>CM076574.1:63452552-63802537 GCA_034641835.2 Pinus albicaulis
ATTTTTGTAGTTGTGTTGAAATTCCGTTAGAAGCTTGCAAAAACCTCCATTACCGAAAACAGATGTTGTAGAAAATGTTTTTTTGACAATTTTGGCCAATTTTATAACACTAAAAACGTCCTTTATAACCTCCGCTAGAGGGTATTTTCCTTGTAGTGATCTTGTCCCTCTGTCGGAATGTACTGCAAAAACATTGTCTGCCTTTGCACATAGTCCCATATATGGTGGTACCAGATATCAATATGCTTGGTTCGATCGTGAAAAATAGGATTCTCAAAGAGTTTGATGCAACTATGATTATCACAGTAGATCACAGTTGGATCCATCATCTAACCAAATAATCCAACAAGTATCTTTCTCATCCAGATAGCCTCATAAGCTGCTTGACTGGAAGCCATGTATTTTGCTTATGCCAAGTAGAGTGCCATTGATTTTTTCTTCCTACTGTATTGACAAATTGCTATAGACCCAACACTGAAAATTTCATATGATGTACTCTTCTGGTCTAACGGAATTCATGCCCAATCTGCGTCTGTGAAGCCATGCAGCTTCACTCCCTTTGTCCATATGTACCATTGTCCAAACTGGGTAGTGCCTCTGAGTTACCATAAAACATACTCATCTACCCTCCAAAATAATTTGGCTAGTCGAAGAATGGCTTGGCCTAACTGGTTGACTATATAGCACATATTTAGCCATGTGTTCACAAGGTACATGAGTGAACCCACCAACTACAATAAACGGTAGAATCCACTTCCTCACCTGAAGTGGCATCCTATTTCTTCTAGTTGGTCGCTAGAGGAGTATCCATGGGTTTGCATCTGTCCATCTAAAACCTATGAAGTATCTCGTTGGCATACTTTCCTTGAGAGCCAAACAATTCCCCATCTCCCTTTCACACTTCCAAACCTAGGAAGTAGTGCATGAAGCCCATGTCCTTCATCTCAAACTCTCTTGAAAGGTTCTCTTTGCAAGATATGATTATTTGTTCATCACCAGTTAAAATCAAATCATCAACATATAAGACAATAATCAACAATTTACCTTCTACCAAAATGTAATAGAGTTTTGCATCTGCTTTAGTTTTGATGAAGCCCAAACCGGTGAGATAACTATTGATATCAGTGTAAGAAGAACATAGTTCTTGCTTGACACCATACAATTCTCACTTGATTCTACACACATGAGACTCTCAATGAAAATTCTTGAAGCCTTATGGTTTCTCAATATATAACTCCTCCTTAATAACTCCATTGAGGAATGTTGTTCTCACATCCATCTGGTGGATCTTCCACCCCATCTGTGCAACCGGAGTAAGGATTGATTTGATGGATGAGTACCTTGCTATAGGAGGAAATGTCTCCTCATAGTCAATCCCTTCAACCTGAGAGTACCCCTTGGCCAAAAATATGGCCTTGTAATTTTCTTTGCTTCCTTCTGTTGCAAGCTTTACCTTGAATATCCATCGCGAGCCCAAAACCAATTTTTATTCTGGTCTTGGGACCAATTCCCAAACACTATTATTTACAATGGATTCATACTCATCCTCCATTGCATCAACCCATACAGGTTTCTCTACTTCTTCCTCAAAATAGGATTGCTCAGTCTCTACAAGCTTAGTCATTAGAGCCATGCAACCAATGTATCGATCTAGTGACCTTATCTGCTTGCATTGATTTGAAGGAGTACCCACATTCTCCCTCGCATCGTACACAAGTCTCTCAGCTTCCTGGGTTCTTTTCCTTCCCTTTATGGATGGTTTTTCCTGAGTAGTTTTCTCCACTCTCTACTCCTCAACTTGTGGCTGCTACACAAATTCTTGAGGTTGCTCCTTTGGAGATAAAAGCTTCTATGTTGGTGGGATCTGAATCTCCCTCTCAAGAGAGCACCACATGGCTTTCTCCTCATCAAATTTCACATCCCTTTGCATGAATATCATTTTGAGGGATGGAAAGTACACACAGTAGTTGTGGGTGTTGGGAAAAATACAGAGTGGGGGGGAGTGAATCAATATTTATAACTCACAATAAACTTTACTTTTTCTTTTACTGGTTTATATACGTGACTTTAATGAATCCAACTAACGTATACATGTGGCTATCTTTAATGAAACTTGCGTATGTCCAAAGATATTATTATGCAGATAAATATTTACATAGATCAGTGCATCACTCATTCATCAAACATTTGGTAAGCAGTAATCATGTGTTGTAAGAACAGAATAAATCATCACACATAAGAAACACACATGAACACCAGGATTTAAGGTGGAAACCCAAGTCGGGAGAAAACCACTGTTGCTGTTGTCTCTGTCTTCAATATTTATTACAAAGAAAACTGCTTACAATCTTGTACTGACGCAGACTCATACCATCACGTAGGCACCCACCTAAAAAAGGTTGCAACCTTCTCTCATTCTCCAGCTACTACTGGAAGGGAGCTCCAACCCCCTGATCTCGTTTACCATCTACCACTGGAAGGGAGCTACGACCCCCTGCTCTCGTTTACCATCCACTCCTGGAAGGGAGCTACTACCCCTGATCTCGTTTACCAGCAACTGTTGGAAGGAAGCTACGACCCCTCATTGAAGGCTTCAACCCTCAGCACCACCACAGACCACGTTTAATCAATTTTTACATTGGATCTAACAAATTCAACAAAACACAACTTATAGGCCTCTTTTCATCAGATTTTTCAGATTGGACCCACTCCTACTCATTTAAGCCCAAATAACCTACATCAAACTGAAACTCATAACTGTATCAAATCAGTCACCAAATCATCAATCAACCAATCACTCAAATACTGAAACAAACATTGAAGAAAACAATCACTTAACCAATTACCAACTCAATTCATAGTGAGATCACTGTAACCAGAAGATCAGAATTGAACCCAAACTACTTCATCAACACACTGAATCAACTGCAACCCTGATCATTTATAAAACAAAATATATACGCTACTTTAATTATTGCAACCTGCGTATATACGTGATTTCTTATGGACGAACCTGCGTATAGATCTTTATATACTGAATTTAGGAATCTGATTAGACTCAAAAAATATCAGAGACATTCAAGCATACTTTTTCAGATTTACAAAACCCTTATTCAGTCAGTAGCATCCATCATATTCCATCACCCAGTCACTGATCATATTTATACATAATCAATTAGCAACATAAACAATATTCAAACAATCTAGATCTACATGAAGACTTCCTTGACAGACAATACAAATATAGCAGAAATGATCAAACATTTTCTTTAGCAAACTCCAGAAAAACCCTAATTTCCATACGCACTTTTGCTGAAACGAACTTGCGTGTAAACACACTTTCACCATGATGAACCAACGTATATATCTTTAAATATTCAAGACTATGTAAAAGTTCAGATCAATAGAATTACTCAGATCATACCCTTCACCTCAGCAAACATGCACTAGATCATAGATATAAAAATCTCACCAACAGGCCAAGCAAATACATAGTCATTTCAGGTCTAGAGATCCTGATCCATCATTGTATTCATAAGTGCATCATTATTTCAGATCTATTAATAAAATGTAACCCATTCCATGTAGATATACTTCAGAGTGAAGTATTCAATCAAAACCCATACACTTGCGCAATTTTCACTATGATCTTCTTCTCCTTATATAGTTTGAGCCTCTCCCAATACCATGAGCCAAAACCACACAAGTTTTGATGGTATTCTTGGATGAAATAAAATAGACGACACAACGGTAAATACTATGGGCTAAAACCATGATAAGGACACCTGGTATCATAAACTGAGTGCATAAGCACATACACGACTTGGCTTTTTCGTACCCGCATGTATACGTGACTTCCCTTCATCAAAACTACGTATACACTAATTCTGGATGTATATGTGGGTTGCCTTCATCAAAGCTGTGGGCACACTCGGGTAGCCTTCATCAACGTATACATTGTGAAGCATTAAATTTATCATTTCTCTTTCATTGACTGGAATTCATTTTTCTGTCACATCTGAACTGACCTGTAGATACATCATTTTTACATCTTTGACAAATAGGTTTCTATCAAAAGGAAACTCATCAAGCAGGTTTCCATTAAGGAAAACTTCATCGAGTAGGTTGCCATCAAGGACAACATATTACATCATAATGCCAATAGTGGGGAGTTTCTATGTAACCCACAAATATTCCCAACTCTGTTGTCAACTCTAGCTTCTTCCTGACATCTTGGAAGACATGGTAGCTTATAGAGGCTCCAAAGATCCTGAAGTGTGACACATCCGACTTCCTCCCCGAGAAAGCCTCCTTTAGTGTAATATTTCCCAAAATCTGAAGTGAACATCAATTCTTCAAATAGACTGTCGTGTTGCGTGCTTCATCCTACAAGTGAAGAGCTAGGCCATGGTCATGAAACATTGCCCTCATTTCTCCCACAATTTTGTGGTTATTTCTCTCAGCCACCTCATTTTATTCTGGGTTGCGGGGAGTTGTCAACTCTCTTCGAATGCCTTCTTTTGCACAATTTTTTTTAAACTCATTCGACCCGTCCTCACCTCCATTATCGCTCCTGATATCCTTCACTTTCTTGCTTATTTCTTTCTCCACCAATGCTTTGAAATGAAAAAACTTGGAGAAAGTCTCCTCCTTCTTCTGCATGAATAAGATCCACTACTTCCCTGAATAGTCATCAATGAAAATGAAAAAATACTTGTGCATGGAAATGGAGGCCGTCGAGAAATGTTCACATATGTCAGAGTGGATCATTTCTAGAACTGCATGCGCCTTGATTTACCGATCATGGAAAGTGGATTTTGTGTACTTCCCTAAAGTACATCCTTTTCACACGTCCTGCTGCTCAAGTGCCCCTTTGGGGAGCATAGTGGTTATCTGTTGCATGATATTCAAAGCTCCATGATGAAAATGGCTAAGTCTTCTCTGCCAAAGTTCAGTGACATCATGGCTCTGCACCTTCTCTGCCTTTGTGCTCAGTGCACCACAATCCTCCACATCTAGCTTGTAGAGGTTCTTCACCTGAATCATGATATTCTTCACCTGTCCCATGGATATGTGTCTCAAGATCCATGGTATTCCAAAACTACAGCAAAGATGAGATTTTTCTTTAGGCCCGATAAAAATATGACATCCTTGAGATTGAGGAGGGAGCCCGAATCCCTTTGAAAGGTGACTGTACCGACCCCGGTCGTGTTGTACCTTCCATCATCCCCCATCTCAATGTGAATCTACAGGTCCTTTTCTTCTAGGTCACTAAAAAAGTCTTTGTTCCCCGTCATATGGAATGAGGCACCTGAATCTAAGTACCACATGCTCCCCATCATTGTGATGACAATGCATGCAATGAGGGTAAAGTCAAGATTGAATTTTGAATTAAAGGATTCACCTACTGCTCCTCCTAAGGTCTTCTAGCTTGTCTTTTTATGTGGGAATTTTGTGGCATAGTACTTGAACTCATGAAAATGGAAGCATTTAATTTTAACAAATCTTTTTTCTTGGCCCCTTGAACGAATTTTGGTTTGGATTGAGATTTATTCCATTTTCCCTTATTTTCCTTTCCATCCAGTGCTAAGTTATCTTAATAATCACCCTTATATGAAGTCCTATCTCTAGTACTCCGCCTTATTCCCTCCTGTCCAAAATTAGACCATAAACACTCCTAATTTGGTGGTTTCTCCCTCCCATTCACTGAATCTTGATAACTGTGCCAACTCTTGGGAAGGCACAGAAGGGCTAGACTTACCAAGTTTTATTTAAGGACATTGACCCTGACTTCACCAAGTTCATCACGAAACTGTGTGAACGTACTCAAATATTGTGTACTTGTGTCGTTCTTCTGCATCCATATACTTCGAAGGTTATCCTTGAGTGCTAAATTTTTGTGGTAATTGTTATTCTCGAACATTTCTGATAGTTATTTCCACATCACGAACGAAGTTTTCTTTACGTGGATATTCGAGACAATATGATCCCGTACACCCTCCAACAAGGTTCTTCTCATTTTGGCCACATATTTCTTCCTTTGGGCACGATTATGGGCATCAGATTGAGGTGGTTGTGAAACATACGACTTGATGTAATCTAGCAAACCATTGTCATCCAATACTGCCTCCATGCAGTCCTTCCATGCAATAAAATTCAACAAGCCTTCCAAGGAATACTCTAGCCTTAGTCCATTGAAAGCCATCTTCTCAGTTCTAAAGAAAAACTGCAACACTGATCTCCAAATTCGAGCCTCTGAGAAACAAATTTGAATTTATGCTCTACTGTGAATCCAACTCTGATACCATGTATAAATTGTGCTATAGATTTGAAACTGCTCATTAAGTTTTAACCAAAATCACAAGACACAAACCTACTCTACTATTTTGCGAATATTATTTCACGATATAGAGAAAAAATTCCAGACATGCAATAAGAAAAAAAACACAAACAACAAGTATTTTTATCAGGGAAAGACATCTGCTAAAAACTCGAATGCCTCTTGCATTAATTAGAATAATAGAGATGGATTACAATTTCTTTGCTCAACTAAGATCACCCTACAAGTGCTCAACCTATCTTAGTGCTCACTGAATGCCTATGACCCATAATTTTTCAAATTCTGCCTTGGATTGAGCTCCTATTTCCTTGCATTGGTCTTGGTGGGATTAATCCCTATTCTAAAGGAAATTCCCTCAATTGAATTGTGCAATTCCTATAGGTCCTTCCTTTGACTGCATGCAACATGTGTACACTCAAAACTAGTCTACCACTGATGTTACATTGCCTTGGAATCTCCATCTCAACTGGATAACTCTAATTCTCTGCATGAACTAGATATTTTGGGTTGAATTATCAGTTAACTGGATGATCACTAAGTTTGACTGAAGTCCCACTACACAATTTGAACCTACACTAGTTCTTCCAATAGTTGGAACTAGTTTAATTTAAAACAACCTTAGATAAATAACCTTGATTGCTACAAATTAGAAATCCCACATGCTAAACTAAACTCTAACTCCTCCCACTCAAATTTAATGAGTAAACTGGGTGACACATTCCATGTCACTCAAGTTAACATCATCCAAGTTTTTTGCTGATGTGGAAATTCAAATTTTCTCAATTTAATCAAGGAAAAATAAAATTGAGAATTTCTTGTTGCATTTTTCAACATCTAGCACCTACATCAAGTGTGATATGTGTTCCTCCCAAGTAGCATTGTAAGCCAATATATCATCCAAATAAACAATAACAAATGGATCTAGATAATGTAGAAATTATGCAAACATATGTATATCAATGGATTCAATCCGATCTAACAATGTACTAAAGCTAGATATTGAATCGTTCTACAAATCAATTGCGGAAATTAAACACAATCACCAATCACAATAAGCAAAGAAAGAATCAAATAAAACCACAACACAGATAATTTCTCGGGGAAATCTTGCTGCTCAAAACCCCTCTATCTTCTATTGTATATTAACCATGGAATCAGGAAACAATTACAATACACTCTTCTCACAAGAGTCTCTTGCACTCCGCTAGTTGTCTCACATTGTCCTGGACAAAACTGACCAAAACTTAGCCAATTCTCAGCCTCTAAACAACTTTCCTTGCTTGCGCAATTCCTGATGAATGCAATCCCTATTATTTAGGAATTTTGGCCTTCCTAAACTGCACATGGATCATGGGCACTCCAATGGATGTCTGGTTGCATGCAAGCAACCTACTAATCACACAACTGATAGTTAATCTCCCTCTCACCTTTGTCTCAACTAGGTCTCCACTAGAACTGACATGCATGCAGCTAATAATAGTAAATCATGGGTTGCATAGCAGATCACGATGTGAATTAAATAATATTTAACTCACTTGATCTCTCACTAGTGCAACAAACATTTACAACTAGTTCAACTGACTCTAACTCACCTAATTGAGTTAACTAATTACTCATGCATTAAACTAATGCACCAACTGGACTTCAAACTCCATAACTAACAGAATTACTCTGCATGCCTCACCAACCACCCTCAACTCGAAATACATGAGCTAACTGAGTTTATCACACCCAATTAACTGTTACAAGTGATCATGAGATACGATTACATTTTATTGTCCAATTTAATTAAGGGAAAATTAAATTAGACACTGCACCAAATTTAGCCCACACTAGTGTAGGTGATGCTAGGACCTATTGGTCCCACACTAGTGTGTGTGCTGCAATTTCTTGTTGGAATTGAACATGGTTAGTGCATTGCATAGACCAAATGGAATAACTAACTACTCATACAATCTTGGTTTGGTTTTAAAGGAAGTCTTCAAGGTATCTTGTTCTCTAACTTGAACTTGGTAATACCCTGATTTTAAATCTAGCTTAGTGAAATATTTTGGTTGTTGCAATTGGTCCAACATATCATCTATCATGGGTAGGGGGTACCTGTTCTTGAGTGTGATTTTTTTTAACACCTTGTAATCAATTTGCACTCACCAATTCCCATCCTTCTTTGGAAAAATTATGATGGGGCCCACATGGTGGGGTACTTTGTCAAATAAAACCCTTCTCCAATAGCTGCTACAACTACTTCTTCACTTCACATGCTTCTAGAATGGACTATTTGTATAGCCCAATGTTTGTAAATTCAGAGTCTGACGACAATTGGATCTTGTGCTCCACTTCCCTCTTGGGTAGTATCCCTTTAGGTTCCTGGAATACTATGCTATATTACTATAACAACTCTTCCAATTTCTATCTGTGTTCTTTAGTGCACCCCTCCAAATATTCCTTTTATCTCACTGAATATTCTAAAGATTAATTTTCTCTTAAAAATTGTAAAACGTACTTCTTGCTAGAACTAATCAACACCTTGACTTATTGGCACTTACTAGTGAAATTTTGGACTTTCCCTTGTGCACATTGATGATGAAGCCTTTTTTTTCCTTGATGAGGCAATAATTGTCGGCTCTATGAAGATTGTATCTTGAATGTACATATAGGGGCTCCTAAACACAATTCAACATACATCCATTGGAACTACTGTCAGCCTAATTTAGGTGCACAAATTATGACATAATATTTGTATTAGTTTGGGTGTTCATAAACCTAGAAGCACAATACAATATGTAAGGATCTAGGCTATATTAGATGTCACTTCTAGGACTAAGTACTAAAGTTAGCTAATAAAGGTCACAATCTAATTATTGTAGCAAAATTAAAAGGGCTAATCTAAGAAAGCATGAAACAAAACTTAATCTAATCACACTACTTGGAAAATAAGGAAAATAAAGCACACATACTTGAAACATGAGCACTTAGGATTGGGCATGCACTAAGCCCCGACATAGGTCACAATCTTCTATGCAATCATGTTTAGTAGATTTGAAATTTTCCACATTGAAATCAAATGCTTGTAAATGGAAAGAATTAAAAAGAATGATTAAGAGGTTTAGTTTGATGGATTTGTAATGTACTAAGGAATTTTCCACTCGTGAAATAAAAAAAACACTCCATTATTTATTTTCCAATTTAATAAACACAACCTAACACTACTTAAAAGTCAAGAATTCACTTTTTACTTTTCCATATGTGCCATAGAAAGTGGATGGACACTGAAGTAGTATTTTACTCAACTCATCAGTTGGTGTATACTTAAGTCATTGATTTAATCTAGGAAAGAAATGAATGAAAAATAAATCTAAGGAATCAAGGAACTATGATGCTTGTTAATGCAACACTAAGTGAAATATGGTGCGAGAGTTAGGGCCTTTTCCACTGAGAAAGGTAGTGGATTGCACCCTTTCACACTAATTAGCTTGTTTTCATGGTCAATAACTATTCTATGATAATTATGGTTCATGAACAATACTCTAAACAATGAAATATAGACAACAATATATAATAAAATATGGAAAAAAAATTCATATGCAAACTATAAGCACAATAACATAAAATGAAAAGTATCAACAAGATAATTCAGAAGACACAGAAATTGAATGTTATAAAGTATAAACATGAAAGAAACACATTAAACAAGATATTCCAACATATACAAGATTAATAACAAATGAAATAGTGTGTAAGCTTTGGTTATGGGGGCCCTCCATGTGTTATAAATCACTCCAAATATTACCAACAATTGGGAATCAAAAGGGCTCCATATATGAAATAAAGTTGAAACAAAGCTTCAAAGTGGAAGTTTAAGCTCAGTAAATATTTTTTCAATGTTTTTAACTTACAAAATTATTTAGCAAGCCTCATTTCCTTGCTTTTATAGGAAAAAATGAAACAAAACTTGAAAATACTCCTTGTTGATTATTATGGGCTATCTTGGGACTATAAATAGATCAATCGATTTGATGTAAGGCTTGAATTGTGAAGAAAATCAATACAAACAAGATCCAAGTGAAATTACAAAACTGTCTTGCATTTTTGCTGATATATAGGAAGCCTTGATTACGTGTTTCTGGGTATCTCGAGGTCGATTATGGTCAAGTGTATAGATATTCATCCATCTCGAGATGCTAGGCGACAAAACCCATGTCACAAATTTTGACCCACTACAAGGAAAAGACCCTCTAGTGGAGGTTATAAAGGAGGCTTTTAGTGTTATAAAGTTTGCCAAAATTGTAAAAAAAATATTTTCTACAACATTCGTTTTTGGTAACAAAGGTTTTGACGAAGCTTCTAACAGAACTTCAACACAACTAAAAAAACTGGGTGGCCGAAGGTTTTTACAGATATTTTTCTCATCGGTGCGCGCATCATGTGTGAATGCATCGGTGTGTTTTACCCTATATGCACCGATACTGTAAATATACCAAGCACCAGGATGTAAGACAAATTTTAGAAGCCCCAGGGCATTTAGCAATGTCCCGGTGCGTGTCAGACCACAAAGACGCACTGGGTCGATAGAAGATGCATGCATCGACACCGTTAAGGTGTAAAAACGCACTGGGACGTTTAGGTGTTAAAATGAATTGGGTCGTTAAGTTATAAAAATGCACCATCGTGTTAAAGGAAAACTATACTGGTGCATGCAACGCTTATTCGCTTGCCCGGGTGGTAGTCGTCAATAAAGCACACCAGGCGTTCTAATTGGTATTGGTATTTGGTGCGGTGTCCATAGGTTGTAAAAACACATCGGTGCGCAATATCATACAAACGCACCAGTGCACATTAACTAACACACACCAGTGTTCATTTTCTATTTTTTAGAAACATCGACCCATGACAATGCAATTATTGTCATTAAAAAAAAATCATTATTCATCAAAAGTAGACACATATCTTATAACAGTATTCATATCAATTGAATTTTTATTAGTGCATTTGAATGTGATGTTTGGATGAATTTGTTATATCATATCATCAGATTTCACATCTCTTCATTATAATATTTAATCATCCATATATTTAATTAGTGGTGTAACATTTCATAGCGACAATGGAGAACGCAATAGAATAAATTAAAACATATTTTATTATATATATAAGAAATTATTTTTCATACAAAAGGAGACATTTATTGGTATCCCTTTGTCTTTCAATTTGGAAGTCATGTCCATTACATTAAACAAAATGTCTGATTTCACACATAAATATTTCAAAAAACACAACGCTTTGCTTTGATATTCGAACATATTGATCATCATTCTTCGCTGGAACTGCTGTCACTGCTCGAGCTACTTCCATGACTTGGGTTAGTTTGAGGAATGTTTTTTCATTGTGCTGATTGTTTTTTTCTTCTTCAAGGGCCATATACAAACATAAAAATAAAGTGTAATGAGTGTATATACATTGGTGAGAATAATGAAAATTGCAATATTAAATAATATACATCACTATATATCGAAAATAAATGTACCATAGCAAGAATTGACTCGTGAACTATACACATTATTTCAAAACCAAATTTCATGCCATCTTTCAACAATTCATTTGTTGACACAGTTCAATACTTTGCTTCTTGCAAGTTTTATACCCTATAAGAAATCATAGATTTAATATAAAAGATTTTTTTGTTCTATTAATTATAGACGAAGCTAAGTAAAGCAAGATAGATGCTTACAAATTCCAGAATTAATTTCTGATATGCCAACATATACTGACAACCCATATTTAACCTAATTTCAGTGAATTCTTCTGATGGTTCTTCTTTGTATGTTAGCACCTGTTTGAAGACATTCAATGATGACTGTTGTAAAACAACTTAAAATATAGAAAAATGAAATCTAGTTAAGTTGTTATAAGGAAGTAACAATTACTCACAAACATAGATATCAACCCTTTTCTTCCTTGTCGTCCATTTTTATGTGCTGAATGGGTTCCATTTTCTTTTCTTTTCTGCAAGAACATACTTGAAAATAAATATTTAATGCTAAATTGTTTATTTATTGTACTTAATCGAAAAATTCAATTATTACATATTACATTTGAAGCACGTTGTTGTTGAGATAGCTCCTCGTGTGATGCAATTATGTCCATTTCTTTGACCATCTCCTTTTACACCTTTTTGGACATTCCTACTGGCATATTTCTGATATCAGCTCCTTCATCCTTTGAGATTTTCATAATCTTCCTGAAAATGTAACATGACAATAAACTATTTAAGTTTTATATTGATATATGAAAAGTAAATATAACAAAAGTGATATTTATAAATGATTGCTTTGTAGTAATATATACATATAATTCTAGAAATACATTTAAAGGAATATTACTTTTTCAATCTTTTTTATTTTTTGGTACGATTTTTCTATTAAAAGTTTGATATGTCTCATTGACCAATTCTCTGGAAACGCATCCTATAGTTTAAATAAAATTTGGTTCTTGGAATCATTGGATTGATTTTTGTATTATAAGTGGAAATAAATTCTATAAATTCATTCGACTAGATCCCTCAAAGTTTTGTAAAAGTCCCCCCCCCCCCCTTTTGTTAACCTCCAACGCCACTCCAGATGAGCTAAGGAGCAATTCATTTTTATTTTCATGTTCTATTTTCTTTTATTTTCTTAGAACAACATTCGTTTTCTTCACTGTTGGTACACGTAGAACATTAAACATATCTAAATTAATAGATTGTTTGAAACATGTTATCTAATATTTTTAAGTATATTATTAATGAAAATTAAAAAAAATAAACTCATATTGGATTGAAAGTATTTTTTCATTCACCTGATTTATCCTTCTACAATTTTTCCATCAAGCTTTTACGCTCTTCTAGTCTTAGATCAAAAATAATCTTATCGAGATTTTTTATTTTGTGGCTCTACATGATACACACTAAACAATACATATAAACTAAGCTTATATAGAGTTCAAAAATAATAATTTTTGTAAAGAATTTACAAAGAACTTGCCTTTTTTTCTCTTCTGGATGTGTTATCAATATTTTTGTTACTTGAACTGTTCTCAGCCATTTATTTTTCAATATGAAACCTATACCATTCATTAGTATGTTTTATAAATAAATCACATACTTTTCAGGTAAAAAATGATCAAGAAAACGGTGCGCCTTTCGCAACGTACGCATTGAACGCGGTGCAGTATGTTCTTATAAATGCATTTCCAATATAGTAGAAACACGGTACGCTTCTCTTTGTCAACAAGGAGACCCAGTGCACTATATTAATACCGGAGCACTGATTAACATAAACATAAATTAATAAAAAAATTATTTTTATCAAACAATGTTTTTTGTGAGTATGTGCCTGGTGCGCTATACTACAATCGCGCACAGGTGCGCTATTTTAAACAGTGCGCACCGATTATAAAAAATTTGTTTATTAAAAAATCGTGCAAGGGCCGACATGGATTGGGATTTGACTCTGCAAGTGATCCCGCGGGTTAGATGTCATACACCTATATATATAGTAATAGAAACCCTATAAATCTAAAATGAAAAGCCCTAATTGTGAAGTCACATAAACAAGAAGAAGCAGGGGTTTAACGTAAGAATGGATTTTTTTATTTTTTTTTATTAGTAAAATGCGCAGTAAAATTTAAATTTTTTACTATGCATGTATTAAATCTAACAGAAACTGTAAGAAAAACAATTATTACAGTAAAATGATTTATTTAACAATTTTACAATACTACAGGGTTTTTGTGTGAATCAACATATGTTTATATTTTTGATTCTTTGAATAGTGTTGTTGTTCGAAAATATTTTGCTGCTCCACAATGCTCTTGTTGTCTCTTGCTCCAGGTATGTCTCTCATGCAAATCCCTCCCTGATTTTTTTTGCAAAAATAATGAAATAATGAATAGCTTGTACTATTTAAAGAGCGTTTTTATGAAATTAGATCTCCAAAAATCATTTGCCGCCCATTTTTCAATTTACCGTTTTTTTCACTTCAAAAAAATAAAGTTGCATTTTTTTTCCCGATATTCAGTGTGTTTGTTAACTAACAACACTAATGCGTCCGTTAATAAAACTGCACCGGTGCGGTTAACAATACATTAGCGTCGATAACACTAAGTCATTTTTTAAGGCACTGAAATTACTTATAGGTATGTATACCAAAATTTATTTTTGATTTTGCTCAAATGCTGGGAGAAAATATCATAATTATATCAAATGGAAAATTCTTCAAAATCCAGCGCGTTCCATAATATTTCTTAAAGTCCATCGCGGAGTTCTCCCTATCCATCTCCAGATGTAATTAGTTCAAATTTTATTTATATTTTCATTATCTAAGTTTTTTTTTTTTTTTTTTTTAATCCATGTCAATCAGCTGAATAAAATCAATGTATACAAATTTACAGGTTCATGAAGATTTAGAACTGAGTTCAGATGGAAAAAATATTCAAACAATTCCAAAATGTCGGAGCTCTTATCAGGATCAGCATAGCGCAAGGCACGATTGGTAGATGAAAATGGACAACCGCTTCACCCTGCCAATTGTAACATGTCGTTTTCTAGCCACAATCCTGGGATAATGATGATAATAATAATTGTTTGGTATAATGTAATTATTTCAACATCAAACCAATTAATCATGCATTGACGTGCTTACTAATTGATATCACCGATTTTTTACTAATCATGTTCAAATATTTTTTTTGAAATTATTAGGATTCTAGTGATGATGACCGACCAACCTACCATCTTTCGTTGCACCCCACAACAATGTCAAATCGAGAGAAGGCTGAAATAAGAGAAAAAATTAGAGAGGAACGATACCAATAATGGTTGAATCGACCACCTATTCAATTCCCACTACGTCCAGATTCACCAATTAGGAATGACTACAAAAATAATAGTTCTTCACAAGCTTGCAATGGAGGAAATCAGATAGAGGTTGGTATGGATGAATACTTAAGGGATACGACTGCGATGGAGACAATGTTGTTAGATGCATTCCAGAACGATGATCAGCTAGGGGATGATGCTCATATCGCTGATACCTTTTTTGAAATCCTTAAATTTTCTTCCACCACCCCTCTCTTTGGAGCTGGCAGCCAGTCAAAGTATACCCAGTTGGGGACAACGATTTTACTGTACAACTTGAAACCAAAGTTTGGCTTGTTGAATGCAGGTTTCTCAGAAATTTTGAGATAATTGACCATTATATTTTTGAGAAATATAATCACACAATCAACATTACAAATGGTCAGCTTTAAGAACGTTAATAATTATCGACATTAATGTACATTTAATATTGTCCATGAACAACTACAATTTATTAAAAGAAAGGTTCTTCTGAGTGATAATGTCTTGCCCGGTAGCTACGAAGAGGCAAAGAAATTGTTGAAAATGTTGGGTGTTGAGTACATATCATATCATGCATGTCCAAATGATTTTATTTTATATAGAGGAGAATATGCAGATAAAGAGATATGTTCGAAATGTGGGCATGATAGGTATGATAAATAAAAAAAGAAGGGTAAATCACGTGGTCCTCCTTTTAAGATATTGAGGCTGTTAAGTCCCTATATTAATAGTGTAGTCCCTTATTATGTTAGTGTAGCCCCCTTTATTGTTATTGTTGTACCCCTGTAACCCCCAAATTGTTATTATTGTGCCCTTACATTATTATTGTTAGGTTGGCTAGGATTACATTGTGGCCCCACTAGGATTATATTATGGCCCCATGGACTTCTAGATATAGAAGGAGGTTTTGGTCATTTGTATCATTCAAGAATTGTTCATTCATGTAATGTATTGGAGGTTTCCCCCTCGAAGTGGCTTATTCCTAAGGTGTTGATATCTCTTTTCTTCTCTTATTGGAGCTGGTTTCACAACATTTGGTATCAGAGCTTTGAGATTCTAGGGTTTCACTGCTCCAAACAGGTCATCGTGGAATTTCGCTATAAATTTTTTTCTACGAAGGTTCAGAATATGAAATTTTTAGAGTGTGAAGAAAAAATCCTGAGGAACATCGTCGCAAAATTTCAAAGCTTGGTTCGTAATATTTTCGGAGATATTATCTATGCAAGTTAGGTCATTTTGCAGGCTCCTGAATTTAACCTAAACAGGTCATCGTGGTATTTTTGTAATAAATTTTTTTCTACGAAGGTTCAGAAGCTGAAAATTTTAGAGTGCGAAGCTGCAATCCTAAGGAACATTTTTGCAAAATTTCAGATATTGGTTCACAATATTTTCAAAGATATGATCTGTGGCAGTTAAGGCTTTTTGAGGCTTCTGAATTTCATCTCAAAGAGGTGATTGTGGGAATATCTTCATATCTCTCTCTCTGAACATCAAATTGGAATGCTGTAAAAAGTGGCTGCAAGTAAACGGACTGTAGTTTTCGGTTTATCAATTTTAGAGCCAAAGGAGGAAACAATGACACGTGGCAAGTCGTACAAGTTCACTCTACTAAACCATTCCAAAATTAGGTCATTGTGGGAGATTGGACAAAACTTTGTTTTGAAGAATCCAAATTAGGTAAGACCTGTGGCATTCAGAAGAGGATTCAGAGGGCTACATCAGGGCAAAAATTCAATTATTGAGGATCTGAAATCAGATATATAATTTAGTTTCAATATCGAGCTTCTCAAAAGAAAGAAAAAAGTGTGTATTTGGTTTTTTAAATTGCATAACGTTTGTTTGAAAAATTAGTTTGAATTGATTCCAAGCGCCTATTTAGCATATATTTCAATATTGGGCTCTGAAATGCCTCCTAAAATAATTCAACACCCATTAAGCCCTCAGAAATCTATACTATGACGCATGAAGAGGAGGAATTACAGTATGAGATATCAAAATTACGGTACCAAGTGCAACAAATTTCGATCTTACGAAGAGAAACCGAAGATGACATAGATGGTTTAAAAGCAGAAATGAAGGCTAAGTTGGATGGTTTGAAGGATCAAATAATAGCTAATATGGATGATAAATTAGTGGAAGATCACATCGAGCATCAACAACAAGTTCTCCAACTCTCAAAGGATAACCTAACTTTGGTGTAGAATCTAATGAAACAAAAAGAAGATCAACATCACATCGAAAGAATTTTTGAAGCAGTCACAAAAACAAGAACTCGATAAGTACAATCAATTTCAGAGTATCTCAGCAAGTGGAAGAACTTTCCTGTAGAAGATTCCACATGGGAGGATGAATATTTTATACAAAAGCATCAAGATATAATCAAGCGTTGAGGACAACACTTGTTTGAAGGAGAGGGAATTGTTAAGTCCTTATATTAATAGTGTAGTCCCTTATTATGCTAGTGTAGCCCCCCTTATTGTTATTGTTGTACCCCTGTAACCCCCATATTGTTATTATTGTGCCCTTACATTATTATTGTTAGGTCGGCTAGGATTACATTGTGGCCCCACTAGGATTATATTGTGGCCCCATGGACTCCTATATATAGAAGTAGGTTTTGGTCATTTGTATCATCCAAGAATTTTTCATTCATGTAATGTATTGGAGGTTGCCCCCTCGAAGTGTCTTATTTCTAAGGCGTTGATATCTCTTTTCTTCTCTTTTTGGAGCTGGTTTCACAACAGAGGCACATGCCTATAATCCCAAGGATTCAAAAGCTCTTTCGTTACAACTAATTAACTATGTTTCAAGGATGGCATGCCTCAAATATAAGTGAGTTGGGAGTTATGTGAATCGCAACAGGTTCAATAGCCATGAAGAACAAAGAGGATACATGGCCTAAAAAATTCAAGGATGAAGTACGAAGTCTATGACTCAGCATAGCCATGGATGGCATCAACCCATATTCCCTCCAGAGCACCAACTATTCTGTTTGGCCTTTTGTAGTGATCAATAAAAAAATCCCCCCATGGTTGTCCGTGAAGAATGAACATCTTATGTTGGCTCTCATAGTCCCTGGTAGAAGACAAGTGAATAATATGGATGCCTACTTACAACCACTGGTAGATGAATTGAAGGAATTATGGGATGGGTAAATTTATATGATGTATCAAGACCCATCATAGTAGAGAGGAGTTTTACATTGTATGGCATATGTGCTTACATGACACATGATTATCCAGGATTAGGATTTTTCTCTGGTAAATTACATGTTTATTGATTTGTTTATATACATAACAATATTATTTCACATATTAATTATTTAATTTGTTGTAATTGTTCTAATCTTCATGATATTCTTTAACGTGCCATGCATATTGTATACAATAATTTCACAGGTCTTGTAACAAAAGGGTATTATGAATGTAAATGTCTTGGACCTTATTTGAAAGCTATATGGTCCAGCAACCTACGAAAGACAATGTATGACTGCTCCAGGGTATTCTGCTTGCAATGATAAACGAGAAAGAACCCAAAGGCTTGCAATAACGACACCGACTGGATGGCTTAGAGCATATGAGGGAGAGAAGGAGGAGTTCATAGAAATGTTTGATTCAAATGGGGAGCCTATATTTGATGATCTAGAATTCTTCGACACCTATGTTGAGAAACTACCCATTGGGATGAATAGGAAATGTATCTTTTATAACCTCCCATATTGGGATCATCTTAATATTACCCACTTATTAGATCCCATGCATATATTTAAAAATGTTTCATCTTCTTTATGGAGGCACATATCATCGAAACAGAGTGACGCATTAGCTATTAGGAAAGATCTTATTACTTCAAAAACTAAAAATAAACATTGGTCAAGATGATTAGAAAGTAAAGGATGAGAAGCAGTTGGTCCCTCTAATTGGTATTTTAAAGAAGGTGATGTCCCATGGATTTTAAAAAAAGATGGTCTTTCTTTAGCAAAGGAAGTTATAATGGGTATGAGGGTGCTTCTTCATATGGGTCTTCACTACGGCGCTGCTTCACCATGGATGACCATTTGTCGGGGTTGAAATCGCATGACTATTTTAATCTTCTAAGAGTACGTATAATGTCAAAAAAATGATTTTATTATTTGTTATATTAATAAATTTTATCCCATGTAGGGATCATAAAACATAAATAATTTTGTATATTATTGCATGTGTTTATAATTTTGCAGTGTCATTATCCTTTGTTCATGCATGGGTGTGTGAAACATGACTTCCCCCAAGACATAGGCATGCCATATCTAAATTATATGCATTTGTACATTGGATCACATCAAAGGAGATTCATGTGGCTAGCATTCCATGGTGGCATCAAGAGATAGTTGAGATTGTTTGTATGTTTGAGAAGGAATTTCCGATGAGTTTCATGGACTTTCATGTTCATCTTATAAACCACCTAGTAGATGAAGTTGAATTATTTGGGGTGGTTTCTTGTCGTTGGATGTTCTTCTTAGAGAGGTACATGAAGAAATTGAAAGTTTTTGTTCGACAAAGGGAAAAACCCAAGGGGTCTATGGAAGAGGGGTACATATCGTATGAGTCTTTCTATTATGCCAGTGATTACATCAAGCATATCGAAAATATACCAGGTGTGGTGATTTGGGACAATGAAAGGGATGAAGAAAAAAAGGGAGGGGAGCTTCTCCAAACGAATACAAAAAGGCGTTTGATAAAGAGTAAGCGACTTATAATTTTTCAAATTAACACAAAGTAAATATTCACGTTGAATTTCGATATAATGTATATTTTGATCTCATATGTACTATATTTTAGTTTGATTTCACCAGTGAATTCAGAAATTGAAGCAATCAATAAATCTGTTCTTTACAATTCCGAAGTGACACAACCATGGGTTGCATTGTAAGAACAAAAGAGGATGAAATAAGATTGTGACAGGAAAAATTTAGATGGTTGAATGGTAGAAGTGAGCTTTATCCTGATTATTTAAAAGAAAAGATGCTAATGATATGCCCCAACAGTTGGGTTGTTGACCAAGTCAAAGAGAAATATGGTGCAACTGGTCGTTACTCACGTGATGAAGAGGATGCGCTGAACGTAGGGATTGGGTGCGGAAACTAGGTAATAATATATTTATGTACATTTTAAAATTAATAATGCACCTTTGAAATGTAACATCTATATTTCATATTGTTATCACTCCATAATTCTGAAGGCTGAAGACAGAGCCACGGAGGGGAACATCAAATCGCTTTGGAACCCAAGACCTAGCCTTCCTAGATTTAGAGAGGGCTCTCTATGTTAGATATAGCTTTGTTTATAGGGGATTTTTAGGCTAGCTATTAGTGCATAGGGGTTGGTTGAAACATTTGGTTGAGGCGACAGAAGGGGGCCATTGGGCTATGGAGTCAAACAGGTGCAACATATTCAAATGGATGAAAAACAGAGGTTAGGTGCAACCAGGAAAGCTCTCCATGTCAATAGATATTAACAGCTTATGAAATGGAAAAGAGTAGGAGATTAAGGTTCAACGGGAATGTAGAGCAGACCGTCTCTGAATTCTACATTTCGGTCTCAGGGAAAAACATAATTTACTATTTCAAGACTGAGCAGGGTACCCCATGGTAAATCCTACACAAAAAATTCTATCCGTAGTAAAGAAAATAAAACAGTGTGTAAACAAATGAATCACAAATTACATGGGAGAAGCGCTTCACCACAGATCATAACACAAGGATATGGAAAACAACATGATCCTTTATTCATCCACAAGAGAGTGCTTACAACTTAATGAGTCTATTACAATGGGTTTTCCCTTCCGGGCCCATCTTCTTTCATACTGCTAATGTATACAGTATTTATACAAAAACTTAAGTTGGTTCCTATGTTTGTTACAATGATAGTTCTTAATTACAATCAAACAAAACCTTTGCCAAGTCGAACCATGAAGGTGGTGATAAGACAAGTTCGGCCATAATAGTGGCTTTAGCAGTCCGTTATTAATTGTACAATGATCAGGATCTAGCTGGTGTGATGTCGAAGAGGCGAGGAAGGCTCTGACACCTTGGCTCTTCATCTTCGGAAAAATGTTGTTGGATTATTAAATTGATGATGTGCTTGGATCAGTAGATGCACTGATGTGTTCGCTACCCCTTTGGCTTCTGCTGTTATATCACAAAACGCTCGACTCGACCTTTAATTTATGCTTCTTTATGATGTTCATCCTCGCTCTGCCATTTTACTCCTTGTCGGGTTCTACCAGAGTCCTCCTGCCATGTGGAAAAATGGCGCACAAACCCATAAGCCTGGACGTGAAGGGACGATGGTGGGCGTGACACAACAACAGTGGTAATGGTCAAACGATTGCGACGACGGTTTGGATAATAGCAGAAACTACTTTTCAGAGGGGGTCTCACGTGGTAAGTGGTAATAAAGAGTGTGGGTACAAAATGTTGTTGGATTATTAAATTAATTATGTGCTTGGATTAGTATATGCACTAATGTGTTCACTGCTGCTTTGGCTTCTGCTGTTATATCACAAAACGCTCGACTCGACCTTTAATGTCTATTTCTTTGTGACGTTCCGCCTCGCTCTGCCATTTTACTCCTTGTCGGGTTCTACCAGAGTCCTCTTGCCATGTGAAAAAATGGCACACAAAACCATAAGCCTGGACATGAAGGGACGATGGTGGGCGTGAAACAACAACAGTGGTAATGGTCAAACGAATGCGGCGGCAGTTTGGATAATAGTGGAAACGACTTTTCGGAGGGGGTCTCATGTGGTAAGTGGTAATAAAGAGTGGGGGTACAAAATTGTGAGGGTGCGGCACATGGAGGAATGGGCGGTAATGGATACCACCCATTTTGAACCCCCCCTCCCCCACGCCACCCCCTCCCCACCATGGGTAAAGTTAGAAGGCCGAGGGGGGTGCGAAAAGTGTTAAGGACTGTCGGATGCAGATATGAGGAGTGGAGGAGGCGGAAAGGTGGAGGGTGGTTAGAGGCGGAATGACGTGGCACATAGGTGGGGGCCGAACCGCAACATCGCAGAGCGCAAGCTTTGTTATGAATAGTGGGGTGGTGATCGTTAAAACTGGCGGGGCGCGAAGTGCGACGAGCGGGAGGCATCGTGGCCGGGAAGGTGGGACCGCCCGCAGCCCTCAGTTCGCAAACTTTAACACGAGTCGGCGGAGGTAAACTCTAAAACCTGCGAAGTGCGAAGTGCGGGGAGAGGGAGGTGACGTGGTAGGTAAGGTGGAACCCGACCCACATTGCAATCGCAAGTCGGAAGTTTAGTTTATAAGCGGCGGGGGTTGAAAGTTGAATCTTGCGATTTGCAAAGTGCGGGGAGTGGAGGTGATGTTGCAGGGAAGGTGGGACCCAACCCGCATCGCAAATATTAAGATTTTACAAATGGGGAGCGGAAGGTAAGTGCTAAACCTTGCGAAGTGCGATATGTGATGGGGTCCCACCCACATCGCATATTGCAACATTTACGGTTTATCGCACATCGCAATATTTAGTTTTTACCGCATCGCAATTTAAACTACTTAACTTGTGACGTCTTATCGTGTAAACATAAAAAAACGTCGATTGCGATGTGCGATGGGCGATGTGGAAAGGGTTGAAAGGTTTTTGTGGTGAGGTTTATGGTGTAATATTATATACCATGACTGTTTGAAGGGTGGGCAGAGCTATAGCATTAAGAATTCAGACTTAGATGTAAGTGGGTTTATAAATGGATAAGTCTGAAAGGTTATGTATGTGGGTCTTGGGGTTTAAATGGGATTCACAACGTTGGAGTTCAAAATTTGGGAAAATTAAAGGTAAGAAGAAGGTAGATGGAATGAATGAGGGAAGTATGGATTTTTCTCACCATCACACCTTATCGACAACATTTTCCTCTTCCAAATTAATTAAAAGGCATATAGATTCATTTTATGCTCTTGACAGTCAGGATCTCCCTTTCTTTCTCTGAAAATAAATGATAGCCATAGAATATTATTTTCAGTATGAAAAGTCTAATCAATAATTAGTCACCTTGTGATACTATGAAATGTAGGAGTCTAACAGTGGCTCCAGCTGGGGATGGCAACTCCTTCAGGAGGTGTTAAGAACACCATAGACTAGTGGCTTGATCCATTGGGCTGATCCCAAATCTACAAATTAATCTGCTACAAAACCTCTGTGGCTGAAAATCTTCAAGCTGAAATCAAAACTCTCTGCAAAATGAAGTCTAAAATACACTTGTACTGAAAACTGGAAAGAAATCTGAAACTAAAACTAGAAAGATGCTAAGAGTACTTAGCTTATTTGCGCACCTACCTACCCTACTCTACTGAAATTATTGATGTTCTAAATGATACAATAATGCCATTGTAGCCAGTTAAGAAGCAGCAGAAACAGATGGAAAACTTGACTGCTTGTCAGGAAAATCAACAGTATAACTTGATTATGTGTCCTCATAACCAAAGTTATAATATGTAATGGCAACTGTTGATGTATTTGATCCTTATAGAGAATACATGTTTGAAAACTTGAGCTAATAAGAACCTCCATATAATCTTCTTTAGGATCAATAAAAGCATGATGTAAATTTTTTGCTTCTAGGCCTTCAATGACCAGTTGGTCAGTTGTATCCCCAATATTAAACCTTGAAACCTCATCTTTAGTTTGGTACTTGAAAGCACAATCATCCTCAATATGTAACTTAAGACGTAGTACAATTTCCTCTTGCTTAGGGGAAGGAAGATTTTCCAAGAATTCTTTAGGATCTTGGAAATTATATGACTAAATTTGAGAATTCAAAAGTTCAATACTAGTTTCATATTGTTCAATAACTATATCCAGAAAACATGTTTTAGCTTCAGGACTAAATTTGCTTGATTTCAAAATAAGAAAGACAACCTCTAGGAAATCTTCATCAAACTGAATTTATGATAACTGATTCTTGAATGCATTTAAAAATTTACTAGATAGAAGGTCTGCCACAAACCTTGGCATCTTGTTCAACAAGAACTCTCGTCAACATATTGTGGGGGTTGCCATGAATGCTCAAAAATTGGGTTATTTGAATCATGGAGTTTCCAGGTGAATAATGCAACCTTCTTATGTCTGGTCACTGTCCACCACCAGTAATCAAATCTGAACTTTGATGTGCTTTCTGAGGGAGATAAATTTTGTCCCCAGTATGGTTTCCATTATGTTATCACTCTGTAATTCTGAAGGCTGAAGACAGAGCCATGGAGAGAAACATAAAACCTCTTTGGAACCCATAACCTAGCCTTATTAGATTCATAGAGGGCTCTCTCTGTTAGATATAGCTTTGTTTATAAGGGAATTTTAGGCTAGCTATTATTGCATAGGGCTTAGTTGGAATATTTGGTTGAGGTGACAGAAGGGGGCCATTGGGCTATGGAATCAAACAGGTGCAACAGATTCAAATGGATGAATATCTGAGGTCAAGTGTAACCAAGCAAACTAGCCATGTCAATAGATCTTAACAGCTTATGAAATGGAAAAGAGGAGGAGCTTAAGGTTCAACGTGAATGCAGAGTAGACTATCTCTGAATTCTATAGTCTGGTCTCAAGGGAAAACATAATTTACTGTTTCAAGACTGAGCAGGGTACCCCCATCGTAAATCCTACAAAAAATTTCTATCCATAGTAAAGAAAAGAAAACAATATGTAAACAAAAGAATCACAAATTAAATGGGAGAAGCACTTCACCACAAATCATAACACAAGAATCTGGAAAACAACATGATCCTTTATTCATCCACAAGAGAGTGCTTACAGCCAAATGAGTCTATTACAATGGTTTTTCCCTTCCGGGACCCTCTTCTTTCATACTGCTAATGTATATAGTATTTATACAAAAACTTAAGTCGATTCCTCTGTTTTTACAATGATAGTTCTTAATTACAATAAAACAAAACCTTTTCCAAGTGGAACCATGCAGGCGGTGATAAGACAAGTTTGGCCATAATAGTGGCTTTAGCAGTCCATTATTAATTGCACAATGATCAGGATCTGACTGGTGTGATGCCAAAGAGGCGAGGAAGGTTTTGACACCTTGGCTCTTCATATTTGGAAAATCATTGTTGGATTATTAAATTGATGAGGTGCTTGGATCTGTAGCTACGCTGATGTGTTCGCTGCCCCTTCATCTTCTGTTGTTATATCACAAAAGGCCCGACTAGACCTTTTCTGTCTGTTTCTTTGTGACGTTCAACCTCGCTCTGCCTTTTTACTCCTTGTCGGGTTCTACCCGAGTCCTCCTTCCATGTGGAAAAATGGTGCACAAACCCATAAGGCCAGACGTGAAGGGATGGCGGTGGACGTGGCCCAACAGTAGTGGCAATGGTCAAACGAATGCAATGGTGGTTTGGAGAACAACGGAAGCGGATTTTCAGAGGGGGTCTCAGGTGGTAAGTGGTAATAGAGAGGGGGGGGGGGGTGCAAAATTGTGAGGGTGCGGCACGTGGAGGAATGGGCGGTAATGGATACCACCCATTTCAGACACCCCCCCCCCAATGGTTAAAGTTCGAAGGCCGAGGGGAGTGCGAAAAGCGTTAAGGACTGTCAGATGTGGAGATGAGGAGTGGAGGAGGTGAAAAGGTGGAGGGTGGTTAGAGGCAGAATGACGTGGCACACAAGTGGGGGTCGGCTCGCAACATTGCAGAGCGCAAGATTTTTTATGAACAATGGGGAGGTGATCGTTAAAATTGGCAGGCCACGAAGTGTGACGAGCGGGAGGAGACTTGGCCGGGAAGGTCGGACCGCCAGCAACCCGCAGATCACAAAATTTAACACAAAGCGGCAGAGGTAAACTCTAAAACCTACGAAGTGCGAAGTGCGAGGAGAGGGAGGTGACGTGGCAGGTAAGGTGGGACCCGACTCACATCACAATCGCAAGTCAGAAGGTTTAGTTTATAAGCGGCGGGGGTTGAAAGTTAAATCTTGCGATTGGTGAAGTGCGAGGAGTGGAGGTGACGTGGTAGGGAAGGTGGGACCCAACCCGCATCGCAAATCACAAATCTTAAGATTTTACGAATGGGAAGCGAAAGGTAAATGATAAACCTTGCGAAGTGCGGTATCCGATGGGGTCCCACCCACACCGCATATCGCAACATTTACAATTTACCGCACATCGCAATATTTAGGTTTTATCGCATCGCAATTTAAAATACTTAACTTGCAACATCTTATCGTGTAAACATAAAAAAACACCGATTGTGATGTGCGATGGGCAGTGAAGAAAGGGTCGAAATATTTTTGCGGTGAGGTTTATGGTGTAATGTTATATACCACGACTGTTTGAAGGGTGGGAAAAGCTGTAAAATTAAGACTTCAGACTTAGATATAAGTGGGCTTATAAAGGGATAAGTCTGAAAGGTTATGTATGCGATTCTTGGGGTTTGAATGGGATTCAGAGCATTGGAGTTCAGAATTTGGGAAAATGAAAGGTAGGAAGAGGGTAGATGGAATGAATGAGGGCAGCATGGAGTTTACTCACCATCACACCTTATCAACAAAATTTTCCTCTTCCAACTAAATTAAAAGGCAGATAGATTCATTTGATGCTCTTGACAGTCAGGATCTCCCTTTCTTTCTCTGAAAGTAAATGATAGGCATATAATATTATTTTCAGTATGAAAAATCTAATCAATAATCGGTCACCTTGTGATACTGTGAAATACAGGAGTCTAACACATATTTTAATATTTGGGTTATTAGACACATGACACTATGATTTTTTAAATTTTTTATAGGTGCATTTTTTTCCCAGCTATGTGGGCATATGGACACCATTTTCGCACAAAAATGTCGATGATGGACACCTGACACAAGACTGTGGTGTAGATGTCGAGTTCGATCAACCTAGTCAAGCTAGCCACCACGAGCAAAACCTAATACGAGGGACGTTAGGTTACGCCAGAAAGATGCAAGAGATCATTGGAGTGGACTTCTCTTCTTTCCATTGTGTTATTTTTAGGTGCAAGTGGTGGGACACCTTTGATCAGAATAATGTAAAGGAATATCACGATAGTAGGCTGATATGTAACAACTCTAGAAAGATGTGGGATGAAGATAAGGAGCCTTATGTTTTCGCCTAACATTGAAACTAGGTGTTTTTTACCCAGATGCGTTGGATAGAGATTGGTGGTTCGTATTGAGACATGACCCTAGATCAAAACATATTTTTGAGACAAATAGTGTTATCATGCCAAGCGAGGTGAAAGATAATGAGGGTGATCATGAGAACAAAGAGTGATATGATACATGTGTTATTTTATCATTTATACTATTTAATATGGGTTTTTATAAAGAAGATGACTTAACCTTATAACTAAGACTCTTTTTTTCGAAACATTATAATATGTATTTTGAATTAATTGGTTTGCATTGTGTTAATGTTAAAATCATTTCACTTGATAATTTGCAATTATGTTGATCTCGAAAACAATGCACTGTCTCAAGTTCTTTTTTATATGTCAATTCCTAAAATAATACAACTACTTGATTGCTTTAAATGTGTGTGAATGAAATCTTTGAAATTTAAAAAATTTATTAATGTATATCATTATTTTTGGTATGTAAGATCATAATAAAATAATGGTAATTCTAAACATGAATTTATTTGAATTATTTTCTAAAATTTATTATGTTACAAAAATTCATATTATTCTAGATTTATTATTTTACAATTATTTATATTCATGCAAATTTACAATAATGGTATTTTAACAATATGTACGGTATACATTTTACTTACGGTAGTTATGGTTCAAAATTGACAATTAATTTACAATTTTAAAAATTTAAAAATTTTACAATTTTAATAAAATTGAATCATGACAATACATACAATTATAATTATAATTTTACAATTTCACAATACAATTACAATTTCTTACAATTTTACAAATATTTTACATACAATTACAATTAAAATTAGAATTACAATTACAATTTTACAATTTTACATACAATTACAATTACAATCATTTCACAATATAATTACAATTACAATTACAATTTTACAAATATTTTACATACAATTAAAATTAAAATTAAAGTTTTTCAGTTTTACATATAATTACAATTAAAATTACAATTACAATCACGATGCATACAATTACGATTACAATTTTACAAATTTACAAATTTTACAATTTTAATAAAATTGAATCATGACAATACATACAATTACAATTACAATTTTACAATTTCACAATACAATTACAATTTTACAAAGATTTTACATACAATTACAATTAAAATCATAATTACAATTTTACAATTTTAGATACAATTACAATTACAATTTCAATTACAATTACAAATTTACATACAATTACAATAATGATGCATACAATTACAATTTTACAATTTCAATAAAATTGAATCATGACAATACATACAATTACAATTACAATTTTACAATTTCACAATATAATTACAATTACAATTACACAATTTTATAATTACCAATACATAATATTTAATAAATATCATGATTTAATATTAAAAATAAACATCATGAACATGATAACCATTGTACAAACATCATATTCTAAAATACACATTCAAATTCGCTAACATAATCTAATCATCGTGATCATGATAATCTAACAAAACACAAGTATTGTATAACATCATCACAACATAAACATCAAATATACATCTCATGTCAAATAACTGCTATCACATACACATGTATCTGCAAGCACATTAAATGAACATATCTAACATGACCTAACAATATACACATCATGATGAACACCAACATATAAATTAAGTACATCAACATGAACATAAAATACATGCACCATATATATATATATATATATATATATATATATATATATATATATATATATATATATAATGTCAAAACTATACAATTGTAATATAATTGCATATAAATGTCAAATATCTGGTGGTACTACATCAATACTATAACTAGTACTAGTAGAGGCTTGCTCAGTCGATGGTGCAACCTCATGCTCAGATGGATGACATGCTTGCTCCAGAGGTGCCTCCTGATCAGATGGTGCAGTCTGCTCAGGAGGTGCCTATTGATGAGTCGTCGATGGTGCAACCTACTCAGTGGATGGTCCCTGCTCGTATGGACCTGCTTGCTCAAGATCAGGTGTCTACTCAGTCGATGGCTAAGTCTGCTCAAGACTAGGTGCCTGCTGAGATGGTGTATACTGCTCAAAAGATGCCTATTGATTGGGACTCGATGATGGTTTCTCATCTCTGGCACGAGGTGAAGGAGGAGGAGGTGGAGTACTAGAATTACGATCACTCCCCTCGCGATCATGATAATTAGATAATTTTCTCTATCGCACATCTCTGCGACACCTATCCATCCTAGCCACCAGTACTCTGGAAGCTCCAACGATATAACGCATACGGGTCATCATATCGTGGGGCATATCTCTCTAGAGCTCTATGAGCCTATGATCAACCTGGATCTCTCTGATCGTAGTAGGAAAAACCCCCTCATCAACCATGAGTCAACACAATCGATCACCTAACTCCATCCTGAATCAGATGTTCGCCCTACAGTGCATCCCCTTGGGTATCTGCACCCGAGGATCAGGTCTGTCACCCTGATCTGCCATCTCCTCGTTATGATCTACACCTAGATCATCCGGTGGGGTTGGAATCATGTCCCCAACAAATGTGCCAATATCTACAAAATATATAGTACATAACAATAATTAAACAATTTCATTAAACAATTTAATAAAACAAGTTAAAGAATGTGTGAGAATAAATTTTATTCTAATTAATTAATTAAGACAATAAAATTAAACTTTATTAATTTAAAAAAAAAACACTAATATTATCTCTAGCATCCGGTGGCTCATCCTATGTGAAGAGGATGTTGGTACACCCTCACCAATCCAAACCGGCATACATACATGACACCATCACGAAGAGTGATCATCAGCACTGGATAGCAACTCCAGTGCATCACTAGATATCCTGGCCGGATAGTCAGATAGGCCCCTCTTGGGCATCATCTAGCCCCACATCTTCAATCGTACATGCAACATCGGCCTACGACGCTGCCAAAAAAAAGTAGTCCTTGTCTCCGGAAACCTCTCAAAAAATAAACAAAATAAATCTGAAGCAAAAGGGAAGGTCAACCTCCCATGTGCCTGAGAATGACATCTATCTAATGCTATACAAAACTGTCGCAAAAAAATGGCATACCATCTCACAAGTTGTGGCGTCTAGAATAAAGAATCAACATAAAATAAAAGCGGGAAACTAATGCACTTTCCGTCACTAGTATAGTGCGCAATGGTCATCAGTAGTAGTGAGAGGCACCTCACCTCCTCTAGACCAAATGAAGCAATGCGTAACTGACCACCAGACACCTAAAAATCTGTAGGAGAAAGTATATCATCCCTAATGTATCTCTCAGAGTACGCAAAGTGAATCCCTGCTGCATAACCGATGGGAAAATCTGGGAACTGGGGAAAATCCTACCCTCTCCTAGATAGGCTAGTAACAAAATAGATGTCCTCCTTAGTGGGCTCGCACCACTGGCCAGGATTGACCCAGAAATCCTGTCGGTGGGCATCCCACCTGTAGATCAGTTGTCCCAATAACCCATTATGCCCCTTCGGGGATGTAGCCTCCTCGTAGAACTTGAGGAGGCCTACCTCCCTTAAGAGCACCTGGGTGGGTGGTGTAATAGGGCGAGCATACAAAAGTCTCTCCCTCTCCCATGCCTCCCACAATTGAATCATGTTATAACAGTTCTCCATATGCTCTTGTTGTTCCCTTTTCTCTCTTTGTTGACGTCGTTGAATTATTCACATATTAAATACATTTTTCTTATTAAATGAGAAATGTATTTACATATATATATAATTTTTATTGGAAAAAAAAACACTCGGTGCGCCCAAAAAAATAGTAACGCACCGTTACTAGTGCATACTTATTTATCACGCACTGCGCATGATGCGCATGATAAAAGTTCGTGCACCGCACAAACATGGATTTTTTTTGTTCAGTGTGTTGACCAAACTATCTGCCCTGGGGCGGTTAGTTTAGTCAACGTAATGCCCAACAACAATACATACTTAACAGTGCAGTTCTGTAAACGACTGCACCATTAATTATGTACTGCTGTCGGGCGGTGCGTTGACCAAACTATTCGCCCCGAGGCGAATAGTTTGGTCAATGCGTACTACTGTCGAGCGGTGCGTTGACCTGACAGCAGTACATAATTAATGGTGCAGCCATTTACAGAATCCTATAAACGACCGCACCACTATATTATTTTTAAAAATTTTATCCGTGTACGTTTTCTAGGTAGCGCACTGGAACCCGATGTGGTTTCTGTTAACACCATTCACGGTGCGATGTGTAAATTTATAGGTAGCACTGTGAACAGTGCGAGCCGAATGGCTCGAACGCACCACACAATTTTTTTTTTTTTAAACAGTAAATTTTAAGTGAATTTGACAAATTAATCCGCTAAAAGGTTTAGTTATTGAGAAACAAGTATATTACCTATACATTTGCGCGTTGAGGAGGAATCTTTGCTCAGGAATACAAAAAACAAAATTGTCTACCATTTTCAAAAATTAGAATTCCACATAGTGAGCAATGAACGATAGCAATGCAGTTAATGGGAGCACTGATGGTAGGGCGCCTCAGAGAAGACAAACTCACACCGGTGCTTGAGAGCTCTAAAGCACTGAACAAGTAAAAATTAGGTTTTTACGACTGATAATTTTTTTTAAAATTAACCCTTTTTCAGTGCACTCAATTTTGAGACGCACCGGGCGGTTTTATCAATGGCGCACCACATATTGTTACGGTGCGCTGGATTACGAAGATGCACTAAGCCTGTTTGTACATAGAGCAGTGGTGCGCTGGATTACTTAGGCACACCAGGTCGGTTTGTACGGAGAGCACGGTGTCTTTTTGTGCCAATTGATAGTACGCATTGATGTGTTTTTCATAAAATGCATTGGTGCGTGTTATGATTAGAAACACACTACAAAAAAAAAATCTGCAAAAGCCTCCACCCGCCAAACTCCTCTAGTGACCTCTGCTACAAACGTATATATGGGTTATTTTTATAAGGGCTTCCTCAAAAACATCCGCTAGAAGGTATTTTCCTTGTAGTGATTGTATATATTTAACAATTTAAAATTATAATAAAATTTCAAATAAAATTTACTGAAAAAAATATTCCAAAAATAAAAATAACTTATTAGTGTTCATATCAATTCAGGAAATAAGCATCATTAACCATGAATATATGAGGCATGAAATGAAAATTGAATAACATAAATATATGAGATAAATAAACATAAATTTGTTTGACATGATTACTTCTTTGTTCACACATGTTTTGTATATGTTTGTTGCACAAAATTTTTATTTGTTTTTAAAGTAGAAAATTGATTATAACTTGGTTATTAAATTAGTAATGGGGAATCATGCTACTTGGAATAACATATTGGTTGTCCATAAGGAGCTAGACTTTCAATATTGTGAAACACCTCTAGATTTTGGGTTGTTAACCTATTTTATTTATGTCCAAATTTATTTATTGGAAATTTGCAAATGAATAATATTTAAAATCAAAATTTCTATTATTTAAATTGTGATATTAATTTTTAGGAAAATTTGATATTGAGGTATTAATTTCCCGTCTTAGTTTATGACTGTTGAGATTGTAAATACGTTACCCCATTTTTTTTTTCCTACACAAAAGAGTTGTAATTTTTAATCCTTCGAACCAAAATTATATTATGCTTATGTGCCTCAAGAGCACATTATTGAGAATTTGTAGAAAATCCTCTCAAAAACTGCCAAGATCTACTGCAAATATGTCTCTAAAATGATCCAACATACATAAGCATGATTATACATCAAATCGAGATTTTGATCTCAAGGCCAAACAAAATACTGAAAAGAGTCCCCAAAAGGATGATTATGAATATGTGATATTCCTCTTAGTCAAATTATGTAATAGCTTATCATAGAGTCTGATAAACCTGAGTAACTAAAATGGGAAATAAAATGCAGATTTAGTAAAGTGTATTTAATCTTTTGCTGCTATATTAGGTGTGACCTTGTCCATAAAGAACTCATAATGGCCAGGCCCTATGTGCTCTATAATGTGCCAAGGCCCCCTATCCATGTCAAGATCTTGTTTAGAAAGGTTTTCCGCTATGATTCCTCTCCCTATAGATATAAGCACAAGTGAAATAAGTAAATTATATTTTCATCCCTAAAATATCTTGTAGAAATGGCATAAGAATAAAATAATGACATTGATGACAATAATTGACCCAATTAACAACAAGCATAGAGATGCAACCAGTCACATCCCTTATCCTTGGAAAATACTAATAGGTATTTGAGGTATAGAAGCACAATTATATTGTTTGTACCCCTCCTCAAACCCATTTTGGCATGAAATACATGTTCTTCTATGAGAAAAAGGACAACCCCTTGCCCCCCCACCACTTCTATGGTTGGCCTCCTATTAGGCACCATTAAATAAAAACGAGGGAACCAGTCTATCAGGATTCTCCATTCTAATTTGTCGCAACTGAGATTTAACAAAGGGCTGAGGAAAGTGTGAGAGAATTTCCAGTCCCTCGGCTATTTTTTTTCTCTGGCAGAGTGAGTTTGTCTTGAAAAATGCACTTGTGTCAGGCTAGCAATATGCCCCAAGTGAAAATTAGAAGTAAAGCTTTTCTATGTTTGTTGGCCAACTGTTGATACCAAGTCCTCCAACATTCTGCCATGCTCAGGCCCTTCCAATTGCTCACTGGGCTGGGAGAGGAACTACATGATGCCAAAACTGATTGGGAGTAAGGGCATTCAATGAATGCGTGACTTATCGATTCTCCTCCTGGTTTTCATACATATGACCACCTGGGTCATAGTTTTGATCATTTTTTAATCACGTCCCATGTTGGTGCCTTCCCTATTGGTAAACACGAGATAAATATCCTAGACTTAATTGGGAATTTCAGTTTCCAGATGATTTTCCACCACCATACTTGTTCAATTTGCTAGCCCCTTAAACAGATGTGGAGGTATCATGTATTTGGAGTATACTAACTCGTGGGGGAAAATCTCAAGATAATCTCATCTTCGACATCTATTAATATTATATTTGTTTCTTGTAGAGTTTTCACATATTCCAACAATTCTAACTGATGTTGTTCGACCAAACCCAGTGCTCTTGCTGACCTCCAGTTCTACTGCCATAAGGTGGAGTTCTGAGGATCTAATACTTGTGATAGCATCGAAATTCCTCTTTCCCTGAGCCAAAGTATCATATGTTCTGATAATATGAGACTGTCCCTATTTGCAGCCCATGGATCTATACCTACTCAGATACAACGCGTGTCCCCAACTCTCCACACCACTTCGTTGCTAATGGTGTTAAAGGAGTTTCTAACTGCTCTCCAAACTGTAGAAATATTCACCCTTGAATTTACTAAAGAGTGGATCCAGTATTCCAAGGATGAAGGAGCTATATATTTACCAATAAACACTTGAGTCCACAGAGTTTCCCTGGTGATTAATCTCTATCCACATCTTGCAGCTAATGCCGACGAGAAGGAAAATATATTTTTAAGTCCCTAGCCTCCTAAGATTTTCGACATAACTATCTTCTGCCATCTTACCAAAATGGCAAAGGAAATAAAATGTATGCAACCCATAATCTAATTTAAAAATGAAGGCAGGAAAGCTATCTAAGTGAGAATGAGCCGAAGATGGAGATTTGAGGATATTCCTTGAAGACTGTTTGGAAATGCGACTTTCCCATCAAAAGAAGACACTTCCCTATCTTCCTGGTCCCTCATACTCCATCTTGTGTTTTTTTTGTCTTTCACCCTTTTGAATTCGCTTGAAAGAACTTAATGTTTTCGTCTTCACATTATAACAAAACTGCTCTTCTCTTGAGGCATCAGGCTACTTCTCTCGAGGCCAAAATGTCTCTTCTTTGCTTTTCCAGAGATTGAAGAGCTTCCTTTGAATATGCACTGGAAAATCCTTCCTCACAAGTCTCTAATAATAGCACCTTCAACTCTTGCTCCACCTTCAGCAGGTCTACCTCCTCTTTTTCACGCTTTCGTTTCATCCATTCCTTATATGATATTTAAGGTTTCGAAGATTCAATTCAAATTGTTTCTCCGTTGACTTGACATCCCTATAATCAATAAAGTTGCAATGAGTCTTCATGAGGTTGATATATTCCTCCCCTTGTAGCCAGGAGGAGTTCATTGAAGGGAATTCCTTGTTTCTTACCTCTTCCCTTGATTTCCAGGAAATGGGGGGTTGATTTGATTCACCTCCTACATCTATCCATTGTCTAAACAGATTCAATTTATCCATCAGACACTTATATAACAAGAAGCGATCTAGTCTTTTTGCCTCTCTATCTGGTCCAACCCGACGATTCCTCCATGTTGGCTACACGCTGAGGTTACCCCAGTGTTGGAAGGTAGAACAGTGTGTTCACTAATGAGAATTCTATCACTGAGATCGTGAGAAGCTCAGTGTGTTCACTAATGAGAATTCTATCACTTCCATCCTCAACCCTGCAACCCCTCTCCGTAATATTTGAATCTATAAGGTAAATCCCACAAAAACCAACTGATTTATACTTCATGGATAATCTCTGAATCCAATTAAAATATAAGTGTTTTATCGTAGTCTAGTCTTTATATATATAATTTTGGGTTGATTTCAAAGCAAACCTACTTTGATTTAACAATGCACACCTGGCCATGTAGAGCATTTAATGCTCTGTAAGGAGTACTTGGTGTTGACCGAAAGGTGGCTAATGGAACATGAAGCGAGTTTCAATGTACTGGGTACAGATAAGTGACAGTTTTCCTTGGCCCTTTTTTGGAGGGTTATTGGACAATTAAGTGCATGAATCAATAAAGATTTTACTTGCCATTACCTGAGAATATCTCCTCCTCAAACCTGGTTTACGTTACTCCAACCACCAAATCCGCGTGTCCAAATCAATCGCCCAGCTTGTAGCTCGAGCTGCTAGTAGCCAAACACACGTCTCTCTCTCAAACCCTAATTCAAAATATTTTTTCACCCAAAACAATTTTGAACTAATGGTCGTTCTAAGCTTACAGACACTAATGGCAATTCTAAGAAAAATCTATCCTTGCATAAATGTCGATAACAATATGATAAACTCAAACTCCATTACGCCCATTCAACAACTCTACCACAGTGCCTATACCCCCTTCAAACCTTGTCCCATCCACTTCACTTTAGTAATATGGTGTCATAAATTTATCCTCAATGGGTCCATATATATATATATAGATTTGGTTGGTGAGACATGTTGGGATTGAACGTCTAGAGGATTGAACTTTCGACTACTTGGATACACAAGCAATTGCCAATATAATTTTTTCTAATTGTGCTACCACCCACATACTCTTGACCCATCATACCATACTATGACGAAGGATATTTTTCATTCTATTAAATCCATAATATATCATATCTTAAACTCATAACACATTATTTTAAACACTTATTCTAACTAATGTATGAAATGATATTTTTTTGATATTTTTTTGATATTTTCTCAAATGTTTTTTTATAGATTTTCCATCAATTTTGCCCAAAATATGATAGATATTTTAAAGACTTAAAGTTTTTGCTTCAAGAGGCTCCAGCCTAGTATGGAAGAGATGTTGTCTTATCCTATTATATTATGTAAACATTTTAAATTAATCAAATTACAGAATAAATAAATAAAAATAAAATAATAATATTAATTAATTAATAAAGTAAAACTTTTTGACTCAGTTAAATTATATATATATATATATATATATATATATATATATATATATATTTTAAATAGAATAAAATAAATAATTATAATTAATAATTAAAGCATTTTAGATTCATCTTAACTCTGGATCTACTAGGTGCCTAGAGGAATCAAACATCTTTTTATTCTAAAAGTGGTTTGCACCTCAAGAGTTTTTATCCCTCTTGATGCTTGGTAGATCGAGAGTTAAGATGGATCTAGGTTGGTTTAATCTACAAAGTTTGAATGTCTCAAGGGTTTTTCAGGATGTTGAATTCATTTATGCATTAAAAATTGCATTTTCAACAACAAGGAACCACAATCTCCTAATTCCATTCAAAAAAACCATTTTATCAATAAGTTAGACTAGGTCATTTTTCAACATATAAAGTTAAAATAAATTTATAGTAAAATTATATGTCATTTTAAATTTTCCTAAACCAATGTTATCAAGAGAATGTACTAAAATTATGTGTCACTCTAAATCTCATATACCAAAATTATCAAGAGGCGAAACTCAATTTTTTTTAGCTTTAATGCTAACCCTAATATTATTATTTAAAGTCAATAAATTCAATATTACATTTGTCATGAATACTCCCTACAACCAATGGAAACCTCACCACTTTCTTCCTTTTCATACAAACTCTTATCTTAGAACTCAATCAATGCACTTACTAGCTCAGTCACTAAGGCCATCAAATCTTCATCCTTGTACCCCCAACATATGAAAGTGACTCATTCCCCACAACCCTCAAACCCTTGATATCTATGGAAAACCTAAAATTCATAAAATTGACATCCCTACTAAACCTATAGTTAGTGCTATAAGAGCTCCTATTCATGCCCTTTCTTGATATCTCGCTAATAATATTCAATCATTTGTTTGAAACACTCCCCCTCTTATTAAAGATTCCTTTTATTTTATTAAAAAACCTTGACATCTTCACTTTGATGAAATGATATCATGGTCAATTTTAATGTTCTTTCCGATTCATTAAAATTTCTATTAAAGAAGCCTTGACCTTATCTCCAACCTTGAAACTCCTAACCTTATTGAAATCTACCATATTTCAACTTTGTTGACTTTTAAAGGATTTGTAATGAACAAATTGAAAGCATAGCCATGGGTCTTCCTTATCCCAACGATTGTCAATGTTTTTATGAAACATTTTGAAAGTTTAGCCTTAAAATAGCTTTCATCTTAAACCGAAATGTTGGTTTCATTTTGTTGATGTTGTTGTCTAGTCTCATGGCCACCCCTTGGCCTCTTTCCTTCACCACATGAAGAGCATTTCACCCCATATCCAATTCACTATGAAAATACAAAAAGAAATCCACTTCCCTTTTGAGATGTTCTCATTTCTCATCAATGTGATACCAATGTTTACCCACCGAGTTTAGAAGAAAATGACACATAGATATATACCTTCATGCCCAATTTCACCATAACTTAGCTAAAAAAATCTATTATTTTAAAAACTCTAGTTATCCATGTCTATCTAATCTAACTCCCCATTTCTTCGAGCAAGGGAAAATTCATCTTAAAAGGACCCTTCCAATGGGTACTCAACCTATCAAATTAATAAAGCTTTTCGATCTGATAACCATTCTATTATTTATGTTCCCCACCAATAGATGTCATTTCTCTTATTACATTCAAGGAACAACATACTAAATTACGATGTTTATGGCCAAAAAGAACATCAAAACTCTTGTTAAACCATATCAAACTCTTAAATAATTATCTAGAGTTTCCAAAAATAATTTTGATCTTATGCTTGGCCCAAGTGTTTATCAAATTCCTTATTCATGTGGAAAATAACACATTGATCAAACTACCAAATAGTTCAAAGCTTAGCTTGAAAAACACATAACAAAGACTTTCCACAACCACATTTTTTAAATCAGTTATTGCAAAATACTTTCATAACTTTAAATATCTTATCTTCTTTGTCCAAACTAAAATTCTTTCATCAACCCCATCATTTATGCACTAGAAATTGAAAAACATCCCAATAATTTTAATAAAAAAAATGGCTACAAAGTTAACCAATCCTATTGACCCAATATTCATCAACTTTAATTATTAAGTTTCTCTCGTCTTTAATTTTTGTCTAATTTATTTTTCTTCATGTTTATACATTTACTACTTTTTTATTTTAAGTTGTTTGTCTTTTATTTATTTATTTAATATATTCCTTTTTCACCTTTCTCCTTGATTTATCAATCCTTTATTAAGTGGTTTTTTTTGTTTTTAATGATGAGTTGAGTGTTTGAAACGAACATTTCACATTTCAAAGTTTTACACAATTTATTTCGAAAGAATTGAGAGTTGTTCAATAAATTGTGTCTACAGTTTTCATAATCAATTGGCTATGGGGTTTGTTTACTCCAACTATATTGCTATTTTGTCACTCATGTATTTATATTGGGGTGTTTATTTCACACATTTTCTAGGTACAGGAATACTAGATGTTTGATAGTTATGAATATTGCACTAGTATCAATGTTTTAAAACTCTGACTCGGTTTCAGAACCGGCTGAGGGTCAACTCCGACTTCGACTCGCTATCGAATCAACCGATTTGATTTCAATGGCTCGGTCTTTGTAAAAAATACATTAAATAATTATTATTAAAAAAAAAAAAAAGAAGAAGCATAATTTGAAAAATTTTTATTCATGTTTTCAAACACAAAGCATTAGAATATAGAGAGGAGACAACATATGATCAAAGTAGGCTCATGAATATATCCATTATATCAAAATGACACCCAGTGCACTGTCAATACATGTAATATATAGAGATCAAAATAAAAACACATAACTAAGGAGGCTCTAAATGACCTCTATAACAAAACATCTCTAGTCACTAGTCACTACTGCTAGAGAAGACAACATCTGGCTCAGACTTTGAATCTGAGTGAGACAGGGAAACCCATGGCTCCTCCTCCTCATCAAAATCTCCAGGTACAACTATATAAGTATTAGCAACATCACTAGCACGCTAAGATAAACGAGCTATGTGCTTGTGTCATGGTTGAGTAGAGGAAGTGCCTGCAATTGGAGGACTTGGGGTAGGGCCTGGTACTAGTGGATATACATTTAGCTAAACATTATGTTCAACTACTGCATCCATTTGTAAATCCAAATCAAGACCAATATCCTCATCAGAATCAAACTATGTTGGATGACTCTCCACTACCCAATTTGATGTTGGATCAATATCTTCCAACACAATGGGATCTGTATCAGGTCTTTTGTTCAACAATTGGTTGCATCTTAGTCAGAGGTTGTATTGGACATAATCTAGATCATTGAATCGTTTTTGTTTCAAACAATTTTTATTCTTCGTGTGAATCCTCTCAAAGACAGACCAATTGCGCTCACACCCAAAATCACTGCAAGTTTGACTCAAAACATGGCTAATAAACTTCGGCAATTGAAGACAATGGCTACCAAGTGCCTCCCATCATTGTGCTGCAAAAAACATAGTTGTGTAATGAGCTCAACAAATTATATTCAACTTTCAAATTATAAACAATTTAACAAAATGAGAATTTGAAAATTGAAATTGTTTGTTTACCTGACTCATTTTCTTCCCTTGCAATCCCTGCTAGGTTCTTGCCAAAGGTACCTGTGGCTCTGCTGATACAAGTGATCTATCGGTGTATCTCCAGATGGCCACACTCCTTAGGGACCATGCGCTCAAGGCACTCAATCAATCCATCTCTAACTTCCCTAGTCTAAGCTTCTGCCTCTAGAGCTTTATAATGATACCTTGGGTTCAGAAAAAACCCAGCTGCATGTAGAAGGTAATGGAGTCGATTGTTCCTTCTTTTATCAATGATTTCCCAAATGGACTCGTACTTAGCCACTTTATCCTTATATGTTGCCTTTATTTTCTTCTTTTCTTGATCCATAGCCTCATAAATGAAGCCCATGGCCTCATAAAGCCCATAGCCAATCTTTCCCCATTCACTAACCGCAACACCTTAACCAATGGCTCAACAACCTTCACAATTTCTACTTCATTTTTCCAAAATATTTCTTCATTAACTTTCTTTCTCACATCTTTGCCATCATATTTGCGAGCCCGTTGACATTCATTCCATTCATCATTGGAAAACACCTTTTGTAAGTTTTTATGTTGGGAAAACATTGATTGCAATGTCAAAAAATGAGTTGCAAATCTAGTGATGATAGGCCTAATAATATCCTTGCCCCCTGTGTGTTTCATCATCAGGTTCAAAATCCATGAGTGATTGTAGATATATTTTGTTATGCTTTTGGCATGCTCTAAAGTGTATTTGATCCAATCTATTTTCCCAATATCCTCAAGCATGAGGTCTATGCAATGTGCAACACATGGGGTCCAAAAAATGGTTCTTTGTTTTTCCTCTAACATTTTAGCAGAAAGAACATAGTTAGAGGCATTATCTGTGATGATTTGAACAACATTAGCCACCCCCACCTCTTCAACAACCTCATCCAAAATATGAAACAAGTGCGCATCTTTCACCCTATCAAATGCATCAAATGATTTTATAAACACGGTTCCCCGTGGGAAAAATATAATAAAGTTTATGATGGTATGGTTCCTTTGATCAATCCATCCATCTGACATGATGGTACATCCTGTTTTTTCCCACGAGTTTTTGAAATCTCTCAAATATTCATCAATGGAAAAAACCTCTTTTTGCAAAAGAGATCCCCTTAACTCATGCATAGTAGGGCCTTTGAAACCCTTTCCAACAACAAATGTGGCATCAAACATAGGTTCATAATATGGTGAACGAGAAGCGTTGAAGGACATATCAACATCATACCACCATCTAGCTATGTAATCACATGCAATTTCTCTCAATTATTTCTTCCAATGGTCATCTAAAGTGTGCTGCATTTGACCTCTATTAGCTTGAGGACCATGTGCACTATCAGAGGGAGAGGAGGGTGTGAAATAAATTTGATATCACCCTTCTTTTTAATTTTACCCTTACCCTTTTCTTGAATAGACTCCAAAGAGGGAGGAACACAGCGAAAGGGGTTGGATGCATCGGTGCAAGAGATAGATGAAGAGCCCTCATAATAAAAATTGGAGTTGGAAACCATCATTTGTTTTATACTCCTATTCCTCCCAATTTCAGCCTCTATTTTTTTTTTCTAGTTTTTTCTTTTTTAAACTTCTCAAAATTTTCTACCAACTCCTTCCTAATTTCCCTAATTTGTTCTATTGGTGTTGCACATGGAGCAATTTGGCCTCTAATACCAGCCAAGTGTTGTTTCAGCCTATGAATGCCCCCTCCACCTCCCTTAATTTTTCTATGACAAAATTTGCAATGCATTTGATTATCTATCATCTCAACATATGCCCAAACAACATCTTTCATTCTAGGAGCCATTTTGGACTGATATTTGGACGTAGATTAAAAAATAAATAAAAAAACTCTTCAATGTTAATTTCTTTTACAAAAATTACTCTTTTGCAAAAAAAAAAAAAAAAAAGATTTGAGAAGTGAAAAAAAAACCCTCCTCAACGCTGCTCCAATCACTGCCCAAGAAGCCCCTCACTACTGCTCCAATGATTGCCAAAGAGACTCCTCACTGTTGCTCCAAAAACCAACTCCACAAATCTTCACAAATTCCTCACAAATGCTCACACAAATGCAATGAGATAGGTGTGAGGATATGTGAGGGGCTGGGTAGCATTTATAGGCTTGGGAGAGGTTAGATGGACATGGGAAAAATCTAAAACCAACAAAAAAACCCAATTTGAGGTCCATTTTCCCTCCTTTTTGTCGTCGCGCCCTGGGTTTGATTCACTTGGCCGAGTTAAGTTGGACTCAGCCGAGCCGGCTGGTTTGTTATCGAACCGGCCGAGTCGGTGACTGGTCTTTGGCCCGATTTTGGTACTGAGCCGACTCAACTAGGAGTCCAGCTCGGTCGGCTCGGCCAAATCCGAATCGATTCAACTGATTTTTAAGACACTGGCTGGTACATAATATAAACCAGTTGTTTTTTTCCTCTGAAAAATAAAAATTAAAAAAAAAAAAAAAAGAAGAAGAAGAAGAAGAAGAAGAAAAAAGAAAAAAGAAAAAGAAAAGAATTATTTGTTTTATGCGGATTTTGAAAATTTGTATATATTCAAAATGATATAAAACTAGATAAAATGATCTTTTTTTTCTTTGAAATCAGACACTAAAATTTAGATTTAGACTTGTGCACGTCTGGGCGGCCCGTTTGCCGTTTGCTCCCATGTGCATCCGTTCGGGCGGTCGCGCCGGAGGAGGGCGCCCGACCAAGCGCGTTCAGTTCGGGTCATTTGGTCTGAGGGCACCCGTGTCAGATTTGTTAAGTTGTGACTGCCCGGGCGACTCGTTTGCCGTTTGCTCCCATGTGCCTCTGTTTGGGTGGGCGCACCGTGTCGCGCCGGGTGAGGGCGCCTGGCCAAGCGCGTTCGGGTCGGGTCGTTTGGTCAGAGGGCGCCCGTGTCAAATTTGCTAAGTTATGACCGCCCAGGTGCCTCGTGCACGTCCGAGTAACCCGTTTGTCGTTTGCTCTCATGTGCGGCCTGTTTGCCGTTTGAATAAATAAATTTAGTGATTTCAAAAAACACTAAAACACTTTAATTCCATAAACTAAACCACTTAAATTTATAATTTTTAAAAAACTTTACATTATTTTAGAAAAATTGGGTTTAAAAAAAAAAGAGAGAAAGAAAAAGCATTAAAACATTTATACCAAAATATTTGAACATTGATTTAAATAAATTTTATACAATCTTATAAATCTTGTGAAATATGTTAGGACAATTAAAAGAACACCTTGACAATCAATCAGTCTGATTGATTGTATGCTGTAATATAGCATTGACTGCAATATATATCAATAGGCATTCTGTCATATAGCATTGATTGCAATATATACTGTTAGTTGTATTTCTGTAACACTGCCCTGCGAGGCACAGACTCCATAATGCTGGCTCCGAATTTCACCAAATTAACTATCCAAGACCAGAATTTAGAATTTCCAGAGTTCAGTAGGATACTGAGTTTTGACAATTTACTGAGCATTGAATGAAATAAAGGATACAAATAACTAGGGGCCTAAGGACCATCCATTCAGAGGAATAGCAAATGGGCATATTCCAGGCATGAGCTGAGCATTAAAGAGCGTAGAGGAATGAGTAGATGATCTGTCAAAGCATAGAGGCAGTAGGCAGTCTCCCAAGATGCAGACAGCCCCGAATAGGTATCACAAAATGATAGTGCTGTACCTTTAAAGACTGAAGCTATCAATGATATTTTTCATTTATTACAGAAGACTTTAGAGTATCTACTGCAATCATCCTTGGTACAGCAAAGTCAAGTTCAGCTTTAAATGCACATGAAGTTATAGAATAAACAATTATCAGCGGCCAATGATTCCATACTTTCATAGTTTTACAGCTACAAATACCTACAAGTAGTCCTTTTTGGGTATCTAGGTCTGACCCTAAAAAGTCCCATAGACGTGATCCACATTTTCGAGGTTTACAGTTCTAGCAGCAGCCGGACCAAGATGAATGCAGCCACTTTCCATACAGGAAAGGCAGTGACGAATGTTGTGAGAATGGAGGCCGTGGCCGCGGACTGAACATCCAGCTGAGCAGAATCAACGGCCAGAGGCATGTTCTCTTTGTCAGGGCTACATTCAGAATGATTGCTGCTGTACATTAGAGCTCTCAATACTGCAGAAACTGTTGGAATGTATGAGGTTTTGTTCTTGCCCAGTAACCAAGTCAAACCCATAAGTTCACAATCCCTAATGTACATCCTGCTCGTTCTCTGTGTCACATCAGTTTCTTCCATTTTCGTCATGTTAAGCTGCAAGAACAGAGGAAAACTTTAAATATCCATAGTTATTTAACGGACATAGACATTTGTCCAAGCTTAATCATTCATTTTGAAGATATCAATGCCCAGAGTCACCAGTATCTCAATTGGATACCTAAATGAAATACTGTGTAAATTATAAGATTTGAAGTACAAATTTCTTGATTAGAGTGATTTTTTTTTTTTTCTGGATTGTAAATTTCAGAAATATCTCAAAATATAATGAATAGCAATTAGATCAATTGTTTCACTGTTTACCTAGCCACTGTCCATAAAATTCTAGGATTTTCTCTATCATCTTGATAAGTTCAACTGATTAAAATATTAAAACAAACTATAAGATTCAAAATTTAAACTTCCTGATTCAAAACTATCAATAACAATTTTTTTAAGACTGGCTGAAAATTTAACTCCTAATTTTTTTCAAATAATCACCTTACGAAGAGCATTCAAACACATTGAGCAACCTGCATAAGAAGGATTCTTACAGCTTCCCTCCAAAGTCCTGAAACCAGACACACTAGAAGAATTTTTATGCATTTTTGAGCTGGCAAACTCTCTCTCCGGACAGTTCAAATTGCTCATCTGGTGCAGCCTAATACCACACACGCACATTATAGGATCGCAGGAAGCATTCGGCTGGGGAATATTGATTCCCCTGTTCTTGAAAGCATTCTGCAGCGTGTTTCCACATGTCTGAGAATCGTCTGGCAGCACAGGCATATCAACTAAAGACGAAGAAGTCGAAGACACCAAATAAGGGGATTCGGATGGAGAAGGGGCTTTCAAGGCATTCCGAGCATGTGCTGCATATAGCCAAGCTGCAACGACAGGACAGCATCTGCTTCTGTCAATGGAGCTTGCATCCTTTCCTGACCCTCCACAGGCCTCCTTTACTCCACCAAACAGCTCGTCTGATAGGTCAAGCTCAAGCTCACATGATGCAGCCTCGGATTGGACCGGCAATGCAGGAATGGTGCCACTGGAACCCATTCCCGCCATTAAAGGCTGTGTAGAGTTGATTGAACCCCTATTTTCATCATTCGCACTCATGGCTGCTCCAGCTAAAATCAAGATCAAGAAAACCAAACTCTCTGCAACTCTTTCCCCTTCCCTCATTCTGCTTCTTCTTTACTGTCTGATCTCCTTCACCAACATCAGTCTGTACAATGCCCCATCCCCTTTCATCAACGCTCCTCTCTACTAATCTCTGTTTGACTAGATGGTTTAGTTTATTATGTAGCGTTTAGTCTCACAAATTTTTCAGATTAGTAGCAGGAAACCCTGACCCAAGTTGCGGATGAAATTTGTGAAGCTCTGGTTAAAACTGGACAGTCTGGAATATCACAAATCGACGGATTTTGACAGTGTGTGGACTGACAGATTGAGAAATCACGGGAGCAGTGCAGGGCACGACGAGTCACAGGGACTGGGCCAGGGGCTCCATAGTCCATGTGAGGGTTTGTGTGGCCTTTTGTCCGTTTCTGTGCCTCTGAAGTTGTGTTTGGTAGAACCATGGTGGGAGCCTGGGCGGAGAATAGTATAATAATGTATTATTCAGATTGTTTTTTGGCTTGGCATGCAATTCTCTGTACGTGCATTCACATGTGAGTGTGTACTCACGCTGTCTGTGGACGTTCTCCTGTGTCGCGTCATCACTGACTCACTTGCCATTCTTCCCAGAACAAACCCTTTATTTTATTACCAGTGGATTCTGAAAAATGTGAGGCCGACCAGTGAGCGCACCACCGTCACCCAAGAAACAAACCAAGAAAGGGCAAACATGATCCGAATCTTCCATTCCCGATTTTCTTCCTTTGTTTCACAATAAAACTTTGGAACTTGAGTGGCATTTTTACTGGTCAGTACCCACAGAGATATGGTACGATAGTGATTGTCTACCAACATACAGGAAATTGTGTGGGTATTATTAGTTGGAGTTAGATTTTTATACTGCTGTTTCAGTGTTCCTGGATAGTATCCCACAGTGAGTATGGCGATTGCTGAACACATATATTTTTGATAAATGAATGGTTATATATATATATATATATTCAATTCCGTTTTAATGATGGTTTTTTTTGAATAAGTGTAATTTATTAAAAGTATCTAATGATTCTTGCTAGTTTGACAACTAAGTTATGATAGTTTTTCTACTGTTTTGAAAAAATATGATTCTTTCATGATTATTATATAATTTGGCTTCTATTTTGGTATATTCTAACTTGTAGGGCCCTTTAGAAAATGTCCTATTTTTCATTATATCATTTGTCTTCATAATTCGTATTCTATTTTGGTACTTTTTCTATTTTGGTACTTTCCTAGTAAAATTAATCTTCACACTTGTAGGGTCCATTTTAAGAGCATGTTATATTTTGGTTACTTGGGTCCCTAAACTTTTGGAGTTTTTTTGGGACATTAAATGACCATTTTGAAGATCAAAACTTTGTGGCTCAAGGAAGTCCCCATAGTTACAACAATTTTTTTGCATGTCATATTTTTCACCATATAAGTTTGTCTTTTATTTTGGTAGTTTCCAAGTAAAAAATGGATATTTTGACTTGTAGGGTCCATTTTAGGGTTACTTCGATAATTTGGAGGATTAATTGACCATTTCATGGGATCAGAACTTTATCATTGGAGGAAGTCCCCATTATTACAACATTTTTCTATAAGTCTAGAACTTTCCAATGGTGCAAATATCACCTCAATCAAAATTCATAGAATGAAGTTATGTCTCTCTTGATTTTTGTGCTTATTACTGACATGGTACCAAGTGGATGCCCTGCTAACTCCCATTGCTCATATATGTGGAGCTAGTCACATGTAGACTTTCAAGAAGTTGCTAGAGGGCCTAGAATCTTTAACCTAATTGGGAGTTGAGGCATTCAAAAACCCTAACACTAACCCTAGACTACTCTTAAGACATGTTACATGCTAGGTTTCAAGGAAATGAAAGGTTTCATTCTTGTTGTACTAATTATTGTTCCATAGTTGGGTAGAGTAAGGGGATGAGCTCATCGATGTTTTATTCTTGTTGTATTGATTATTGTTCCATAGTTGTGTAGAGTAAGGGAATGACATAATCTGAGAAAGGCTAAGTAGAAAACCTCTAACAATTAAACAAATCACAATGTTTATTGTACTCTATAGTGAGTTCATCTCTCATTGGATTTGCACTTCATAGGTAAAAAAAAGAGCAATGGGCAATCCTCAACTTCTCATCAATTTTTACCATATTGGGTTCCCTAAAGTGCATTTTGTGTTCATTGTGTGGATGACGTGGTATTTGTTTTAACTTCTTTAGTTTTATTCCCAATGTATTTCGATTTTTTGAGTGTTAATGGTAATATTAATTTTTAATCTTAAGTAAACATGCATAACAAAGATTTTGTAAAATTATATAGGAGTAGTACTGATAAATTGTGCCCATGGAATATCTATGACAATTTATCAATCATATTCAATGTTGAAATTTGCAACAAGAAATAGTGAAATTGGCAACCAGAAAGGACAAAAATTACACACACATTGGTGAGGAAATTTTGTTGCACACTGGTGAGGGATTTCTAATGCACATTGGTGAGGAAATTCAGTTACACATTGGTGAGGAATTTCAGTTACGCACTAGTGAGGAATGTGGGTGTCTAATTTATTTTTCCCTTAATTAAATTGGACAATAAATTGTAATTTCATATCATAAACTTGTATCAGTTAACTAAGTCATGATGGCTGAGTTAGCTCAAGAAATTCGAGTCGAGGGTCTAAGATGAGGCATGTACAGTGATTCTAATATTTTGGGGGTCCAGTTGCAGTTAATGCACTAGTGGGGTGTAGGTGTAATTAGTTAACTCAATTAATTGAGTTAAAATTAGTTTAACTAGTTCTAACTGAGTGATGAATTAATGAGAGGTCCAGTGAATTAACATAGATTTAATTCACAAGTAGCGATCAATCAGATAATTGATGATTTGCTATTAATAGATCCATGCATGTTAGATCTGAGAAAGACACAGTTGAGAAAAATGTTAAAGAGAACGTAACTATCAGTTGTATTATTAGAGAATTATCCATGTGCAATTATAAAGCCACGAGGAAGCCATGATGGATTGTGCAATCAAGGAAGGGAGTTATTCCTATTTAACAGAGGCCTAATTTACTAGGAATTGCATGAGCAAGGCAGGCCGAAGGAAGGCTGAGAATTGGCTATGTGTTTGTCCAATTTTGCCTAGATCAGTGTGACAATTGGTAGAGTGCGGGAGATTCATGTGAGCAAGAAAGCATTGTATTGTTTCATGATTCCTTGACTTTATACAATATATGATAGCTGGGTTTTGAGCAGTTGCTTTACCCAAGAATAGCTTGTGTTGTGCGATTGATTTACTTCTTTTTCGTACTTGCATGTGATCGAGAGACCGTGTTTTGTATTCCACAAATATTGTAGAAGGATTCAATATCTTGTTTTAGTACATCACAAGATCCGATTGAATCCCATTGGTATAATTTCTACATGGTATCAGAGTGCCGGGAATCACAATAGAAGAGAAGAAATTGAGTTTGTGTTGAACAAGATTCAAATTTGCAGATTCATTCTTTGGTACCTAGCAGGAGACCAAGACGTCTTTCAATGGCTTGAGACTCAAATATGCACTCAAGGGAAATTCAAATTATATTGCATGGATGGACAGGATGGAGGCAGTATTCGAGGATAATGGACTAAAGGGATTCATTGACGTTGATATTCCTGAGCCCAATCCAACATATGTTGCGCAACATGAAGCATGGAAGAAGAATGTTGCAAAGGCGAGGAGAATATTATTAGAGGGAGTTCAAGATCATATTGTCTCAAGTCTCTATGGAAAGGCAACTCCATATGCTATGTGGAAGGCCTTGACAGATATGTTTCAGAATAGCAGTGACCACAGGAAGTTGGCACTGAAGGACAAGCTCAAAAAGATCGAGATGGAGGAGGGCGAGACGGTACTGACACACTTGGCGAAGTTCACTCAATGTCGAGATGAGCTTGGAAGTGTTGGTGTGATAGTAGCCCAAGATGATTTGGTGAGCCTATCACTTCTAGGCCTTCCCAAGGGCTGGCATAGTTACTAGGACTCTGTGAATGGGAGGGAGAAGTTAGCAGACTAGGAGTGTTTGTGGTTTGACTTGGTAATAGAAGAGATAAGGCGAAGCACCAGAGATGGGACCTCCAGCACCAACAAAGAAGAAGATTGTGCATTAGTCGGAAAAGGAAAGAAAGCCAAGGGAAAGAAGTCCCAAAGCGAATAGGGAAAGAGAGACTTGTCCAAGATAAAGTGTTTTCACTGTCACGAGCATGGGCACTATGCCTCGAATTGTCCACAGAAGAAGGCAAGCAAGAAGGAGTTTGTAGTTGCAGCAGGTGAAGCGCTAGTTTCACAGTTCGAGCTTGATTTTACTCTCATTGCATGCATGGCCATCACTGTAATGGGATGCATGTGGTATCTAAATAGCGACACCTCATTCCATATGACGAGGAATCGAGATCTCTTCAGTGACTTGGAGGAGAAGGACCTCCAATAGAACATAGATTTTGGAGATGACTGGAGGTATAATGCGACCAAAATAGGTACAGTTACCTTTCAGAGAGAATATGGCTCCCCTCTCATACTAGCATATGTTTTGTATGTTCTAGGCCTAAGGAAGAATTTTGTCTCCGTAACGGTATTGGAAGACCGTGGTTATGATGTCATATTTACAAAAGGAAATGTTTTCCTTAAACACATAGCCATAGGATGGGTGAAACAAATCAATGTAAGAGTCAAGAACCTGTATGCTCTCGAGGTTGAGGATGCATGCAAAGCTTTGAGGAGCAAAGAAGTGGTTAATGACTTGGTGGTTGAGAGGGAGGAATTATCTCTCAACATGTAGCCTCAGAAGCAGTCTCAGAAGGTTTTGGAGTAGCCACAATTGGAGAATCAGAGAGGAGACCGAGTGCAAGAGTCCACTCAAGCATAGACCTCAAGGAGGGGGAAATTTCGAGCCATATGGGCAGAGGGATTACATGCAGCTATACCTCTAGGTGAGAGGTGGGGCGATGTGTAGATATAATCCCAAGAAGAAATTTGGGCAGGGACTATTGAGATGGTGTGTCTCATGGATTGAACTTGGCTATGAGGAGCCCACAGTACAGTAGTAGTAGGAAGGATTGGTTGGATTGATGCAGTTAGATGTCAGGAAGACATAAATCAGAGTGACAAATTTCAGATACTAGGGCACATATCAGAGTTGGCAAAAGTGCAGAGGGCATGGATGCAGATGTCAGCAGCAGCGCAGAGAGTCCAGTAGATAGGTGCAGTAGCTAAGAGCAGTCAGAAGGCTTCGATGACAGATGCATTATACTGATTTAGTTGTTCGGAGGCTATTTAGTTTCAGGAGTTGTAGGTGGAAACAACGCTAGAGAAGTGTTGCATGAAAAACATTCCAAATGTACCAGATAGGGATAGATTGAATTCCCTTCTTGTTGAGAGGGAGTGTTGAAATTTGCAACAAGAAACAGTGAAATTGGCAACCAGAAAGGACAAAATTTACACACACATTGGTGAGGAAATTTTGTTGCACACTAGTGAGGGATTTCTGATGCACATTGGTGAGGAAATTCAATTATACACTGGTGAGGAATTTCAATTACACACTGGTGAGGAATGTGGGTGTCTAATTTATTTTCCCTTAAATAAATTGGACAATAAATTGCAATTTCATCACATAACAACTTGTATCAGTTAACTAAGTCATGATGACTGAGTTAGCTCAAGAACTTCGAGTTGAGGGTCTAAGATGAGGCATGTTGAGTGATTCTAATATTTTTAGGGTCCAGTTGCAGTTAATACACTAGTGGGGTGCAGGTGTAATCAATTAACTCAACTAATTGAGTTAAAATCATTTTAACTAGTTCTAACTGAGCAATGAATTAGTGAGAGGTCGAGTGAGTTAAAATAGATTTAATTCACAAATAGTGATCAATCAGAAAACTAATGATTCACTATTAATAGTTGCATACATGTTAGTTCTGAGAAAGACCTAGTTGAGATGGAGGTTAAAGGGAACATAACTATCAGTTGTAACATTAGATAATTTCCCATGTGCAATTATAAAGATATGATGGATTATGCAATCTAAGGAACATAATTATTCCTATTTAATAGGGGTCTAATTCACTCGGAATTGCGTGAGCAAGGCAGATTGAAGGAAGGCTGAGAATTGCCTATGTGTTTGTCCAATTTTCCTAGATCAGTGTGAGACAATTGCTAGAGTGCGGGAGATTCATGTGAGCAAGAAAGTATTGTATTGTTTCATGATTCCTTGACATTATATAATATATGATAGTATGGTTTTGAGCAGTTGCTTTACCCAAGAATGGCTTGTGTTGTGCGATTGATTTACTTCTTTTTTGTACTTGCATGTGATTGAGCGACCGTGTTTTATATTTCACAAATATTGTAGAAGGATTCAATATCTTGTTTTAGTACATCAAAAGATCTGATTGAATCCCATTGGTATAATTTCTACATGGTATCAGAGCACCAAGAATCATGATAGAAGAGAAGAAATTGAGTTTGTGTTGAACAAGATTCAAATTTGCAGATTCATTCTTTGGTACCTAGCAGGTGACCAAGATGTCGTTTAATGGCTTGAGACTCAAATATGCACTCGAGGGAAATTCGAATTATATTGCATGGAAGGATAGGATGGAGGCAGTATTGGAGGATAATGGACTAAAGGGATTCATTGACGTTAATATTCCTGAGCCTGCTCCAACAGATGTTGCACAACATGAAGCATGGAAGAAGAATGTTGCAAAGGCGAGGAGAATATTATTAGAGGGAGTTCGAGATCATATTGTCTCGAGTCTCTATGGAAAGGCAACTCCATATGCTATGTGGAAGGCCTTGACAAATCTGTTTCAAAATAGTAGTGACCATAGGAATTCGGCATTGAAGGACAAGCTCAGAAAGATCAATATGGAGGAGGGTGAGATGGTACCAACACACTTGGCGAAGTTCACTCAATGTCGAGATGAGCTTGGAAGTGTTGGTGTGACAGTAGCCCAGGATGATTTGGTGAGCCTAACACTTCTAGGCCTTCCCAAGACCTGGCATAGTTACTAAGACTCTATGAATGGGAGGGAGAAGTTACCAGACTGGGAGTGTTTGTGGTTCGACTTGGTAATAGGAGAGATAAGGCGAAGCACCAAAGATGGGACCTCCAACACCAACAAAGAAGAAGATTGTGCATTAGTTGGAAAAGGAAAGAAAGCCAAGGGAAAGAAGTCCCAAAGAGAATAGGGAAAGAGAGACTTGTCCAAGATAAAGTGTTTTAACTATCACGAGCATGGGCACCATGCCTCGAATTGTCCACAATAGAAGGAAAGCAAGAAGGAGCCTGCAGTTGTAGCGGGTGAAGCGCTAGCTTCACAGTTCAAGCTTGATTTTACTCTCATTGCATGCATGGCCATCATTGTAATGGGATGCATATGGTATCTAAACAACGACGCCTCATTCCATATGATGAGGAATAGAGATCTCTTCAGTGACTTAGAGGAGAAGGACCTCTAACAGAACATAGAGTTTGGAGATGATAGGAGGTATAGTGCAATCAACATAGGTACAGTTACCTTTCAGAGAGAATTTGTCTCCCCTCTCAGACTAGCAGATGTTTTGTATGTTCCAGGGCTAAGGAATAATCTTATTTCCGTAACGGTATTGGAAGACCGTGGCTATGATGTGATGTTTATAAAAGGAATTGTTTTCCTTAAACACATAGCCATGGGATGGGTGAAACAGATCGATGTAAGATTCAAGAACTTGTATGCTCTCAAGGTCGAGGATGCATGCAAAGCTTTGAGGAGAAAAGCAATGGTTAATGACTTGGTCGTTGAGAGGGAGAAATTATCTCTCAACATGCAGTCTCAGAAGCAGTCTCAGAGCAACCACAATTGGAGAAGCAGAGAGGAGACTGAGTGGAAGATTCCACTCAAGCATAGACCTCAAGGAGGGGGAAATTTCGAGCCTGATGGGCAGAGGGAGTACATGCAGCTATACCTCTAGGTGAGAGGTGGGGCGATGTGCAGATATAATCCCAGGAAGAAATTTGGGCAAGGTCCATTGAGATGGTGTGTCTCATGGATCGAACTTGGCTACGAGGAGCCCACAATACATTAGTAGAAGGAAGGATTGGTTGGATTGATGCAGTCAGATGTCAGGAGAACATAAATCAGAGTGACAAAAGTCGGATACTGGAGCGCATATCAGAGTTGGCAACAATGCAGAGGGCGTGGATGCAGATGTCAGCAGTAGCGTAGAGAGTCTAGTAGATAGGTGCAGTAGCTAACAACAGTCAGAAGACTTTGATGACAAATGCATTATACTAATTCAGTTGCTCATAGGCTATTTAGTTTCAGGAATTGTAGGTGGAAACAACACTAGAGAAGTGTTGCATAGAAAACATTCCAAAGGTACTAGATAGGGATAGATTGAACTCTCTTCTTTTTCAGAGGGAGTGTTGAAATTTGCAAGAAGAAACAATGAAATTGGCAACCAGAAAGGACAAAAATTACACACACATTGGTGAGGAAATTTCGTTGCACACTAGTGAGGGATTTCTGATGCAAATTGTTGAGGAAATTCAGTTATACACTAGTGAGGAATTTCAGTTACACACTGGTGAGGAATGTGGGTGTCTAATTTATTTTCCCTTAAATAAATTGGACAATAAATTGTAATTTCATCTCATAACAACTTGTATCAGTTAACTAAGTCATGATGACTGAGTTAGCTCAAGAAGTTCGAGTTGAGGGTCTAAGATGAGGCATGTCGAGTGATTCTAATATTTTTGGGGTCCAGTTGTAGTTAATGCACTAGTGGGGTGTAGGTGTAATCCGTTAACTCAATTAATTGAGTTAAAATCACTTTAACCAGTTCTAACTGAGCGATAAATTAGTGAGAGGTCGAGTGAGTTAAAATAGATTTAATTCACAAGTAATGATCAATCAGATAACTGATGATTCACTATTAATAGTTGCATGCATGTTAGTTCTGAGAAATACCTAGTTGAGATAGAGGTTAAAGGGAACATAACTATCAGTTGTAACATTAGAGAAATGCCCATGTGCAATTATAAAGCCATGAGGAATCCATGATGGATTGCGCAATCTAAGGAACATAATTATTCCTATTTAATAGGGGCCTAATTCACTCGAAATTGTGTGAGCAAGGCAAGCTGAAGGAAGGCTGAGAATTGGCTATGTGTTTGTCCAATTTGCCTAGATTAGTGTGAGACAATTGGTAGAGTGCGGGAGATTCTTGTGAGCAAGAAAGTATTTTATTGTTTCATGATTCCTTGACTTTACACAATATATGATAACGAGGTTTTGAGTAGTTGCTTTCCCCAATAATATCTTGTGTTGTGTGATTGATTTACTTCTTTTTCTTACTTGCATGTGATTGAACGATCGTGTTTTGTATTATGCAAATATTGTAGAAGGATTTAGTATCTTGTTTTAGTACATCACAAGATCGGATTGAATCCCATTGGTATAATTTCTACATACAATGTTGTGTGAATGTTATTATGTGATTTACAACCTTGTAGTATTGTGTGAGTGTCACTCTATACTATCCCTTGGGGAAAGTGATTTTCAAGTGCTTAGAGGAAATTATGTTGGTGTTATTATGTAGTTTTACAATGTCATAACATCGCTTGAATGCCACTTTATATTTTCGCAATTACGATAGTGATTTCCAACCACATTGAGGAAGTTGTATGGATATTAATGAGTGGTTATATAGCTTCATAGTGTTAATGGAGCATTCCTCTATATTATCATGGTAAGTTAAATAGTGAATGTTGACTACATACAAGAAGTTGTGCCAATATTATCATGCAGTTTCATAGCTTCACAATCTCACTTAAATATATATATATAGGCTCTAAAACTATATAATAATTATAACAAAACTTACTATATATATATATATATATATATATATATATATATATATAACACAACTTACTGTATGTGGTCAACTATATATCATGAGAGTGATTGTTGACCACATAGAGTAAATTGTGTTATAATTATTATATAGTTTTAGAACCTCGTGGAATTGTTAGTGTCACTATATACTATCACAAAAATGATAACAATTATAAATCACATAAATATAATTATTCATATATTGAAGTTTTACAACCACATAACATCACTAAAGTGTTCTACATATAACAATACATTAGTGAATCCATTTGTATAGCTTAGTGCCATTGCTTCTATCATACACACATACAGTGAAAACACCACATGTGTCACAAAATGACATTTATCCTTTCCAAAATATTAGACATTATAGATTTTCTCTTATCTCGTATGGTATAGTCAATAAAAATAAGATGTAGATAAATATAATTAATCATATTATAAAATTACACGAATTATAATATAAGATCCTAATATTATCTCCTTTAAATTTGAATAAAAATAAATAAATAAAATAAATAAATAGAAAACCCATTCTTTTTATATATATATATATATATATATTTCAAATTCAATAATTTTTTTGGAAATCATAATTCCACACGATTCATTAAAATTTTAACCATAGAACTTTTATCTATAATTTTTTTATCCAATAAACACGACCATCAAAAAATAATTTCACAAACAAAATTAAAGTAACCCGTTATTAACTTACTCCAAATAAATATCACTCATCACACGAGCACAATATACGGATTATAACACAGAACTATGTGGACAAGATATAATTTTCGCTCTTTTTCATGGAAAGGCATCGTCAACAAAAATGTTTTTTCCTTAATAAGTTTCATTTCTATATAGTTAGTAAAACTGAACTCAAGACAGACTTATAAATTGGTTGAATTTAATGTGGAAAGCAAAAAACTCCAAGGAGTTTCGAAAAAGATATAATTCCAAAATTGTAATTTTTATACAAAATAATTATATCATTCAAATATATGAATGATAGAATTTTGATTTTATTTATATTCAGCCTAGATTCATACTAATCAATAAATTCCCTAAATTGTATATTAAATATTATAAAATTATCATATTTCTACTATCGATTTTAATGTATATCAACAAATATTTATATATACCAATATTTTGGATTGATTAAATACCAAAGAAAATAGATAAAAAAACGTTTTTTTTTTTTTTTTTTAATATTTAATAAATATCTAAAATAATTTTTTTCTCATATATATGTAAATTAATACTAAGTATTATTATTATTTTTTCTATAAATATTGCACATTTATTTATTTTAGTCAAATGAATTTATTTATTTAGAAAAAACATTATATCTAATTTTCAAAAGCCTTCTGCCTCACTCTTACCAAATTTGTTGGTTAGAAGGGAAACACAAAAACTGATAACAAAATGCCAGTAACAACCCATAACCCAGAACCAAAACGGCCAATGAAACCAAAATACATCCAGGATAAGTATACAACCCACATCCACTAAGGATCCGAGGAATTAACCGAAGCTGGGTTGTTTTGTCCGTTGCTGGGGTTTAAAGCCACAATTGACAAGAGCCTACATGTGAGCCAACCTCCCTTCCTAGCGATCCATTTTCTCATAGAGCCTCCTTTGACCTTGTTGCAATGTTGCTAATTGATCTTGCATGTGCCATTAGTTGCACTACAAATCATTCATGAAGCCGATCACCACATTTCGATCATCTAGGTGGACTTGGCCTAGCTGTTCAAGAATGAGAGTGACATGCCACAATTGTTTCTCAAGAGCATTGAAGGGTGGTGGAAGATCCACCCTGCTAGGTGAGAGTGTTGGGTTGTGGTCCAGTTCCTCCTCAGATCCACATCATCTCTCCTCTGATATGCTTTTTGTCCTCTTGGGCCTAAGCCCCTTTGGGCCCTTCCACGTTGACGGTGCATAATTTGAAAGTCTGGTCCCCCCCAGAAACTCCTCCTTAGATGAAGTGACACAGAATGGACCTGTAAAAATACCAAATTATATCTCCAAGCCCTAATACCCATGTAGAGTTGATGATCAACATAGTTCCATTTACAACCAAGCACATCTAATTTAGATACGAATATTAGTTGTTTTGGTTTGGCTTTTTATATAAATATGTTAATAACACGTCTCTCAAATCCAAATGTTGATTCAATTTGTTAATAACATGTTCATTATTCGGTCTTATAACCAATATTCTTTAAACGTGTTTCTCAATTATCTAAATAACTTATCCCCTCATATTGATCAATTTACCGTTGAAACCCAACAAAACAATTTGCTTCACATTTTAGATGTTCTAGTCACTTGTCAACTTGATGACTCCCTTTCTCCCAAAATATTTCACAAAAAGACTTAAATTGATAGATACCATCATGCCCAATGCCACCACCACCCTTGATCTAGAATAGATCATTTTATAATTTTTCATTTATCTTGGTATCTTTTAAGCAAAAAATTGGCTAGGCCCATTTAAGGGGCATGTCCTAGCTTGGTGATTGGGGCCTAGAAGCTCATTTGAGGCAATAGATGACAAATTTTGGGGTTAAAAATCTACAGTATTAGCTCCCATCCCCTTAATACAATTCTATACACAAAAAACTTTCCAATGATGTAAACAATGCCTCAATTGGAGTTTGTATGTGAAAATTACATCTCCCACAAGTTGACCTACTCTATTAATTTCCATGGTATCAAATGGATGCCACATTAGCTCCCATTTCTAACACATGTGAGGTTATTCATGTGTGGCTTTTCAAGAATAATCTAAAGGGTCCAAAACCTCAACATTAATTGTGGGTTGAGACATGCAAAAACCAAAAACCATAACCCTAACCTTCAATGACTATTAGGCAATGCTAAATATTGGCCCACTAAGAAGAGAAGGAGTTCCATTAATTTGGTATTATTATTCATTCAGAGTTTAGCAAAGCATCTAGGAGTGGAATATTGAAACATAACATCATAGGTAGAAGATATTGTAATGTCCATTCAAGCCAATGTCCATGGAAACACCATAGTAAGTGCTCCTTTCTTTGTACTTGCATTTCATAACTGAGAAAAAGAGCATTTGCCTCACATTCTAGTTGGGTTTTCTATCATATTAGGTTTCCTAGGTCACATCTTGTGTTCATTTGTGTGGATGGTGTGTACAATGTCTTGCATTTTTTTCATTTTAGTTATGTAATTTTGACTCAATGTTGTTAATATTCAATCTAAAATCTAAGGAAATGAATTGCATAGTAAAAAATTTTAGAATATTGTAAGAGATTTTATGTCCAACTTTTCCAGTGGAATATCATCATTAGTTTATAGATCAACCTTACTAAAAAATATACTATCCTCAAAACACTTATTCTAGAGATATTTGAAGTTATGCTTCCTAACACTTAAACAAAGCGTGTGACACCCTAGTCCTGCCCCTGAATTATTACTGTAATAATCGTGTGTAATGATAGGATGGTGAGCCAGAGTTATTTGTTGGGTCTGTGTGTTTATTTGGTTAGTAACTACTCCTTTCTTTGTACTTTCATTTCATAATTGAGAAAAAGAGAATTGGCCTCACCTTCTAGTTGGGTTTTCTCTCATATTAGGTTTCCTATGCCACATCTTGTGTTCATTTGTGTGGATGGTGTGTACACTGTCTTGTGTTTTTTTATTTTAGTTATGTAATTTAGACTATATGATGTTAAAATTAAATCTAAAATATAAGAAAATAATTTGCATAACAAAAAATTTCATAATATTGTAAGAGCTTTTATGTCGAACTTTTCTAGTCGAATATCAACATCAGTTTATAGATCGACCCTACTAAAAAATATATTATCCTCAAAACTCTTATTCTAGAGTTATTTGAAGTTATGCTTCCTAACACTTAAACAAAGAGTGTAACACCCAAGTTCCACCCTTGAAATATTAATGTGATAATTGTGTGTAACTAATAGGATGGTGAGTTAGATTTATTTGGCGGGCTTGCGTGCTTATTTGGTTAGTAAGTGCTCCTTTCTTTGTACTTAATATCGTAATTGAGAAAAAGAGCATTGGCCTCACCTTTTAGTTGGGTTTTCTCTCATATTAGGTTTCCTAGGTCACATATTGTGTTCATTTGTGTGGATAGTGTGTCCATTGTTTTTCATTTTAATAATATTTTAGTTATGTAATTTTGACTCTATGTTGTTAATATTAAATCTAAAATCTAAGGAAATAAATTGCATAATAAAAAATTTCAGAATATTGTAAGAGCTTTTATGTCCAAATTTTCGAGTGGAATACCAACATTAGTTTATAGATAAACCCTACTAAAAATATATATTATCCTCATAACTCTTATTCCAGAGCTATTTGAAGTTATGTTTCCTAACACTTAAACAAAGAGTGTAACACCCTAGTTCCGCCCCTGAAATATTAATGTAATATTCACATGTAACTGATAAGATGGTGAGCAAGAGTTATTTGGCAGGTCTGCGTGCTTGTGTAATTATATATTATGGGGATGGTATGAGACGATATGAATGCACCAATTTTTACTAAATGGAAAAAGGGCCAAGGTTGTAAATATATTGTAAATATTGTACATATTTTTATCAATAAAGTAATGGCTTGTTGTGGAGCCCACTCCACAAAAAAAAGTATGGAGGGAAAGAAACTCCATGGTAATAGACAATAGATTATGGTGTTTTAAGTTGGAGAAAGGGCACTTGGGGAGTCATGTGACTTTAGGAAGGTTCCACACAGTGAAGAAGGACCATGCGTGTCACATGGTGAAGAGGGTCCATGCATTATAAAAAGATACCCAAAGGGCCATTATTCATGCATCCATCCCCACAATTCATCATCATGGTTTCATTACATCATCGTCATTTGTATTCCTCATCCATTCCATGACAGGAGGAAGAAAGTAGATTTCGGTTATGAACTAATTAGAAAACTCGGTGTGGGGTTCTAGGGACTGATTGGGGATTTTTAGTTTGTGAGTCCTATGATGAGACTTTGGAATTGACAAGAGCTCTGGTGAACTCGGTTTGAGTGACCAGTTGGTGATACATGTGTATTTTCTTCTATAACTTGCTAATATATGTCTCGGATTTGATAATGGTTGGTGAGCCCTTAAAAGTGGGAATCACAAAGGGACTGTTAAATTCCAAAGATGGGTGTGCCACATATGTTCTAGAACTGACTGAGAGCCGAATTGGTTATAGCCTAGAAGGATGTCTGGAATCCCTAGAAGTAGCACAAGCTTCTGGAGCCCTGTGTTGAGAAGTTCCTGGTTGGTCATAAGGCGATTTGGAAAGTGGGTATCGTAGAGGACTAGCAGGTCTCGGAAAAGGGTGTGCCTCTTGGGTGCAGGTTCAAGGAATCAGAGCGTAGTGGTTGGAGTCATGGTTGTTGGGTTGGTGCCTTGGCCATGGATATGTTGTTATTATTGGTTTATTATACATGTGAAGTTTCATCCCCAACTCAAGGGTGACCTGTGGTTGAGATTGATGAACCACCGGGTCTATGGCTGGATGGAATGTGGAGAGGTTGTAGCTAGTTTCTCATTTTTACTCAAATAATTTTTCATGATTATTATTTTGTTGGTTTATATGTTTATGTTTTTATTGTTGTGGTGATTATGCATATTATGTTTGAAACCCTAACTTCAGGGCCATGTATTTGTGCTTCCTTTCTAACCCATTTGATGACCAAGAGAGAGTCACCAAAAAATTCAATTTGTTTAAACTGTTACCTTTGTGAGTTGTGCATTAAAAATGATAAAATATCCAAACCACATGACACAAGTTGAGTGTAACTTGGGTAGGTCACCCACTGTCACCTCAACAACCTACCTTGCCTCATTAGGTCGTCTCTCCTCAGAATTTGATGGCGGCTCCCATATTGATCATTAGGGCTTAATAAAGAATAGCACAAGGTGATGCCAAATGTAGCCTTAGCGATATGTTATTTAGATATTGGGGTTTTTGTAAAGGAAAGAGGAAGGTGATGGATGGACTTTATGGCTAGTGCCAATATCCTTCAAGGGTGATGGAGTCAAAATGAAAAGATTGGCAAGATGAGATCCTCTTAAGTCAATATCATCAACTAAATTCAAGAGAATGGGTTTGGTCTTGGAAAAAAATCATCCCCTGGTTGACATAACCTTCTTGGTGGCTTCCAGACTTGCTTAGGAGTGGCCTCCCTTATAGTGCCATTTCCATCCTTCAACTTGTACGCATGAGTAGACCCCGAGCATGTACAAATGCAGTCATTTTTTTCTCATTTGATAAATTGTTTCATAAATTAGGCTCTTTAATATCTCAGAATAGATAAACTAGGTTCCAGGAGGTGTTGCCTAAGTCTGTGAATGATGGTTAGGTATTAATCATGGGATCATGGGACACAACATAAACACATATTGATTTGTTGACACAATAACGACTGAGATTGGTATTTTTGCAGTGATCATAGCACGTCTGTAAATTTTCTAGAGCATATCTGACTAGGCACTCCATTCAAAGAAATAATTTTGTAGGCTTTCATCGTACCTCCCTCCTCAAAAAATAACATTCATTATCATGTGTGTTTGTCAAATCCAAGTAATGTAAAACATATCCTAGCATAGTCTTTGTCCTCAGTACCGAATTTTTGGTATTCTAAGTGGCGACATATCATTTGGAAATGTTATATACAAGGAATTCCATTGTTGGCTAACAAATCAAGATGCCCCTTGATCAGATGACAATGATCTCTGATACCTTAGGAGACATATTCCTCGATATTTTTCTTCTCAACATTCTCCATGTTTGTCACTATCAAAACAAACATGAATGTTGTTCAAACTCCATTTACCAATGAGACTATAATGATGATATACATATTTATATTTCATCGAGAGAAGTTGGTTGATCAAGGTGTTATAAAAAGATTCATAAATATAGGGACATTCTTTGTGAAACTCCATTTTACACTTGGAGTTTGATGAATAATCGAATCACATATAAATATGAAAATGATACCCTTCTGATCAGTGGTGTTAATTGGATGCCACTTTGATAAAGTATGACAAAAAATGTGTTGTTAAGTAATCATATTAGCATCCAAATCAATACCCATTCTCAATGGTCGACTTGTTTTTTAGGCTTAGCCATTATGTTCATTGAAACGGTATTATCGATAGCCTTATAGTTGGCATATTACTTTATTGTATTTTTCCAAAGACAACTTGAATGTATTTTAAGGGGACATGTTATCGCACTCATGTTGCTCATATTTTTCATTTTATCACTTACATAGAATGAATGCATTATCATTTTAATGGTCTTTTTTTTCCTATTCTTTCAATTTCCACTGAAGATCCATTGTTTTTTTCATTATGCCTAGTACCATCATATAATTTTCCTAGATTTCCTAATCTCACCGACAACCATGGTTGTTATCATATGTAATGTATGGAATGATTATTTGTGCATTGTAATAAATGATCCAAAAATTTAGCGGATAATGGTTGACAATGCATCCTCGTGGCATATGCACATAAACCATTTGAAAGCTTTAAATGAGACTTTCATTTGTTTAAGATCTCGATTCAACAAATGTCTCATATGATTGGGTTGCATCAGTTTTAGATGTGACAACTCTAATGATAATAAACCCATACACATTCAAATCTTGGCATGAAACTAATGCAACATTCACTTGTGGAGTTGTCCTTACCTCTATAACTTGTTCATATCTAGCCCTATTCACCAAATGAAAGTGGAAGAAATTGCTATAGGTACCTATTGACCCCCAAAGTTGCAGTCTTGTGAGTATTTTATACTTAGTCAAATTTAATGTGTGTGGGATAAATTTCATATTCCTCGCTCCACACATCCTTTTTCTCTGCAAATGTCTTCCTTCCACACACCTCCTTCCTCCACACATCTTATTTCCCATACATCCCATTCCCACATACTTTACCATTCTGCAAAATTAATTACCTATGTTCCACCTGTCAAGATCATAAATATTTCATAGAAAAACAATCATCTCATCTCATTAATTTTCCTATTGCTCATGGTACTAATATCAAGAATATTAAAATCGGATCAATCTTCAAGTTTTGAACGTGATGGCTTTAAAAATTTGAGATTTTTTTTGCATCTTCTCCCAAAACAATAACCTTAATGTATTAAATTTTTATTTATTAGCATGCCCCGCCCAACAAAATTCACATGTGAAATGGTAGCAATTGGTAATTATATTGGAGAATGAGGAAATCAAAGCTAAGAGTGACCAACAACTTCGATAATTACTCACATATCCCTAAGTACAAATGAAAGATGGCTACCAAAACAAAGAAGGAAGCAATTTTTGGTGACACTTTTAATTCACTTTCCCACGAGGACAAAAAATTTCACTTGTCGATTGCATACCAATACTATGTGAATTTACCAATTGAATAGAAACATAATAACAAAATATAGACTAGTTGGTTAACAAACATTTAATGTGTTCCTAAAGTCTTCGAATTTCAAGAAGTAGTCAACATGTGTGAGCAAAATTTTGATCCAAAGGCAAGGACAATTAGAGTACAAGTGAAGAGGAATCCAATTCCCTTGACCCCTAAAGCATTTAGAAATATATTCAAATTTCCAGAGCCAATTAAACTATTAAAGTTGTCTAAAGTTGAAAGTTTCTTAGACTCCCAACCTGGTGGAATGAACGTGTTTAGGAATTCATCTCATCATCCTCACAAGTTCCCTTTGACATTTGTTTCTTGGATATTTCCATATTTGCAAAAACTTACAGGGATTTTTCTTGGTTTTTCTCCTAAAGTAATGGGATGTGAAACCACTGCCAATGTTCGAAGGTTTGTAATCTATGTTCTATATTATTCTTATAAAAGAGACTCTTTGTTTGACAAGGGGGACCTCATCTCAAATCATCTAGCCTCCTAGTTGGTGAATTTATTAAAGACCCATGGCCTTTTGATCACGACTTATTTGATAACATATTTTGCATCTTGTCATGTTTTCAACAACTTACAGCATAATAGTAACTTTAATCATAATGAGGAACCCGTCCATTTTTTGTATCCAATAATATGGAGACATAAAGCCCTTTTTTATTTCTTCCAAATTCAATATTTGTTTGTGAGATAAGTCATTTAACAACTAAATGGTTGACAATGCATTGTCAATATTTGTTTGTCGAGATATCCTTATATTTTCACAAGAATTTCAAAATAAAGGGGCGAAAGTCACATTGGTCCATCAAGGGACAAATAATTTCCTAGCCATGCTGAATAAGAAATTATTGAAAATAGCACAAGCATGGGAGGAATAAACAAGGAAAGAGGCAGGAAGCCCATAGAACCTCCTCCAGCCTCTACACCCCAAAATTTCCTGAGCTCGTCTTCCTCCCAATGAAGAATGAATACTACTTTAAGTGGAAGGTAGAGTGATGGTAAGCTCTTGGGTGGAGGAGGTGAGGAAGATCCCCCTCCTAGATTGACCACAGAAAGGTCACATACTATTTAATAAGATAAAGTTAAAGGTTCAAAAGAAACAAAGTGTGGAAGAAGTCATGGATGTTGAAGTTGATAATACTTTACTACCTGATTGGGTTTCAACACACATGTATAAAAACCAAATAATAATAGAATAAATAATCAAAAACATAATCAAATTTGAAGATCGCCCTGTCACTTTGCAAAATGAAAATTACGACATAAGTAACAAGAAATTAATAATTGAAAGGGTGAATATTCATAAATATAAAATTTATTGGTCAAACTAAGATGGATGTTGATGTTTTATAATTTAGAGCCCATGGGATCTAAATTATATCAGACCATAAGATAAGATTTAACATATTCAATCACCAAAAAAGAGGAAAATAATCTGAAATTAAAAAGAAAAATAATGGAGATGGAAAAAATTCTTAATATCTTCCCTTTATTTATGACCCCTCTTGCCATACAAGCACTAGTAGTTGCAGTATCCACCCCTGTGACAACTCATAAGGATCATAACAGTGGCCCACCTCCTTAATAGAGTCAAATATTATATTGTTAATAATATTAGTAAAAGAGTAAATATGATTGAAGATGTATGATAAATATCTTCCCAATTAAGAAATATGGCCCAAATAATTTCTTCCTTTATTGACTAGCTCAAAAAAGACCTCCAAAATGATTGAAATTTTGTAGATAATGAATTATATACTTTTATTCAAAAGGTTAGTTCACTCACTAAGTTACGTAGGTCACACTAAAATATCCCTGGAGCCAAAATATTATCAAAGATGGATGGTTTGCAAAAATTATTTTATTAGAGGAGATTATTTCTAAGTGCAATAAAATTAATGATAGACAAAGTGATGTCTTTCTCAAGGAAATTATAGTTGTTGATGATATACATGGTCCTTGTATGATAATATATTTTACATTAATTCCAAAAGACATATTAAAGGTAGAGTTGAATGATGTTAAGGAGTCAATGCGGTTGGAATTTGACAATATAATTGATTTTTCTAAAGAAGAAATTAAAAAATGGTTAGTTACATTTGCGAATGTAAATGAAGATCAATCTTCCCTAGCTACACAATTGCATGAAGATTCCTAGGAAATCGAGGAGGAAATATTTAATCAATGTTTCAAGATAGATATTACAATTCCTTAGATGAAATATTCATTAAAAAATGGTTAAGGAAGTCAATTCAAGAAGTCATTAATCCTAAATAAATATCAAATAGGTATTAGAATGACTACATATCTAGTATAAAGGGTAGTAGAGACTTCAACATCAAGATATTCCATCCTTCCACATTTTGTGAGTACTCAAATCTTGAAGCATTTCCCCTTTCTTATTCCCAGTCTTTAATCATTCAACTTTTTTATTGTACTTTTCATCCTTTAAGTCGATCCTTGACTGTAGATTGATCTAATTTGTATGCCATAGTACTAATATTTTGGAACACCTACGGTAAGGGTCGTATTACTTGTCCCAGATGCGGGTGGCCAGCATGGTGGATAGGTGGCAAAGGTGGTGGGCTGGCGCATGGGCTTCTACCACCGCCACCCTCCTTTGCGTCTTGTATGCCATTAATTGCATTAAAAATCCTCTGTCTAGGGCATTTACGTTGCAGAATTGCCCAGACTTGCGCTTGATTCACAGAGATATGGCTTCTCCGGGACGCTTCAATTCGGCTTTGTTTCCCTTTCGTTCCTGCTGTTCCTTGGCGGTCTCTGAGCCAAGCTCTCGGACTAACATTGGGCGTAGATGCTCGCTTTCCTGTTGCATTAACCTCGCTCCTGGGTTTCACTTCTCGCAGAGCTCCTTTTGCACTCAGAGATTTGGCACTCGTGCTGTGAAGACTGATTCTCATCCGCCTGTGGTCCTCAGTTTTAGCACGCCTGCCCTGACCCTTTCTTCGACTTCCTGTTCCTTCGAGTTCAGTACTCAGCACCTGAATACCATGCCTCGTTTGCGCCATAGAATGAGGATCAGACGAGGTTTGAGCTGTGGTGGTCCTTCTTGACACCCTCCTCCCTCCTCGCCTAGCTCCTCTTCTCCGCCGTCTGAGTCCATGAGGGGTCGGTATCCTAAGACTCGCAGCGGTCGTAGCTCTTTGGCTGGGCGTGGGACTGCTCTGCCCGCAAGAAGACTCTCCAATCTCCTCCCGGGTCAGCAGCACAGGGCTCAGTTCTGCTTCCCCTGTCTGCTCAACATTCCTACGGTCACTGCCACTATCACGATTGATTTCAAAGAAGCGCCGCCTGATTCGATTGCCGAGCCTACTGACTCTCCTCTAGTGCAATTGACGACAGATAGGCCCTATTCTCCCTCTACTGCTGGTTAGAAGCGGAAGCTGGTTGAGGACTGCTCCTTGTTGGACCCCTTCTTGGATTCTGAGGCTGGCGGCTTCAAGAAAGGTTGTTCTTCTGCTCTGGCTGACGAGAAGAGGGCGGACACTACCAATCAGGATACTCCGGATGATAATGCTGCTGTGCTGGACGAGGATGACCCCGACGCTTATGCTTGCCGTGTGGTCGAGTCATCTCCTTCCACTCAAGGTAATTAATGGCCTTTCTTCTTTCAGGCTTGTTTTTGGCTGTTCGATGTGCCAGGCTTAGCTCTGGTAATCATATGTTGTCTCAGTTTAGCTGGTTCTACTTCTACTGCTCTTTTGATTGCCGGTTTCCCCTTCGTGGGCGGCAGAATATCCTGTATAAGACCGTTCATGTCTGCAATTCTAAAGCTAATTGTTGTGGGTTGATATGTTGTTTGGACTCTCTAGCCGGTTTCCCCTATGAGGGCGGTTTTTTTGTGGTAAGATGTCTGTCTGTGCTTCATTGTTGTAACTGTCTCTCGGCACTGTGTGCTGATATTTTGACAAATTGGCTTGGTTGCACTAGAATGCCCATCTCTCGGGCCAGAAACTCTGAGGCCTCGGCCTCCATGTAATGCATTTTTGTATATTAATAGATTAAGATTATTCAAAAAAAAAAAAAAAAGGTCGTTTTACTTGGGTGATAATTTATTATCTTTCTTAGCTTGCTTAAGGGAAATTTGTTTGTATGGTTGTAGCCATAAAAATACCTAGTCATCTACATCAAAACTTCTTTCGCTACGATGTTGATATGCCCGTTGTTTCATTCGATTTTGCGCCAGAGTGAGCTTATCCTTTAAGAGTTGGAGAACTTTTTGTTGATGCTCAATGTGAACTTCCACTGCTTGAACCTTATAATTTTCTCTTAAAGATGATGTGATGGATGGTGGATGATATCCACAAAGTGCCATAAATGGGGTCATTTTTGCTTTAGTATAGAAGGAAGTGTTATACCACCATTCAACTAGAAGTAACCACTTGATCCATTGTGTTTTTTTATTATATACCATACAAAATTATTGGGTTCTAAATATAAAGTTGCAATGCGTACCTTTTGTGAGTGTTGCACATCATGGAGATCAAAATATTGCTCCACCTGTAGTATCCATGTTACCATATCCTTGCCATAAAACTTCCTCATATCAATATTTTGAATGTGGTGGTTCTTAAACCCAAAATTGGAGTCTATAAAATCATAATTCATATTCCTTTTTTCATCATCATGATGTTCATGGATTACCTTGTCACCACTGGGAAGCCTTTCTTCTAGCAACTTTTCCAAAACTTCCTTCAACTCCTCTATCTTGACATTCATCATTTCTTCCATGTTTTATTTTAAACCATCATTCAAAACTCCCATGTCCCTTTTTATACCATCTATATTAACATTCATCATGGCTTCCAATTCATTTTTTGTTACTTTTTGCGAGAGTGAAATTTGTTGCACTTGGTCTAGTAATTTTGATATATCATGTTCCATTTATTCCTCTTCTTCATGCATCATAGAAGAGATTTATGGTTGCTTACTAGGTGTGTCCATTTTTTTGTTTCGAGGAATTTTGGAATTAAACAATTATATCTATGCTTCACTATGGCCTTTGAATCACTTCAAACTTATTTTTCAAACAAATGTGATGCAATCTTAAAAAATACACACATTTTTCTTGCTTTTGAAAAATTCGATATTGAAATTGTTTTATCTTTGTGATTTTGAATCTCCAAGATCTGAAATTTCATCCTGTGCTATCCCTTTGAGTATTCTTTAAAATTCCATGGTCATACCAAATTTGGATTCTTCAAGATAAAGTTATGCCCGATCTCCCACGATGACCTGATTATGGACTGGTTCAGTAAATCGAACTTGTAAGGAGTGCCATGTGTTACTGTTTTGACCTTTGTCCCTGAAAATGATACACAAAATACTAAATTTCATGCAATTTCAGTCACTTATTACGAAATTCAAATCCGATGCTAGTAGAGGAATTTATGATGATTTCCCCAAGGTCACCTATTTGGGACGAAATTTCAGATCATGCAAAACCCTAAATTATTCAAACCATATCACAGAAAATATAGCGAAACTAGGTATCAAATTTTTACAGGATGTTCATTAGGATTTCCGTTCCACGTGGTAAAAATTTCATCTTTTGAACCTTCGTAGAAAAACAGTTATAGTGAAAATTCCAAGATGACATGTTTGCAGTAGTGAAACCCTAGAATCCAAAGCTTTTATACCAAATGTTATGCAACCAACTCACAAAATAGAAGAAAATGTATATATCAATTACTTAAAAATTAGTCTCTTCAAGGGGGAAACCTCCTGTACATTACATAAATGAACCATTCTTGGATGATACAAATGACATGACCTCATTTGTATATGCAGGAGTATAAGGGATCACAATACAATCGGAGCCTACATAAAAATAATAATGTAAGGGCACAAAAATAACAAGAGTGGGCTTCTATGGGGCACAACAATAAAAGTATGGGGACACCACAATAACAATAATGGGGTTACACTAACAATAACAATAAGGTGGCTACACTACTATTATAGGGACCTAACATATATCATGCTTAAATTTCAGTTTTTACATCTCTTGTTATTCTTTTCCTTCCATTCTTAAAAAAAAAACACTTGGTCCACACACAAGTTCTTATATTATTGTTTTAATCTTAATTCAATTTATTTTAGTGTATTCATAAAAAGGAGTACCAACTCTCTAAAAACATAGAGGGACTTTCTCTCGGGCTTTAAGAGGTTGACCTTTTCCCTAGTAGGAAAAAAGATCAACAATACCCATGCTAGAAGAAGGGGTAACAACTAGATCCAACTATGGGACATGCGCTTCACTCAGGAGGACACCAGAATCCCATAATTTCATCATTGTACATGATTATTAACTAAAAAACAAAAATAAAGTGTCGCAAATACTATCCAAATGGACTTATTCATCTTCTAATCTACTATAATTCACTTCAAATGGCATTTTTCAGTAATATGAAAGATCCAATGCAACGTCCTCAAGAATGCATCAATCCATGCAATTATCCCTTTGTGCTTTATCACCATATATAACAAAGATACATTGAAAAATAGCTTATCATGTGTGTGAAAATTTGTGACTGGAGCATTGAAAATGTACCTAAACAACTGCAAAATAGCCATGTCTTCCAATGGACCTGCAAACAAAAAAGGACTACTGCAAGATATGCCAATATACTCCTGCAGTGGATTGATAACTACTACATAGCTCTGAAAGTTGCATCAACTTGGCACAATCACAAATTTGTTCTGCATTATTTTTTTATTGGGAAACTCTCTATTCATCTTCCACATGGTTGAAAATACTAATCTCTCCTTTACACAAGGAGTTGAACTCAAATTTGAAATTTTCACTTTCAATCAATTTCTTCACAAGATCTGCAATGATAGGGATTATTTGAAGGCTGAAAACATTGTTGCCCAAATATAATAATTCTTTAAATTTGTATTTAATATCATCTGTTTCCAGATCTAGACATTTGTCCATTGTTGGGATGGCCTCTAATTCCGTGTAAGGATGCACATGCGAAAAACCTTGACATGTTGAAAAATTCACTGGAGCATAGCATTTTTCTATGCATTCGGTAAGCTCTATCATTTCTACAAATATAAAAATTTATAGTGAGGATGAAGGAAAAATATGCAACAAATACTAATAATACCTCACAAAATTCATTGACAAAGTTACCAAGATGAGTTTGCTTCTCGAGCCTTCATAATTGTTGAATGTGCCCACTTTTACACCCAAGAAAGTCTTCAAAAAATGTAAGGAAAAAGGGATTCATTCATCTGTGAAGTTTCCATGCAAGAGTGTTGATATACAGACTCACAATTGTTATTAAATACCAAGTTGATTGAGATTTATCCCTAACAACGATGGAAACATGTTACCTTTGCAGGTTGTGCATTAAAAAAGGTAAAAGATCCAAAACACCACACAATCCAAGTGGCACTTGGGTAGGTTAGCCACTGTCACCTCAAAAAACTACCTTTCTTCTTTAGGTTAGCTCTCCTTCAACTTCGAGGGTGGCCACCCTACATATCACCAGGGCTTGTGTAATGTACCTAATTTTCAACACACACACACACACACACACACATTGTATATTTATTTACCTATATTCATACTCTTCCCTTTGTATTTGCTTTCCTTCATTCTATTAATTTTGAATGCTTCTAATTCAATACTAGAAACCCTCCCATTACTATGTAGATAATTTTCTTCATTTTCCCTTCCTTAAGAGCACAACATTCTCTTTTTAAATCAAAGGGATATTATTTTTTTCCATTTAGTCATTCGCTTCTTCCTTAATATGTTTGAGTTTTAATTTTTCTTATTTTTGCATTCATGTATACCTTATCCCTCAAATCCTTGTTGATGTTTGGTAATGTTCTTATAAAAGTCGTTTGTGTTGAAATTATCAACAAGAACAGGATTCTAATTTAAATTTCCCTTAATAAAATTAGAAGGAAATTGTAATTCCACATCACATGACAACTTGTATGAGTTAACTAAGTTAGGAAGACTTAGTTAGCTCAATCAGTTTAAGTTGAGGGTCAAACTGGAGGCATGTAGAGTTCTCTCTAATTTTTAGGGGGTCTAGTTACAATTTATTTTGAGTTGTAATTATTTAGCTTAATTATTTGAGTTAAAATCAGTTTAACTAGTTCTAACTGATGGAGGAACTAGTGAGAGGTCCAGTGAATTAAATATGATTTAATTCACCTCCAATGGTCAATCAAATAATTGATTATTCACTATAAATAGTTGTTGCATGTTAGTTCCGAGGAAGACCCAATTGAGATTGGAGTTGAAGGGAAGTATATTATCAGTTGTATAATTAGAAAATTATACAGGTCATGCACGAGGTTAGCAAAAGGCCTTAGATGTATTGCGCAGTAAATTATTAGGAATTTCCTAATTAATAGGGTCTCAATTTTCCTAGGGATTGCGCAAGCAAGGCTAAGCATCCATAGGCAAGAAATTGGTTAAGTATTGGACCAAACTTTCTTGGATCAAAGTGAGACAGTCATAGATAGTGCAGAGAGCTATCAAGCCTGAGAGAAGCATTGTATTGTTTCATATTATTGACTTAATGCAATATACAGATAGCGGGGTTTTTTAGCTGAGGCTTTCCCCGGATAAATATTTGTGTTGTGTGATTGAAATTCTTTCTCTTTCTTGTTCATGTGATTGTGCGATTGTAATTGGTTTCCGCAATTTGTAGAATAGATTCAAGTATTTTGTTTTAGCATATTACATGATCAATTAAACTTATGTGGATTTTATATACAATATCAGAGTAGGATCCACTATAGAAGATAAGAATACGAGTTTGTTTTGAATAGGTGAATCAATTTTGTAGATCTACTCTTCAGGACCAACAACATATCAGGATGTATTTCTATGGATTGAGGCTCGAATATTCCCTCGAGGATAATTAAAATTACATAGCTTGGAAGGATAGGATGGAGGTAGTGTTGGAAGACAACAGGCTGAAGGAGTTCATAGAAATTGATATTTGTTGAATTTCAGTGACCTTAGATCTAGGTTAGAGTCTTAAATCACTGACACTACCAAACCAAGAATCTCAACCATAAACTACTTTGCACAATGGAAAATATAAAGCAGTAAATCACATATGCACAATATACACAATTTTAAACAAAATTATACAATAATGTACAATCCCCATTCTTCTTTATACTAAACCAAATCTAAATAATACAATAGTCTATGGTATACAAGATACACTGACAAACACAATGTTGTATATCATCCTACCGGTCCTTCACTTCCGTACATTCTCACTAGTAGTTCCTTATTCCATCAATGCATCTACACATAGAGACTCTAGGAGGGATACCCCCTAACACTGCTGCAAGTCGTTCTGTAGAGTGTACTTGGGCTAATCCAATATGATCTCTAGGCTGGCCAACACCCAAGCTCCAATCTTCTAGGCTAGCAACCACTTTAGTCCATCTAAGTGTTTCTTCTTAAGCACCTATCTTCACCCAACCTTCAGTTGCTCTTTTTCCTTCAAGATAGCTCATCTAGGGATACTTTGGGTATCCAAAATGTTGCCCTCCAATATTCCTATGGCTCCCAATCTCGTCATTGATGAATCTTGTCCTAGTATGATGCTTCGCCACCTCGGAAGTTCATACAATTGGCTCCAATAGGCTTCTCAACAACTGATCCAAAACGAGTCAATACTTTACCCAATACACCTCCATCCTTACTTCAAATATGCTTTCATACTATTGTTATCTTTTGTTCCTCATGATCTGTATGTGTATGTTATTGAGGATTGTGTAAATTACAAGTAAATTGAATGAGTTTTTGAGGTACTTAAGTTAAATTCTTTAAAAAATTTAAACATGAATTTAACTCATGAATTACAGAAATAACATTGAAAAAAATTCATAACAGTAACCACAAAACAAAAAGTGATGAAGTAGTTCAACCCTCCTGGGCTACATCTCCTAGTCTAACTTCTAATGTTTGACCCTGTTTCATTATGCTCATAAAATGGTGATTACAATGAGTTATAGTGCTAAAATGGCTTCAAAACATGCTCCAACAGCTTCAGAGCTATCAAAAATGTCTATCTAGCCTTTCTTTGCTCCCAAAAAGACGAAAAAATGAGAAAGCTATGAGCTTCCCTAGATTTGATGCTAGTTTCTCTACAATTTCCCCAAAATATGGCACATGTCCTACAATTTAATTTCCGCTAACGGAGTGATAGATTGGCGAAAAATTGGCGCAAATCATGGAACGGATAACTTTGTCGATGATGTCGTAAATCCAAAAAACTGGGTCATGTGGGCCTTCATAAGGCTAGGGGCTGGCCCCCATGGCTTAGCCCTCCGATTGGCACTTTGAGTTTGACGATTAAGAAACCCCAATGGTTCTGCTATATGCCATCACATGCGGCAGTGCCGGTTGATGGTTATGTTGGTGGTCTAGGTAGCAGTCTCAACTGGCGATAATGGTTAATGGGGCATGATATGAAGTTTGTGTTCACATGGATAATTGATGGCAGATATGGTTAGTTCCATGGGGTCGGGCTATGGCCTAGCCCCCGACCCTTTGCCGACAATCTCGTGGTGTTGGGGTGGCCAGGGGCTAGGCCTTAGCCCGCCACCCCATGCCATATCCGCCAATTATAAACTTTATAATAAAGTTGACACCATAGTATGTTAAGAAATTGTGTGGTGGTCCAATGGTAATGTCGGTGGTTTGTTGGGTAGAGGTCGCAGGTTCGACCCCTATCGACCTCATGTTGACCCTCAAATAAATTTTGGTCGCCCCCATTTTTTCACGTGGTAATCTCTGGTTGGGCCACGTGGTAGCCTGTGGTTCACCACTAAACAACCCAATCAACCAATAAAAAAATTACCAAGTTAACCCAATGAGAAAGTTACAAGTGTCGGTCCATCATTGGCTCTTGGAGCCTTGTCATCCTACACAGTCAATAGGCTCAGTCAACTGTACGGACTGTTGATTGGGCAGCCTGCACAAATTTTGCCAAAAAATTGCTTGTTTGGGAAAACAAACCGAACTCATTTCTAGGAGCATAGTGTCGGATTCAGAACAACGAGATTTATGCAAGTGCACATGTTTTGAGCCATACCGACAAATTTCATTTTTTAGAATATTTTTTAGCACCGAATAGCTCCTCTCCACTGGAATCTTTTGGACCCAAAAATATCACTTTCAGTTGTTCAATAGATGAGGGTACAATTCCCTCACCTTTCCAATCTTTATCCATTTGGCTTTGCTTGGATTTGTTCCTTTGAGCCCCATGCGAAGGTACTCCACATTCCCTCTTTTTGAAGTCCTTGTTCTTTTGTTAAGAATGGTGTCTTGTTGTAGTTATTCTAGGTATTTAGGAGAGAAATCCTCAATATAAGGAATCTGAACATTCTCTCCTTGATCTTCAATAAAATGAGGCTCAAACAACCTTAAATTTTCAACACTAACAACATCATAAATTTTCATTTATGAAGGCAAATCCAACTTGAAGGTATTATCACCAATATTTTCTAAAATTCTGAATGGACCATATCGAACTGGTTTCATTTTTTTTACCTTCTCCTTGAATAATTTCTTTGCTAATGTGAAGCCAAACTTCCTCACCGACTTGGAAATTTTGATCTACACAATGCTTGTCGTGCCTTCTTTTGTACTTGAATTTGGTCTTTTCCAGCTGTTCTTGAACTGCTTGATGTACCAATTGGATTTGTTCAATGAATTTTTTTAGCTTTGTCTATGTCACTATGACCATCAATAGAAACATATTTCTTAAAAATTAAATACAAAGGAGATTTAGGAAAGTATCCCAAACACGCCTCAAATGGCGATGTTTGAGTTGAAGAGTGCTTGGATCGACTGTAAGCATGTTGAATATAGTGAAAATGTTCATCCCACAACTTAGGATGCTTGCTGCAGTAACCAAGGAGAATATTTATCACTGTCTTGTTCACCACCCTTGTTTTACCATTTGTTTGCGGATGAAATGTTGTACTATTTTTCAATTTGGTGTACATGAATCCCCATAAGCTTGACCAAAAACTCCCAACAAAGTGAGAATCTCGATCACTAACAATGAATGTGGTAAATAAAAAATGCACACATACATTCTGAAAGAATAACTGAGCAGCTTGTTCAGCTATAATTTTATTTTTACATGGCATTAAAAATACACATTTTTTTGAACCTGTCCACAACTACATAAAGATAATCATGATTCCTTTTTGACATAGGATGACCTCCAACAAATTCCATAGAAACACTCTCCCATGGACGAGAAGGTACTGGAAGTGGTGTCTACAATCCTAAATTTCTTATTCTAGGCTTACTGACAGCACATAATGAACAACCTTTAATAAAATGTGACACACTTTCAAGCATATGAGGCCAATAAGGCCAATAACAGTACCTTTGTAGTTGTGCCATCATCTTACCTCCACCTAAATGACCAACAATAGAGAAGTATGTGTCTATCTTATGATATTGACTCTTTCTCCCTATGGAATAAAAAGCTTACCAATATGGTACAACAAGTTACCATGCATATGATAATCCAATTCATCTGCTTGGCTCCCTTGACTCAAAGTCGTATATACATCTTGAAAATCAATATCTAAAGCATATTGTTAAACATAGCTTTCATGCAAAAAGTAATTATGCTTAAGAATAGTAGCAACACTAACAATAGGCCTAGAAAGGATATCAACAACTTTATTATAGATACCTTTTTTATACCTTATCACCAACTGAAATTTTTGAAGAAAATCCATCCATCGAAAGTGCCTTGATTGATGCAACTTTTTTTGTGATTTCAAGTATTGAAATGGTTGATGATCAATGTGAATGATTGTTTCATTACCCATCAAGTAGTGTTTCCACTTTTTAACACTTTTCACCAATGCATACAATTCCTTGTCATATGTAGGATAATTAATCACTGCACCATTAAAAGTTTTCGAATGAAAACAAATGGGCTTACCATGTTGCATGAGGACTGCACCCATGGCATAGTCATTTGCATCAATCTGTATCTCAAATTATTGTATCAAGTCTGGAAGTGAAAGAACTGGAGATGAACTGATATTTTATTTCAATGCATCAAATTATTTTTGTTTCTTACCTCCCCACTGGAAGACCTGCTTCACACTTGTCAATGCATGCAATGGAGCTGTGATAGAAGAGAATTTAGCAATTAAATTCCTCCAATACTGGGCTGCTCCCAAAAATTTTCTTACCTCCATAACTGTTCTGGGCTTTGGCCAATTCAAAATGACATCAACCATAGAGGGATCTATTTTCAATTCACCTCCTCCAACAATATGACCCAAATACACTAAATAATTTTTTCAAAACGCACACTTTGACATCTTTAAACACAAATATTCTTTCTTCAAGACATCAAGTACTTTTTTTCCATGCATGACATGTTCTTCACTAGATTTACTAAAAATTAAGATGTCATATAAGTATACTATCACAAAATAATCTAGAAATGGCCTCAATACATCATTCATCACACACATGAAGGTAACAGGAGCATTGCAAAGACCAAAAGGCATAACTGGCCATTCAAAAAAACCTATCTTTGTTTTTAATGTTGTCTTCTATATGTCTCCTTCAACAATTATAATATGATGATAGCCACTTCTTAAGTCCAACTTAGTAAAATACTTAGCATCTTTCAGTTGATCAAGTAAATCATCAATTATAGGAAGTGGGTAAGGGTTCTTTACTGTAATCTTGTTCAATGCACTAAAGTCCACACACATGCGCCATGTTCCATCCTTATTTGGCATCAAAACAATAGGTGACCCACATGGCAAAGTACTTGGTTTGATGATCCATTTGTCCAACAACTCTTGAATTTTCTTTCTAATTCCTGCACTTTCCATTACTGACATCCTATACATGCTAATGTTAGGAAGAGGACAATCTTGCTACAATTGTATTTCATGTTTGATTCCCCTCTTGGGAGGAAATCCTTCGGGCTCCTGAAACATCTCATCATATTGGTTAGCAACCTCAACCAAATTAGATTTTAATCTTGATTCACAACCTTGAAAAGCTTCATTCTCAACATCATTCTTTTGTTTGACCATTAAAAGCACAAAATTCTTGCTAGAGTTAATAAGTCTCTTCATTAGACCGTCATTCACAAGTGAAAGATTTAGTTTCTGTCAATGTGCTCTAACAATGTACTCAATACCATATTTGAACCAGTGATACTTGTTTTCATGATGATGAAATAGATTTCTTATCATAAATATATGGGCTTCCCAAAACAATACCAAAAATATCAAGTGGAACTACATCAAGTTCAACTTCATCAAGAAAGTTTGTTGTAATTGAAAATCTAAATATGCATTTCCTCATCACTTGTAAGTTTTAATTCTTGCATATCCAACCTAAAGGATAAGGTCTTGGATGAGGAATGGTCTCTAAATTTAACTTCTTGAATAAGTCTTCAAAAATCAAATTTTCTTACGGACCACTTTCAAAGAGTGTATCAATTTTGGCATGCTTTGAAATAACCCGAATATGGAAAAGTTCAATTCTTATTTTCTCATCTTGAGTATCATTAGGACAATTTGAAGAGCTAGTGTTTTCTATGTCCTTAACTTTAATTCTCATTGTTGTGATATTTGTTTCATCTCCCGAATCAGAGCCTAAGTCACGTTGTGTAGTTGCAACTGTCTTTTGCTTCCCTTTGATGTTAAAATTATTTGGTTTCATCTTAGGATGAAGCTTCCAACAATGAGATTCATCATGACCCTCTATGGAACAATGTTTGCATGTTAATTTTTCTCCTTCCTTCTTGATAGATGCATTCTTCTTTCCTTTCCCTTTGAATTTACTATTTCCTTTGTCTCCACTTTAAAATGGATTTTTTCCACCCTCTTGTGAAATGTTTTTACCTCTTGCTTCAAGATGTGTTGCCTAAACAAAAACCTCATCTAAACTTGTAGGATTAAACATAAGGATAGTGTGCCTTAAATAACTGTGTAAACCCCCAATATATTTCAACAAGGTGTCTTGTGATGACAAATATACACCTAAAATTAGAGATCTTCTTCTAAACTATTCGGTGTAACTTTTCACACTTTTACCTTTTAGTTGTATAAAATTATGCCAATCCATAATAACCTTCTACATATAAGATAATGGATACAATTTTATTCTAAGTGCAACAATAAAATCTATCCAAGAGGTTAAGACCTTACCATGATTTTTCATATCCTCTAGTGTTTTGGCTTCCCACCAAATCAAAGCAACACTTTCCAACCTTAATGAATCTAGCTGAATATTTGTTTCATCATCTTTGATGTTTTGAATCCTACAATATAATTCAATTTGACAAACCAAATTATCAAAATTTTCAGCATTAAATTCGTCTTTATACATAGGCAATTCAAATTTAATATCAAGTTTCAATAAGGGAGTTTTACCATGACTCTTTGGGGTATGTGGAGGTGTTTGAGTAAAGGTTGTGGTGGAAGAGGATGAAGATAAAGGTGAGGATGGAGGTGAATATGATGGTGGAGAAGAGGGTGGTTTATCACCATTTCCTTTTGAAGGCTTCTCATCATCTCCTCCTTTTCCTCCAGAAGAACCCTCTCCTTTTAAAGGCTTTGAACTCTCACGCTGCAATCTTGAATTTCTCTCTTCATAGAGAACTTCCACCATTTCATTCATGTAAAACAATGCTTTTCTGAAATATTTCTCATCCTTTGAAATATTATAAGGCTCCCCTTCATGTGATATACTTGTTGAAGCTTCAACTGCAATATGAGGTAGAATTTGTGGTGGAGATTGTGGCAAACTTGCTCTCCTTGTCCTTGATCTAACTTGAGGACTTGCAACCAAAATATTTCCTTCTCCTCTCTTGAGCTTAAAACTTGTAAGCATTACATACACTTGTAAACAATTAAATCCTCACAACAACAAAGAAAACTAAAGCTTTGATACCAAAATTGATCTGTATATGTATGTGCTTGAGGATTGTGTAAATTTCAAGTAAATTGAATTAGTTTTTGAGGTACTTAAGTTAACTTATTTAACACATTGAAACATGAATTTAACTCATAAATTGAAGAAATAATAGAGAATAAAGCCATAACAGTAACCACAAAACAACAAGTGATGAAGGAGTTCACCCCTCCTGGGCTACATCTCTTGGTCCAACTTCCAATGCTTGACCCTCTTTCATTATTCTCATAAAATGATGATCACAATGAGTTACAATGCTCAAATGGATTCAAAACCTGCTCCAAAAACTTCAGAGCTATAAATAATGACTTTCTAGCCTCTTTATGCTCCTGAAAATACCAAAAACTGAGAAATTTATGAGCGTCCCTAGCTTTGATGCTAGCCACTCTACAATTTCCCCAAAATTCGACACCTGTCCTACAAATTTTCCCCAATTTCCGCTAACGGAGCGACATATTGGTGAAAAATCAATGAAAATCGTGGAACAGATAATTTTGTGGCCGACGTGTTAATTCCAGAGAATTGGGTCATGCGGGCCTTCATAAGGCCAGGGGCTGGCCCCTATGGCTTAGCCCTCTGATTGGTGCTTTGAGTTCGACGGTTCTGCTATATGTTGTCACATGCGGCGGTTTCGATCGACAGTTATGTTGGCAGTTTAGGTGGCGGTCTCAACTGAAGGTAATGGTTAACGAGCTGAAATATGAAGTTTGTGTTCAGATGGATAGTTGGCAACGGTTATGGTTAGTGCCACGGGGTCGAGCTAGGGCCTAGCCTCCGGCCCTCTGCTTATGGTTTCGTGGTGCTGGGGTCGCCAGGGGCTAGGCCTTAGCCTGAACCCCCATGCCATATGCACCAATTATAAACTTTATAATAAAGTTGAAATCAAAATATGTTAAGAACTTGTGCGGTGGTCCAGTGATAACGCCAGTGGTTTGTTGGGTGGAGGTCACAGGTTCGACCCCCGCTGACCTCGCCTTGACCCTCAAATAAATTTTGGTGGCCCCCATGCTACCATGTGGCAGCCTCTGGTTGGGCCACATCGTAGCCTATGGTTGGAAACTAAACAACCCAGTTGGTCCAATGAGCAAGTGCCAAGTGTTGATCCATCATTGGCTCCTTAATCCCTATCATCCTACACAATCATCAGGCCTAATCAGTAGCCCAATCAACTGTACGGACTGCTAATTGGGAAACTTGCACAACCCTTGCCAAAAAATTTCTTATTTGGAAAAACGAATAGAACTCATTTTTAGGAACATACGGTGTCTGTTTTTTTTGAAGCAAGTTGTGTCATATTTAGAACTATGAGATCTACGTAAGCGCACAGGTTTCAAGCAATTATGAAATTTTTTGTTTTTGAGCATATTTTTGAGCACCAGGCCCCCTAGTTAAGGAAGTTTTCAGGCTGCAACATCCACTAACCAACCACTAAAATTCCCTCAAACAACCTTAAAAACTGTGGGCTTGGCTAGGAGAGACACTCCTCCTCCACGTTGAGGATAAGGGCTAGAACTAGCCCTGAAAACAACCCACACAATCCTTTGTTGTTGTGGTATGGCCTGTGACCTTCCACATACAACTCTTATAGCAATCTAACACCCCTCAAACACTACTCAAGCCAATCTACAAGCCTCCAAAAAACTTAACCTCCTTCACTACTCCTCCAAGGGTTGAGGACTTCATAAAACAACCCTTCTATGGAATTGTTTACCCTTAACACAGTCCACACCTTATCTCCTTGCTGCAGCCTTCATTTCCTACAATCTAAGCCTAATAAATTCCTTTAACTAAGCCCAAAAAACCCTTAAAAGGATCTGATGTCACCTAAAACAACTATTCCTTCAACATACCTCTACACTGCTCCTCCACACTATCCTTTAGCTCCTTTGTTGTGGCCTCTTTGCTCAATGAAATTTCAGAAGTGATATTTGGAGTGTACCAAAAATTGATGCCTAAATGACTCAAACATGTCTTTTATTTATAGCCTTTAAGGCCTCCATGAATTCATTTGAAGAGACCCTTCTATTGGCACCATTTTACACCAAGTTGACCTAACTTGGTAACCAATAATTACATAGTCAACTTCAAAAAATCATTTCTCTATAATGACAACTCAGATTTAGATGATACTCAATGCATTGGAATCATATCACTGAGGACCATCATCCTCATCCATCACATGTCATTTATTCATCTCGTTTTTTGCCCAAATGATGATGGGTGAAAAACCCCTCACTTGGGTTCCAAGCCCACAAGCTTCCCTTGTGGTGCTTTTCCCTCGAAACCATGGACCCTCGGGTTTGGAGTACCTCCCAAGCTACATAATCCAACAATCCCTCTTAGCGAGGGATATACCTCCATGACTAGAAGTACTTTGTATTTTTCATCACTTCTTGCAATACTAGCCCAACTCTTGGCGCTCACAATCGCAACAATCCCTGTTAGTGGAACTACGCCTTGCTCAGAAGTGTCATTGTCACTGGAATCCTCCTGATTATTTTTCTTCTCGTGTATCACTTTCCAATATCACCATGAATCCTTCCTGCTAGATGTGGAACCACCCTTTCTCCCCACTGACCAAGTGCTCTTCTTGGTTTGTAGAGTCTCCCTATGAATCTGCAAACTCCCTCTAGAACTTGACTCCCTCTGAGCCTTTGGAACCTAGACCTTCTATGAAAAATTTTCCTTCTTCTTGGAAACCTGTACCTTCTCCTCTAAAGCTTTCACCTGCACCTGTACCTGCTCCTTCTTCTTTGGAACCTGTACCTGCCCCTGCTTATTCCCATGATCCTCAAGCTTTCCCGTCAACCTATAAAGACCATGCTCCTTGAATCCAAGCACAATCCCATTGGTCTTAGAGGCTCTACACCTGAGTATTTCCTTCCCATCCTGGAACAAGAACTCAAATCCCTTCCTCTCCATTATAGAGACGAAAATCATACTATATCTGAGTCCTGGTACATACTATTTTTCCTAGACCTGCATCATACGTCCTGTCTCCATCTTGAATGGCACCACTGTCGATCCTCGAATATTCAACTCACTCTTGTTGCCCAAAACCATGTGCACATTCGATTCCCATTCATCTAGAGTCTCAAAAACCTCTTGTGACCCTATCATGTGCTTCGTCTCTCCATTGTCCACGTACCATCCATCCTCTCAAATAGTACCTTGCGAGAAATGAGAAATCATAGAAAAATCCTCCTCTTCCAATTTCTTGGTCATATCATCCATCTTTGTTGAAGAAGTGATATGATTTCCTTTCTTCTTCCATTTCTCGTCATCTCCTATCTTCAATGGACATCTTTACAAAAAAAATGACCCATCTCGTCACAGTTGAAACATTTGATTTTACTCAATTCTTTCTTTTTCTTACCCTTAATTCTCGATGCAAGAGCCTGTTACATGGATTAATCCCTCTTGCGGACAAGAGCGATATCCCTAGTACTCCAGTGAATAACTAGAAACAAAGATCCATTTGGAAACATTTTTCTCTAGGTTAATTGCATTTCAAAATTATTATAATAAAGTAGAGAGGACATGCCCCTACCTTGAAATCCAAACGTTTGATGTAGCCTTTTGTCCCGTCGCTCCAAAGTGATTTCTCCAAAGAGTAAAACTTGCAATAAAAGACAAGACAAAGAATCAAAGCATGTGCAATATATAATAATCAGAAAATACTAATCCAACTTAGTGATCAAGGAGTCTAAGTATTGATGTTATTCAATAAGCATAGAAACAAATCAATGAGAAAAAGAGATCCATATGTATTATCTTGAATAAAAAGAGTAATCTTACAACCTGATGCCTTGATGTCATACAGATTTCTCTCGGGGTCCTGAACAATCGTTTCTCCTTCAGTATGATAAGCCTTCCTCTCTGAATACCAACATGGAGTTATAGACATAAGGGTGTGATCATTCTCATGCAAAAAACAACTCACTAGTGTAGAAAGTATGCACTCTTATGAACTCTCTTCAACTTTAGAAATTGTATATGTCAGCTTCTATTATTCACAATCTATGTGTGTCTACCCTTCAACTTGAAACTTGAGCTCAATTTATAGGGAAATGGAGGTAGTTTCAGTTCCATGAAGAGGGGGATGGATTCCTCTCATGAAGGTATTTCAGCTCCATGGACCAAGGGATAAGCTCCATGAGTGGAGGGATAAATCTCGAACTGATCACGACTCTAGAAGCTTCCAGCTGGGAGAATATTCAACCAGTTAGGCTTCTAGAATTTACCTTTTTCTTTTATTTTATTTTCACGGGGGTGTGCAGGTAATAGTGGCAAAAGGTGCGGGAGTTGTCACAGTTTATGGACTAAACAACAGCGCATGGGCAGGGAAAGGATAGAAAAACCATGCAGGTAGACTTTTAAGGGTTTTACGGAGCTTTTCTCCAATTTCCAAGACTTGATTTTGTTGGGTGTGGAGCCTGATTATCTTGATTACTTTGTATGACAACGTTGGACCCCTGTACCTTAATGGGGCGGCAACGCCGGCCATAATTAAACGTTGCCTGGGGGGTCCAGGGGGGGCGGCTTCAACTTTATGGAGCCCCCCCTTGGCAAGGGGTTTCGGGGGCGCTGCCCCCGAAGCTAAAAACAAATGTAAAATTGCCTTGTAAAAGTATAGTAATTTGTAAAATTATTTCGGTAATAATCACATGCAATGGAACATGGTCGACGCGTTTCGAACCAACAAGTGTGGTTCATTTTTTTTTTTTGGGAATTTATGCTTCTGTGATCTTACGGTAGAAGTTATGTTTAGTTTAGGGTATTTTGCCTTAGAAGGCAACCCCTCACTTTGTATGAGGTATTTTTTTGCGGCTGTGTATTGCATGTGTATTCTTAGAGCGAGAAACAGATAAGAGACTGTGAGAGAGAACAAATGATATTACAATGGATCTGCTGTAGGTTGTGTCTCTTCATTTTGCTGGATAATAGAAAGGAAGGAGTGGCTGTTCGGGGTGGATGTAGCCCAAACTAGGTGAACCACGTATATCTGTGTCTCTTTGGTTTTATGTGTTTTGTGTGCTTGTGTTTTCCACATATTTTATGTGTTTCATTGCTCTGTAATATATAATTTTCTAACAGATTTAGGAACATTGGTGTTTTTGAATTCTAAGGGAACATGATATAGGTGGTGATAGATCCATATGAATAGTCAAATTTTATGGTGACAAAATGACGTGTAACAGATTGCCCCCTAAAGTGCGAAGTTTGAGGTTATTCTGAAGAGTGAAGTGCTTTATCATTCCGAGGATTGGATTGGAGACACCAGTCGAAAACCTGTAAAAAAATTCAATGCAAACATATATATATATATATATATATATATATATAATCGCCGAGGTAGGCATTCCCATACTTAGATCAAAACTAACTAAATGTTATTGTACAAATATGATTTCAATATTACATCAAAAGTAGACACAGTATGGGCGCAACCATCTGTCATGAGTAGTCTACTGTATCACGAATAATAAAGCTCCTCGCAACCTGGATGGTGGAAACTAGATCCATGGTCTTGATTTCTGCTTCTCGAACTAGTATGAATCTATCCATGTGATTAATTGTGTCGAAGTCGAACATGGTAGAAACCACTTGATTACTGGTCAATGATGTGAACCATTAACAAGTGTGAGAGAAACCACCAATAATGAAAATGGCTCTCAAATTACTCCAGTACAATATATGAAGTGTGAATGAATGATTTGCAGTGGAACACTCATAGAATCATTCAATCAAAGTTCAATGATGCAACCTATCATCGAAGGCAAGAAACCTGCCATTAAGGCATGCAAATCCCAAGGTACTGATAGGATTCTCGATTAAATTTCTAGATAATGAGCTGATGTCGATAGAAAGTGATCCGTTGTAGGAAATCCCATGACACGAAACAATTAGATCAAGTTTTGAAGAAATATTTTGCAAGGACTGACTCAGGGATAGTCAACGTGAATGGAGACAAATGTTTACAATGAATGGTTTATTTGAACTCTCTCTTGAACACATAATGACATTGTAGATGGTTTGGAAGTATTTGACCTAAAGCTAATACCCAAAAACTGGCTGAAGACTTTCAATGTGGTTAGATTAATTTTTAGACAAAGGATTTCCCAACCCAGGTACACATCTGACAAAGTGTCATGTTCAAGAGTGGCATGCTATTTTTAAAACAAGGGTGACGATTGGATTCTTTTTCTCTCTTTTTCCCCCACCATTGCTGGCAAGTACCTCTTTATTTTTGTCAAGCTTGAGGAGGATAACATTTGCTTGTTTGTGTAAGCTCATCCTTCAGATGAGTCCATCTTAGTATTAAAATCGAACCCTAAGAAGGAGTGGTTTGGTCCTATTGTAATTGACAGGTCCTTTACTGTTAAATTTTAACGAGTTCAATATAGGAGAAACTCAGCGTTTTTCATTTTTAGGGAGTCGGAAGAAAAACATAAGTAAACTCCATGGTTGTTCTTTTTCATAAATTTAGTCTCTCAGGGCCGAAAAATGATAAAATAATGCAGGAGAGAACTCTATTGACCATGATTAGTCAATGTATACCTTTTTCGTAATTAGTCCATTTCAGTCTAGAAAAGGGGTAAACTTATATTGAAAGGACGACTGTTCATTTACTTTAACGAGTTCAAATAGTCAAGTACTCAACGATATTTTCATATTTCGAGAGTTTGAAAAGGGCTTAAAAGAGGACTCCAGGGTTTCACTTTTTTTGTATTTTTATAGAGCTCGAAAAAGTGATAAAAGTATACTCAATGCCAAAATAATTCTTTTCACCAAAGATCATGTATCTTGCACCAAAACTCAAAAGATTACAAATATTTGCTTCCAAAAAGAAAAAATATTTAACAATAACCTTTTAAAAGTGAAAAATAAATAAAATAATAATATTTTATTCATTAAAAACTATAAAAAGGGATTAAAACAAGTCATTTTTACCTATTGTTTTCAGAATAGTGCATAGAGAGCTTTTGGCCAAAAAACTTCCGGAGCAGATATCAGGAGAAATGACCGTTCATTTCTCGAACCATCAGAACCAGGTAATCCACATCATCCTTAGCTACATTTTTATCCATTTCATTTTTCATTTTGAGATTTTATTTCATTTTTTGGGAGAAATTTATGTTTTAAAATACGCCCTCAGGGGTGCACGGGCGATCCATGTGATAACCGCGGACCCCGACAATTTTTTAAAAGAAAAAACATTGGGCTGCCGCAGGTTCTGCGTGGAGTGTGTGCGAATGACCACACTGTATGCACAAAGAACCTATGCAAGCGCCATGAACATTTTAAAAACTAAAATATCTTTCTAAAAATGGTTCAATTTTTCTTCCAAATGGTTTTAACTGTTTAATTTATTGGTTTCTAGGTTGTTTAACCATGTTGGAGTGGTGATAACGAGAACAGGAGCTCATAGATAATGAAGCCATGGATGACAATGCAACCATGTGTGCATTAAAAAACTGTGGTTTCTACAAATTATGGGTTATTCAAGGAAGAAAGGCACAAGTGGAGTTAATGACTTGGCTTGTGAATGGGTGGGACGTTCAAGACCAACGTTTCATAATTGGTGACCACCGGATCAAGATTGAGATAGAAGACATATATTTCCTTACCGAATTATCTTAGAGCAGGAGAAACATCTCCTTATTTGGGCCCAGACAAGGAGGTCTTCCCACTGCCCGCTACAAAGCTCAGTATTGCAACAATAATGTAGAGTTGAAGGATGGTCGCATAAACATAAAAATATCTTGCGATTGGAACTTAAAGTCATAGCATTCACAGTAACTAGGTTGTGCGAGAGTGCAACCCCTCATGTGGCTACTAAATCACAGATGAAAACTACAGTCGAGTGTTTCGGAGGAACTATATTCAGTTGGTGTGAAGGAGTATTGGCTAATATGAAAGGCCAATTGACAAGAGCAAAGAATGCGAAGTTGAAAAAAATTGGATATGGCACCATTCTTATTTCATTTTCTTTAGAGAGAATTCCACTTCTCGCTCCTCAACTAATTCCAGTAGATTGTGGGACTCCTCAGGAACCTCGAATGGTGTGATGGGTAGCACTAATGGCTCACCATGGTGGCAAGTGTGGTTCAGTAGTTCAGTTTACTCTAGCTTATTTCATGTGGCTTAGGAACCAAGTATTCACCATTGAAGACTTTGCTAATGTAGGAATGGATTATAGGGGTGATCCTGAAACATCTTTGCCTCCAGGGGCATAGTGGGACGAGATAGGTTAGTGAATCATTTTTATGTTTTTAATCTAATTTTTATTAGATTTTTATCATCCAATAATGAAAAAATATTTTAAATGCAGATTTCGGTCCACAACGACCAAAACGCTTCGTCGCTTTGACAGGTGAGAGGCACAACCCGTAGCACCTCCACAGGACCAGGCAGCAAAGATCTTGGCAGACATGGAGCAAAACCTTGAGAGATTGACCATTGATATTCCTGAGACAGGAACTGATGATATCCCTCTCAGGCTCCAGAGACACGTGACAGGTGTTCCAGGTCCATTCAAGAGATTTCTGCGATGGGTGGCGCGTGCTATAGTTTATTACCATGATCATCATCATGGATAGTTGATGTTCAATGTAGATTGATATTTTTGTTTTTTTGTTTTTATATCAGTATCTATTAGATCATAAGGTGTTTGAACCTATGATCACAGACGATGTAATATTTTTTGAACACAAACTTATCTATCCTAATGATATTACTACTTTCATTCTCTGAGTATCTTGTTCAACATGGATTGAATGTTGTTTTGGTTTACTTTGTTAATGTTGCAAATGTCTATTTAAAACACGATTAGCTAATGCATCAGCCAATGTGTTTAAATTTCTTGAAATTTGTTGATATTCGATATAATCAAATTGTCATTCCAAGAGATGAACCTTCAAAAATAATCTTAACAACACTGGATTTCTAATTGCATAAACTCAGTTTAAATGTAGTAAAATAAGTTTTGAATCCAAATTAATGATCAAACGTCAAATACCAAATAAAATGGCATCATATAATAACTCAATGACTGCGTTATATTCTGCAATATTGTTCGTTGTTTGACCAAGGCATATCCCATGAATAGAAACTAACTCATCGGTGGGTGAATAGATAACCCAAGCTGTGGAAGATACATTTCATGTACTACGACAGACACCATCAACAAAAACAATGTATGTTTGAGGGGATGTCGACATATGCAATAACAAGAGTAATCAAGATAAGAAACGATAGTAGTAACGACAAAACTAATCTAGGCACGCTTGTCTAATCTAAGGCACACTATTCTAAAAAGTAACTATTGTACAAGAGAGATCTTCACATGAAAGTTAAGCATAATATCTCTTAAGATAAAGACCATTTCTAGGTTTATCTAAAGAGACCCCGTCATAATCAATTAATTCATAGGCTCCTTGTGCAAGCACACACTTGAAAATATAGGGACCATGGCACATTGGTTCGAATTTACCAGCACCTAGCTTATTGTTAGCTTGATCATATACTAAAATTAGGTCACCTTCTGAATTAATGTGAGGGTTAACACTTTGATCATACTAATATTTCACATGTTTCTTGTGAGCTTTGACAACCAATGCAGCGGTGCGTCGAGTCTTATCTAATTGTGCTAAGTATAGAAAGTGTTTCTCTTCTTCAAAGGTAACTAGGGACAAATCAATGGCTAATTTGAGTGACGATATTTCGCATTCAATGGATAGCACAACTTCTAAACCATAGAAAAGTTGAAAAGGAGTGAACCCTGTAGCAGTTTTTGCGGAGGTTCGGTATGTCCACAATGCCAAAAAAATCATGGTATGCCAATTCAATTTATGAGTCCCGACAATCCGTTTAATCACGGTGGTTAAAACCTTGTTGACGGCCTCAACTTGACCATTAGCATGTGGGTAATATGAAGTAGAACTATCATGGCGTAGGCCAATTTGATTGGAAAGTTCGGTCATCATAATATTTCGAAAACGAATCCCATGGTCTATGATAATAGCTTGAGGCACACTAAAACGAGTAATCACATGATTGAATACGAAAGTAGCTACAGTTTTTCCATCAGCTGCGAATGTAGGCATCACCTTGACTCATTTCGTAAAGTAATCTACGTCGATAATAATATACCCATGCCCCTATGCTGAGTGAGCGTTACAAGTAATGAAATCAATGCTCCATTTCGCAAAAGGACTGAAAAAAATGATTGGGTGAAGAGGAGCTAGAGGTGCACGCAAATTTCTATAAAAAATTTGGCAGAGTTGGCATTTTCAGACCGCAATGATATAATCTTTGAATAAAGACGACCAAAAATAACCAGTGCGCAATATATTTTAGGTTGTGGCAAACCCAGACATATGACCACCACATGCTCCAGAGTGGAAATCATTTAAAACCTTTTCAGCCTCTTCGTGAGTTATAGAATGTCGAAAAACTGAATCCGCACCGCGACGATAAAGAGTGTCGCCAAACAATATTGTATTGTTGGAATTGATATCGGATTCTCTGTCGATCTGAACATGAAATATCTGGGTGAAAGGTTTGGGTTTGAAGATATATAATGATATCTCCATAAAATGGGTCTAAATTATTGATGAGAAACAAAGATTCATCGGCAATTGGATGCTCTGCCACAGTTTCTATCTCAGTATTAGGAAAGTCACACATAAGCTCAGCAAACACTAGTGATTTCTTTAACTTGGATTTCTCGAATTCCAAATCAAACGCTTGTAGGATGACAATCCATTTGGAGTATTTTCCCCTGAGTAATTTTTTAATCGATATATACATCATCGGGTTGCAATTAGATATCACTGTTGTTTTATGTAAAAGTATGTAGTGACAAAATCGTTGGATAGCTTGAACTGCTGCCAAGGCCAATTTATCCACATGTGAATATTTGATTTCCGTCGGGTTGAGATTCCGACTTAGGTAATATATCACATTTTCATTGTTAGATTCATCCTCCTGAACCAAGACCATTCCAATTGTGGAATCAGAGGCAACTAATTATAAAAAGTAATCCTGGTGGTAATTGGGTGGATGCAATAACGGTGCATGGGTCAACACGTTTTTTAGTGCATCAAAATATTTGTCAGCAATCTCATCCAAAATAAAAGCAACACTTTTTTTCAACAACCTGGTAAAACCTTTTGTTAACTCAACATAGTTCGGGATAAACCTTCGCAAATAATTTTCTTTCCCTTGCAAACTTTGGAGTTGGCGAAGAGTGGAAGGAGGAGATAAATTGATGATGGCCTCAACCTTCGAAGGGTCAAAACGAATGCCATATTTCGAAACGATGAATCCAAGTAATTGTCCTGATTGTACACAAAAAAACACATTTGTGCAGATTCAAACAAATTTTGTAATGCCTACATCTCATGAAGATAGCTCGTAAGTGCGTAGGATGATCTTCTCTACGTAAAGAATGAACAGGTAAATCATCTAGATAAGGTTGTACAATATGTTTGATATCATGAAAAGTGTAAGACATAGCTCTTTGAAACGTTGCACCAGCATTTTTTAGTCCAAAAGGTAAGTTGCAATAAGAAAATGTCCCCCAAGGACATATAAACATTGTTTTTGGTTGATCGGAAGGGAGTACGTTGATCTGATTATAGCAAGAAAAGCCATCCATAAATGAGAATATTTCATTTCTGGCATATCATCAATGATTGGTCGATATAGGGTGTAGGCTCGTTGTCTTTCGGACAAGCCTTCTTAATGTTCATATAATCAACACATACTATTATAGTCCCTTGTTTCTTTGTAACGGGAACTATTTTAGATACTCAATCTGTCAATGGAAATGGATAAATAAATCTTTCTCATAATAGCTTCTCAACTTCAGCTTTGATAGCTGCAACTTTTCGCTGATGTATGGGACGTAATATTTGTCTAATAGGCTTAACATCCGAGTATGTCTTAATTTCATGAATTACAATCTGAGGATCGATTCCTGGAATCTCTTCATAAGACCAGGCAAAAATTTCGCGGAATTATTGAAATAGGGCTTTGTAAGTGTTAATCTCTTCCATCTTACAAGAAGCACCTATATGAATGTTTTCAATAATTCCTGGTTTAATTGATATGTCGATAGGAACCATTGTAGAAATATTTCCCAAATTTGTCTCAGAATCCGAATATGTAATCGATGTGGGATTCTTGGTTCCTTGACATAATCAATCATAAAAATAGACGAAAAATATTTTTCAAGCTTATCAAGATCAGGTAAAAATGAATATCTATGATGTAGATCATCCTAGGGTAATTCAATTGATGACAGAATTTCTCGAATACGTTCATCAGTGTTAAATACATGTTGAAAGTGATCTGAAAATGATGTCAAGGTTGAGGTTGATAGAGAAGATGATTCTTTGCTCATCACATTCATATGATCAAGAGTAGTTGAAGGTGTGTCAGAATATGATTGTACTGCTACATATGCCTTTTCAAAATGACTCAAAGGCATCTCACCATTGAAAAAGTCAAATTCTGATTCCGAAGGCACTACCCATATGTCATCAAATGGTATAGTGCTTGATGATATCATATTGATGTTGGCAATTGTTCGCGGTACGTTGGGTGGAGGTATAGCGAAATTTCCCATGAGACCGGAATCCTTCACTAGTCCTACGCCAACATCTTTGTATGGGATAACCATTTTTCCTACATGTTGAATGTTGTCTGTAGACCCTAGGTCTGATGAAAAGTATGAAAACTGATAGATTTTCACAATCTTTCCTTTATGAGGAAACATGATTACCCAAAAGACTGATGAAACGACAACAGTCATGGCATAAGACCAACTTCGACCCAAAAGAAGGTTGTAATCGAGAGGGGCATCAACAAATTCCACCTCGAGATTAACGATTTTTCCTTCTACTTCTATAGGTAGATCCTAGAGTATTTCGTATGGATGAAATCCTCTTCCATCAAAGGCTTTAAGGATAGTTGGTGATTAGTTGAGTCTCATAGAACCAAGGTTTTTCCAATAGTTTAACGAAATTATACACGTAGATGCTCCCTCATCAATTACAGTACGAAAAAGTCGTCTTGATTTGACTAATACTGGAATCTGAAAAGCCATTTGATGAGGGAGTCTTGGTGTAAAATTTTTGAGATCAAAGACCATGAGGTTCGAATCATGAGGATCAATAGCTCTGATAGCTGATAATAGTAATTTTCTTTGTGTTGGACATGATTGTAGCACTTTTAAGGCCGATATTGCTAAAGGGGATATCACCAAATCCTCAACAATGTTGTAATTCTGAGTAGCTCTTACATGTGGATTGAAAGCTGACTTTCGAAGTACACCTTTAGCAAGCGATTTCTCCATTTGAATTGGTTCAGAAACTGAAGGAGATATGGATGGTGTTTGACTATAATTTTCTGTTTCTTTACCAGTTACAGGGTTTTTAGTTCCATAGTCTTGGGATCATGTCGCAACCACGACCTGAGACATCATTAAAATATCTACTGACGAATTTGAAGGTCCTATAATTTTACTATCTTGAGTGGGAAAAGGATCCTTCAAGACAATGGGTGTGGGTGAACCTTTGACAAACTTGGAGACCTCAGACCGATGTGGACACTCTTTAGTATAGTGATCCTCGTCACAGATAAGATAAGGATAACGAGGTTTTCGTTTTTCATCAGCTGGCTTGTTCTTTTCTATTTTCTCTTTGGGAGATGTATTTTGTTTGTTTTTATTCTTTCCTTTCTTCTTATTACCAGTTTTAGATTTAGCTATGGATGAATCTACAACATGAATGTCGACAGAAGTTTCAAGGGAAGAATCTCATTTATGTGAATCTGGTAAAGTTATGATGGGAGAAGTAGGTTTGGATGACTTCTTCTTACTCTTGTTAGTGCTAATTGTACCAATTACACCATCTGCAGAATGAGAACCAGAAGGAGTTGTAGTTATTTGACCTAGACGTGGAAAGCCAAGAATTTTTTCATATAAAGTACCAGACTGTGGATATACAAGGTCTAAGTATTGTGCTTGAGCTATGAATTTTTCTTCTGTAACAACACCGCCCTTAGCTACATCTTCAGTGATCTTTGGAAGTAATGATTTGATAAACTATTCTGCCAAGATTTGATTCAAAATGAAAAATTTCACTAAATGTCGTCTACGTCTCCATTCATGTATGTGATTTGAAATATATGTATACGTACTTTGTTTTAATGAAGTTAAGAGTTCTGTGCCATTGCCGTAATAGACTGGCAACTGAAAGTGTGTTAAGAAAGTTGTTGCTAACGCGTTGAAATTGTTGAAAGAGCCACATGGTAGTTAAATATACCATTTTGCAGCTAAGCCTATTAATTTTCTTTGAAATAGTCTCAATCGAATGGAATCATCGATTAAATAATTGGATGCGCACCAAAGGTGGTAAGTCATTACATGGTTTGAGGGGTCTTCTCCCGATTTACCTTCAAACTTAGGAATATCACTCGACAACTTACTCGACATTGGCTGCCAAAATGTAAGATAATAAATCAGACCATTTGTTAGGCACGACAAATCTAGCAAGTCCAAAGTTGCAGTGAATGGTAGCCGACGGTAGGGTCTTGTTGAGAAAAATGATAACCTTGAGGAACGATACCAGTACTTGGAGGAGGATATCTAGGGTAGCCTGGAATAGCCTGTGCGGTTGGAATTGGAACACCTCCGGGATAACTAGGGTTAGCCATACCAAACTGAGGTTGAGCTGGTATCTGATATGTATAACCAGGGTACGGTTGACTTTGGTAGACTGGATTTTGTTCTACAGGTCCATATTGAAACTTCCCTTGATACGGTTGAGTAAAAAACTGACTTGTATAAGGTTGGCTTGTTGGAATTGTAGCTGTACTAGGTTGCTCTGCAGAGGTTTGAATAGTAGACTAAACCATAGGTCCAGTTTAATGAGAAGTGACTTGAGGGATTACTTGTGATACAGTTGATGTCATTGTTTGAGGGGCTGTAGCAATAGGGACTTGGGAAACTCTAGGGATAGGTTTACTTGGTTGTTGAACATAAGTTTGTACAGAAGATTGGACAAGAGTTCTAGGCGTACTCGTACCAGGTTGTTGACTACTAGGTACAGATAATTGAGGTGTAATTTGAAGTGTAGGTTGGACATTTTTCTGGATTTGGGTATAACCAAATTGACCAGTTGGCTGACTAGGCTAATTATAAGGTATTTTCATTGTAGGTTGCAAATTCTGTTGACTCAATGACGGATTCCACACTGTGTTTACTCCAGGATAAGGAGCTCCCATCAAAGGTAGTGGTGCGTAAGGTTGGCCATAACCAGGTTGAGGAATTGGAACGTAAGTTTGATAATTTTCCAGATAGTTTCCAGTAAAAGGTTGACCTCCTTGAAAGGATTTTTTCTCTTGATAAAACTGCTACCCCAAAGGAGGCTTTTTTCCTTGAAGAGGCTGTGGCCTCGACATAGGGTATTGTCCTTGAAGAGGTTGTGGCCCTGGGATAGAGTTCTGTCCTTGAAGTGGCTATGGCCCTGGTATAGAGTACTGCCCTTGAAGAGGTTGTCCTTGACGAGTATACTGCTCCCCAGGCGGTAAATTACTACCTTGAGGGTTAGGTAAAGGAATATTTCCAGACATCATGTAGACTTGTTCCATTGTCAAATTTTCAGTACCAGATTTATTGGGACCAATTGATTGTGTAAGCTTTTCAGAAGAGGGAGATGCTCCTAAGAAATTACCAGAAAGTGACTGGTATCCTGTAGGAACTGATGGATCACCATACAAAAAAGTTTCTGGAGAAGAAGAAAAAATGGATGACTCACCAGACATGTTTGATGAAGGCATGTAAATACCTCTTGGTATGGAGTAAAAAAGAATAAGGTGACGAATAATTGAGACCAGAATTATGTAGAAAGTTTGTTAACTGAGAATACCAACGATCTAGTTTAAAAGGGCTATAATGGTAAATCGATTCACTATGCCTTATATCTAAATATTCTTGATGTGAAGGAAGTACAACTTCTTCTTCAGTGTCAGTAATCTCTTCGATACTAATCAGGGCAGGAGGAAGGTTCTCAGTGATGTGAAACTTCACTCGAGGTGAACAAGGACGACTGGGGGTTCGTGTTATGAATTTCGAAATTGACTTAGATGAAGTAGATTCAGTTTCAGGTTCATATATCTCGGGTTCAATAAGTTTAATATCTAAAAATTCACTGGTTGCAGACTCAACTGTGATTAATTCTGAAATTTTTGGTTGTTATTCTGTCTAAGGTTGATTTACTTCGTAATTGGGATGTATAATTACTGATGTATCCTCTTGTTCAGTAGATTCGGTTCCTGATTATTGACCTCTTTTAGATTTAATCTTTTCTAACTGCCTTGGTGTATACTTAGGGGGTTTCCCCTGCATTCTACGAGAGTGTCTCGGTAATTCAGCCATGGTTAATGTCTAACACACGAAATCAAAAACTATTTCAACAAAATAGACCTAAGTTCGCTAAGGAAACAAGAAAATTGAACACAAACCTACAAAATCTAAGAGACAATCCACACAAAAACAACATGTTTTCACACTAAAAACACTAGTTGGTGAATAAATCCAACGTTGTAGAATTTCAATGTGGAAAAATTGGTGGTTGGAACAGATACGCCAACAACCTACTTAATGAAACAATCTGGTGCAAGTCTCTCCACATATTCCATCTCGAAGTGAAAAGCACCCTCCAGAAAGTCCGAGCGAGTCTTGCCGACGTCTATTTTAGGTACAGTGGGACCTTCCCTCCACCGTCACCTTGGGAAAAAATCCTGAAGATTATGGTCACTAAGGTCACCAACAAAAACAAATGTACTTGGGGGAACAATCTACGATCAGATATACATGCAAGGGCAAAGAATCAAGCTCAATCCCCTTGAAGGATCCTCGACATGATAAATTCGAGGTTTGCCAACAAGTGACCCCAGGCTCCTCGACAATGGTTAATCTGAGGTTTATTGTTTGTATTATGTGCACATATTCTATCTTTTCTAATGAGATAGGTACGAATATCTCATTGGGTTCGACATGATCTCGTGCTTGACTCTTTTAAGAAGAGCTTCCCATAGCACAAATGCAACAATTGGACTTTCCTACTGCAAGATTCTACTTGTTTATTTAATCTGTTTTGGAACATTTATTACAACCTATTCGAAAACACTAGCCTAGGCTATGTTGGTGGAATGAGCCCTAGAAAATGTGAATATCTAGATTGATTTTATTAAGGCACTGTATTAATTTCGTTGTTGCTTAAGAAAAAGGATATGTAGTTGAAACTTTAATGATGTTTGTGACCCGACTCAAAAGTACTCTAAATGCATCTAAATGAGAAATATGACTCTTTATTTTCAATGAATCTTATTTAAGGGAAAGTTGAGAGATTTATCAATTTTGAAACAAATTCTTTCATTCATAAACAAAATCCTTTTCGGAAAAAAGACGTTTTCATAAAGAACTCAATTTTCACGAATGATCAATTACTCTTTTGAAATGAAATTCCTTGAACAATCAAATCAAAAACTACAATTCAATAAACAATCCATTTCCAAAGGAAAACAATCTCTAAAAAACTCTAAAAGCATAAATTTCAAAATCAAATAAAATTCTAATTCTGAAGTCTATCTAGAATGTTTGAGGATGTTTTCTCCTAGTTTATGATCAGACTAAGAAAAATTTCTACTTATCTCAGCAGAAATAAAAAACATCCAAAAGTGCTTTGGTGTTATATCAGGCTTCAGTAAGCTAGAAGCTCTTCCATATTTGCAAATAAAAAGGGAACCAATTTTCATAAAAGTAATGTTTGCAATGATCCTAATGGCTCAAAAAGACAATATCATCGTACCAGTAAGCTGAGGCAAATGAAGGTATCTTTTGTACAGAGCAACAATAAACTAGGGAAAACTCTCACTTATAAAATGTAAATAGGATGATAAATCACACAAATGCAAAATTTGCTGAAAAGAAATTCTCACACAAGATTTGACAACTAAGATAGATCAGGGAAAAAATAAAGTATAAGGTTATCTGGCTCTAAAAAGAGAAATTTATTTTTTTCAAAAATTTTCTAGGGGTGTGCGGTTTATAGTCGAAAACAGAGCACATGCGCACTAAATTGAACTAAAATCTGTGTGGGTTGCCGCACTGTTTTCTGTTGAAAACCGCGCAGGCAAGTAAAAAAATTGGAAAAAATAAATAATAAGCTTTATTTTTTAGGGATTCTTAAAATTTATCTACCCAACCAGACTCAGAGAAGTCAAAATTATAAAAATTTAAAATTAAAACTAAAAACAAATAAAGAAAACTAAGCTCTAGTTCCCCAGTATGGTCGCCATTTTGTTACGTGGATTAATCCCTCTTGCGGACAAGAGCGATCTCTCTAGTACTCCAGTGAGTAACTAGAAACAAAGATCCATTTGGAAACCTTTTCCTCTAGATTAACTGCATTTTAGAATTATTATAATAAAGTAGAGAGGACATCCCCCTACCTTGAAATCCAAACGTTTGATGTAGCCTTTTGTCCCGTTGCTCTAAAGTGATTTCTCCAAAGAGTAGAACCTGCAATCAAAGACAAGACAAAGAATCAAAGCATCTGCAATATATAATAATCGGAAAATACTAATCCAACTTAGTGATCAAGGAGTCTAAGTATTGATGTTATTCCAATAAGCATAGAAACAAATCAATGGGAAAAAGAGATTCATATGTATTATCTTGAATAAAAAGAGTAATCTTACAATATGATGCCTTGATGTCGTACATATTTCTCCCGGGGTCCTGAACAATCGTTTCTCCTTTAGTCTGATAAGTCTTCCTCTTTCAATACCAACATGGAGTTATAGATATAAGGGTTTGATCATTCTCATGCCAACAAAAACTCACTAGTGTAGAAAGTATGCACTATTATGAACTCTCTTTAGGTTTAGAAACTGTATATGTCAGCTTCTATTATTCACAATCTATGTGTGTCTACCCTTCAACCTGAAACTTGAGCTCAATTTATCGGGAAATGGAGGTAGTTTCAGTTCCATGAAGAGGGGGATGGATTCCTCTCATGAAGGGATTTGAGCTCCATGGGCCAAGGGATAAGCTCCATGACTGGAGGGATAAAGTTCGAACTGATTGGGACTCTAGAAACTTCCAGTTGGGAGAATATTCGACCAGTTAGGCTTCTAGAATTTACTTTTTTATTTAATTTAATTGTCACAGGGGTGCACAAGTAATAGTGGCAAAAAGTGTAGGAGTTGCTGCATTTTATGGACCGAACAACATCGTATGCATAGGGAAAGGCTAGAAAAAGCACGCAGGTAGAGTTTTAAGGGTTTTCATTAGGGGGAGTTTTGAGGTCTAAAATGGGCCTCCTAAGGAAATAATAAAATAATAGATAAACCAATAAAATAATATTTATGAATTTGCAATCCACTTTTTGCACCACAATCCATGTAACCATAGTTAAATTCAATTCAAAAGTTGTACCGAAATAAAATTAATATTTTTTTTTTTATTGATGTGACTATAAATAAGAATGAACTTTTCAAGAAAAAGTCATTATCATTGAACAACTAATGCATTTGTCCTTTGTACTTAAATAACTTAAAATAAAATATAGATATAAATTTATAAATTATTAATTTTATTATATGCTATTAATTAAAATTTATATTATTAAAATTGTATAATAACATGTAATTAATATACTATATACAAATAATATAATATAATATAATAAATGTATAGGGATATGCATTGTTTCTTTCAAGAAATACGAAATGACAATAATATTATTTTGTTCAAAAAGTGTGAAATGACATTTATTATGAGTATTTTACTTTATGAATTTAAAAGTACTTAGAGAACTACCATGGTTAACCATGAGTTTTTATCCACCATTGAGAATGTGACAAGTAATTACCTTTTTTTGTGGAGGTAAATCCCCTCTGCGGACAGAGACGATCCCACTAGCCCTAGAGTGGGTCTAGCAACAATGAAAACACGCAAAGCTATTGATTCCTAGTTACAAAATATAGAATCACGATAGATCGCTTACCGTGATTTCTTCGCTACTATTGTCGAAGAAGAAGTGGCGCTTCCGTTCCTAGCTAGACAGGTCACGATCTGTTAGCTCGCTACATCCAGATACCTGTACACATGCAAAGAAAAGAGACAACATGCAACGTAATATTTCACACTTTATAACTATCGATCAGTCAGAGAGGAATGAATGAAATTGCATCATATAATGGACAAACACAATCATGTATATTAAGATATGAGAGAATGATTACAACCGGTTCTCTGACATCGTGATCTTCCTTTGACAGGATTCCAGTGGGATGTGTCTCACAAAGCTCGTCAGGGATTTGACAAAACTCTCTCTCACAGGGTTCTCCTTAGCTCTGCTCTTGATTGCCACTCAGTTATAATTTCCTTCCCAAAAGTTCAGCCTAGCTGCAAATGGAGAGGGCAGGCTTTTATAGAAGGAGAAGGAGAGGTTAAGATCCCTATAATCATGGGGGAGAGTCCTATCTCTTAGGAAGGTTGCACGAGAGGTGGAAAACCACTTCCTAATCAGGGAGATCCGGAGCCAAACAACTCAAACTCTTTTTGATGATTCGTTCTGAAGTTGTTAGAATAAAAATTCTGCCTTCTATTGTTAAAAAACATTCCTTAATAGGCTTGGTGCAGGCACAACACAGGGATAGAGCGGCAGTTGGTGTGCCCACTAGTGTGTATTTTCCCCATTGGCGCGAGGGATGAACTAGCTACTCGTGCCAATGCCAAAACATGGGTTTTTAGGGTTTTTCAGAGGAAATGTTCTTAAGGAGAATTCTTTCCCTTATGCAGAAGGATGCCATCAAGGTTTTTTCAAGACATTTTACTGTTCAAAGGTCATGGGAATAGTCCTCCAATGTACGGGACGAGGGATTGCAGGGACGATGACAAAATGCTGTGTAACAGATGCCCCCTAAAGCATGAGGTCCAAGAGAGAGGGAGGGGTGAAATGTTTTATAAAAATGTGTCCAACTGAAAACACTACCGTTAGAAGACCTATGAATACAAATACAACTGATATCTCTGATACATGATATGTGGTATGGGCGCAACCATCCATAATAAAGTTTACAAAAACTAGGATCCAAGGTATGGACGCAACCATCCAGCAAATAAGGATCAACAAGTAGACTCATGTATGGTCGCAACCATCCAATCAAAAGAGTCATGTAATAAATAATAATAATCCAAAAAGAACCTGCAGCCTGGATGTTATCAGACAAAATCCAGGATCTTGCGCTCCATCTCGACCTGAACAGAGTACAAGTTTGAGCATGCGAATATGTGAGCTGAAGTCGAACATGCAAGAACATCGTCTAATTACCATCCAATAATGAAAGCTGTTAACATATGTGAGAGGAACCACCAATAATGATGATGGCCCTCAAGGTACAAGAGGTACAATCCACGGAATATGAACAGTGATCTGGCATCTAACACCCGCAAAATCATCCGATTGAAGGCCAATAATGAAAACCTTGCGTTGAATGCGAAGAACCTGCCATTGAGGCATGCAGGCTCCAAGGCACCTGAAGGGAGGCTCTAGACCAACTTCCTGGATAATGAGCCGAAGTCGACAGGAAGTGACCTTGATCAAATTTGGGCCATAATGTTTCCCACATCATCGACACGAGACAGAGGAACATGATGTTTGTGAATCAAGACCGATAGAGAATCATATGGAGGTTGAAAACTGCAGAGGCCAACTTCTCTTGAACATATCAGTGGCACGACATTGGATTTGGTAGTATTTGAAATCAAGGGATCTGAGGTCATGGTGACGTGGCAAAGAGCAGATGAGCGGTCAAAAGAGATTACCCAAACCCATGAAGGCAAGCAGATAACAAGATGAGATGTCCCCAACCCGACACAAATGCAGACAAGTGCCATGTTCAAGAGCGACATACTGCCGACATGACTATAATATTGGTTCCATTTTCCCCCACCATTTCTGGCGATTACCCCAATTATTTTTTGAAACAAGCTTGAAGGGGATAGCATGTGCTTGCGATATAAGTTTTTCCTTCGGACAAATCCAACCTAGTACATTTTACGAGCCCTAGGAAGGAGGAACTCGAGTAACGTCATTACGACAGAGTCCGATGTCATCAGTTTTTAACGAGTCTGACAAAGGAAGAACTCAACATCTTTTCATATTTAGAGAGTTTGAAAAGACTACAGAAAAGAAAACTCTACCAGTCCCTTTTTGTAGGTAGTCCCACAAATTCGAAAAGGTAGAAAACTATGTCTGAGAGAACCTCCTAGTCGCGATAGGCTAGGGTATTCATTTTTCGTAAATAATCTATCCCAGCCCAAAAAAGGGGTAAAAATATATTGGGTAGATGTCGTTTCGCAACCAATTTAACAAGCTCAAAATGACAAGCGACTCGACAATCTTTTCAGTTTTAGAGAGTCAGAAAAGAGTTGAAAGGTGACTCTAGTAGTGACTTTTTCGTGTTTTTACCGAGTCCAAAAAAGTATAAAATACAACTCGTCTCTTCGTCAAAACCACGTGAAAAACCTGTTGCTACGCAAAAAGGCGCGCGTAAAACATATTCGACGAAAACAATGTAAAAATATGTCAAAAAACATGTTTAAAAACCCATTTAGGACTTGGAAAAGCTATAAAAGACCAACAGTGGTAAAAAATATTTACTTTTCACTTTTTACCTCTTTGCAGAGCATCAGTGACCCTTTTGTGCTTTGATCTTTAGGCAACGAGTGTGATCAATCCAGTGGACCAAATCGACTTCCGTTCGGTTCAGGTAAGAGCTGACCTCTTTGCCCATCTTTTAAATTACATTTTACTGTATTTAATCATTGTTGGAGGTCCTTTAGGGAAGGATTTTCAAATTTTAGGGCTCTGCGGTTGGCGTGGGTTCCGGGCACGGACCCGCGCCAATCTGCTCTATTTTACACAGAGGTCGCACCAGCTGGCATGACTATTAGCCAAACATCCGCGCCAATGACACAACACAAAATCCGGCTACAATTCCTCAAAAAAACCATTGAAATGTGATTTTGAATACCTAAGGAGGTTTATAATGTTCCTATGTTTTATTGATGCAAGTATATAGCAAAAAGGATGGTTATTGAATGGAAAGAGAGAGAGCATAGAGAAGAGGATGAACTGGCAGTGGGAAACGAGCATTGTATGAATGCTCTTTGAAATTGCGGGCTGAAAAAATTATTTCTGATGCCATGTCTTTGGGCTCAGCCCGAACTACTGCAGTATCTCATCAGCATTTGGGATGAGGATGAGGAGAAGTTCAAACTTCGAGACCAGAATATTGAGCTTGAAGTATCAAATATATACTTCATCACTGGATTGTCACGCAGGGGTCCAGTCTCTATTCTGACCGGCACTAGGTCTTCAGGAGAAAACATGGCAATGGTCATGGAGAGGGTGTGCCAAGGGGCACGCAAAGGAACATGAAGCGGGAAAGTAGACATTCAGACCGTCCCCCGGTATAACACTGAGAGTAGTGCTACACATCATTACACGGGCTGTGGGATTGCAGGCAATACACGAGGCTACAAATATGCAACTACTTATTGTATTGGAGTGTATGAACCCAACTATCTTTGACTGGGCCATGGCCGTGACCATGAACATTAAAATACAACTCACAAAATGCAAGAATGCCAAACTGAAACAATTTGGATATGGGTCGATTCTGGGATCGTTCTTCCTGGAACGATTACCAATTTTTCAGTGCCAGGAGGCTATAGTCCCGGATCCACCACTGAGACAGCCAAAGATGGCTAGATGGGTGGCATTGATGCCTAGGGTAGGGGGCGGCCAACTGATGTCCTGACAGCCCGAGTTCTTTGACTGGCTCCAATGACAGTTGATCATTGTGGAGGATTTTCCCTATGCAAGCACTGATTTTACTGGAGACCCAAAACTTCTGCTCCCAGAGGGAGAGGACTGGGACGAGGAGCTTGGTAAGACTCTTTTTAATTTTATGTGTTTTATGATTTTTTGGTATACATGCATGTTCTAACAGATAATCCTATATGTATGCAGATGTTGGCCCAGAGAGGCCCGCCGGAATGTCACCAATAGAGAGGAGGACCCCTCTCGCTTATGACACTCAAGGTGAGGGGGGCGAGGGGGATGAACTTGTACAAAACCTAGAGGGGATTGCTCGTGGAGTTTTGGATTATGTTCATTTAGCTAATTTTCCCCTAGCTTACCAGAGGCACACCGTAGGGGTGCCGAGTCGTCTCCACCGCTTACTGAGGCGGTTGGTGCAGGTAGTGACGTGCTACCACGAGCACCATGTCGATTAGTGACCTAGGATTTCTATTTGCATATTTTTGAGATACATATCGTCTCTGGATGTAACTGAAACAAACATGTATATTTTGGTTTTATATGATGCACACATTGCAAACACTCGACATATATATATACATCTATTTTCTACATGGATCTTTCTTACATATGATAATGTTTTTACAAATTGCGTAAATGTCTATCTAATACCATGTTGGCTACTGTATCTATTAGTGTATTCATTCATCTTGGTATATGTTGATATGTGATGTAATCAAAATTTCTTTCAAGTAAATGAATACATAGATACAATCTTAAAATGCATGGGTTTCTCATTGAATAATGACCATTGAGCTGTGAAACCACAAGCTGTGAGTCCAGATGTACAAGTAATGCGTGAATGCCGAGGTTAACAGCCTCATTTAATAATTCCAAAACGATACTATATTCCGCGACATTATTTGTAGCAGGCCCTAGACAAACACCTTGTAAATTAACCAACTCACCAGCAGGATTGTAAATTACCCAGGCTGCCGAAGACAGGTTCCTGGTACTATGGGAGGCACCATCCACGAAACCGAAATAAGGAGTAATATACATCTGCACAATCAGGAAGACCCAATAAGCAGGAAAATGCTTACAAAGCACACCACACCACACATGCACAAAATGAAAAAATCACCTGTGGACATATACTACGAAAGAATGATTCAAGCATAATATTTCTTCAAGTATAACCCATTTCTAGGTTGCGCCAAAGGAAGACCTTCATAATCGATCAACTCATAAGCCCAAATTTTCAATACACGTTTAATGATATAGGGCCCATGCCACATAGGTTGGAATTTTCCTGCCCCAAGCTTGTCATGAGCTTGATCATACAAGAGGACGAGGTCCCCTTTGATAAAAGAGCGCGGAGAAACCGTTTGATCGAAATGAGCTTTAACCCGCTTTTTCTATGCCTTGATAACCAAAGCAGCCAAGCGGCGAGTTTCGTCCAATCTCTGAAGATATAGGAGACTTTCTTCCTCTTGTGAAGTATCAGGTCGTAATTCCACAACCAATTTTAGTGAATGGATCTCACATTCAACCGGAAGAGTTGCTTCCAGAACATAGACCAACTGAAATGGTGTGAATCCAGTTGCACTTTTCACTGATGTTTGGTAGGCCCAAAGAGTTGAAAACAACTGGAGATGCCAACTCCATTTGTGTATACCAATTTTTCGTTGAGTCATTGTGACAAGCACCTTGTTCACGGCTTCAACCTGGCCATTTTCCTGAGGGTAATATGGCGTCTAGTTGTCTTGACACAAGCCCAACTTAGATGTCAGCTCTGCCATCATATAGTCCCGAAAATGAGAGCCATGATCAATGACGATGGCTTGAGGAACACTGAAACGAGTGATCACATGGTTGAAAATGAACTGTGCAGCTATCTTACCATCTGCAGCCAGTGTAGGCATTGCTTCAGCCCACTTGGTGAAATAATCTACAACAACGATGATATAAGCATGCTCCCCATCCGAGTGAGGGTTACACGTCATAAAATCAATTCCCCATTTGGTAAAAGGGCCCACGGTAATGACAGGATGTAATGGAGAGGCGGCGCATGCATCTTGCATTGGAAGATCTGGCATGCATGACACTTTCGTATTGCAACAATATAGTCTTTAAATATAGATGGCCAGAAATAGCCCACACGAAGGATCTTCTGTGCGGTAGCATAACCGGACATGTGACTACCACAGGTGCCATTGTGACAGTCATTCAGAAATTTCTCAGCCTCTTCTAAGGTCAAACACCGGTGGAGTACGAAATCGACTCCAACACGATATAGGGTATCTCCGACAATACGATATGGTTGCGACTGATGGCGAACGTGGTGTCGAGCATCCTTCGTTAACTCGGACCGGAAGGTAGATGTTTGGAGGTACACGATGGTATCACCGTACCATGGATCGAGAGTGTTGATTAAGAAGAGAGTTTCATCCGGGATATGATCCTCAGATTGAGACAGAACAGGGTCGGTAGAGAGAGAACAAATGAGATAAAAAAAACCAGTTTTTTTTTTATTTGGCAGTAGTGAACTCCAAATCAAATTTTTGGAGGATGACAATCCACTTTGAGTACTTTCCCCCAGCAATTGTCGAGACAAAATGTAAGTCATGGGGTTGTAGTCAGAAATCACGGTTACCATGCGTAAGAGGTTGTAATGGCGAAACTGCTGGACGGCCTGGATCGCGGCCAGCGCCAACTTCTTGACGTGTGCATAATGCGTTTCAGTGTCAAGGAGGTTCCGAGACAGATAATAAATCACGTGTTCGTTACCGTCATCGTCATCCTGCACCAGAACCATGGAAATCGTACTGAATGCGACAACCAAATAGAGGGTAAAGTTGCGATGATAATTTGGAGGATGTACTAAAGGAGCGTTGATAAGCAACGTCTTAAGGTTATCGAAATATTGCTGAGCAATCTCGTCCCAACAAAAAGGGACGTCCTGTTTTAGAAGTCGCATAAACCCTTTGGCTACCTCCGCATAGTTCGGAATAAAATGACATAAAAAAATCGCTTCCCCTTGAAGACTCTGAAGCTGATGTAACAAGGATGGGGAGGGGAGATTAACAATAGCCTCAACATTAAGAGGGTCAAGGCGAATTTCGTCCTTAGAGACGATGAACCCTAAAAGTCGACTAGAGTCGACACAGAAGACACACTTGTGAGGATTGAGCCTGATGTTGTACTGTCTACAGTGGAGAAAAATTTGGCAGAGATGTTCCGGATGGTCTTTGCACAGAGTTGAAAGAGTCGGAAGGTCATCCAGGTACATTTGAACAACATTATGTATGTCGTGAAAGGTGTAAGACATGGCATGCTGGAACGTAGCCCCAACGTTTTTCAAACCGAAAGGGAGTTTCTTATAGGCGAATGTTCCCCACGGACAGATGAAAGTGGTCTTATGTTGATCGGATGGGAGGATATTGATTTTATTATAACCTAAAAATCCATCCATAAGGGAAAATATCTCACTCCTCGCACAATTGTCAATGATTTGATCAATAAAAGGGGTGGGATAGTTGTCCTTAGGGCAAGCCCGATTGATATCTCAATAGTCAACAAAGACTCGAATTGTGCCCTACTTCTTATCCACAAGGACAATATTGGAAACCCACTCTGTCAGAGGGATCAGATATATGAAACCCGCTTTAAGAAGTTTCTCAACTTCAGCTTTTATAGCAGCGGCTTTCTGAGGATGCACTGGACGCAGACGCTGGCGCATAGGCTTCGCATCGGGATAGGTGGGAATTTCATGCACGACGATACTGGGATCAATTCCAGACATCTCTTCGTAATACCACGCAAAAACATCACAGAATTCATGGAAGAGACTAGTGTACACTTGAATCTCATCGGGAGAACAAGTGACTCCCACATGGATGTTCTTGACAACCCTCGGTTTAACAGAGATGTCGATAGGCATCGTTTGGGTAATGTTACTCAGATTTCCTTCCAAGAAAACTTCATGAGTCAATATTGGCGTTTGGAGCGGTAAAGAGGGAACCTGAGATGCAAAACGCTCGAGACAATTAGACATTGCCCCTAGGCTAGGCATAAACAAGGAACGACGATGGCCATCATTCCACATCAGATCTTTGAGAGACATAGTCTCCACGATAGCTTCGTCAGATGGAAAAAACTTATCTCAAAGGATCGGGCGAATCCACATCACCGAGCCAAGGGGATTGAGAATAAACATCAAGAGCCATGCTCAAAGGAACATTATCAGTAGGAGGAGGATCCGATGCAGCAATGATCTCACAATAATTGATTTCAATCGGGGTCAGAGGCATCGATTCTCAAAAAGAGGCAACCTGTTCAGGAGAAGGGATGATCCATGGGTCATCCGACCTAGAGATCACATTGACTTGAATGGTATGATGTGGCGGAGGAGGAAAGACACCCATAAGGGCAAGATCTTTGAAAAGTCCCAGTCCCACACGGTCAAAAGGAGTAGGTATTTGATCTACATATGGGATGTTGTTCTCAGATGACGAGGTAAAGAAGGATAACTAGTCGACAATAAAATTTTTGCCCTCATGCGGAAATTTCAACACGTGAAAGAGGGTGGACGACATGCATAGCATAGCGTGGGTCCAATTGCGACCGAGCAGAAGATTATAATTGAGTTTGGAATCAAAAACTTCTACTTCTACGTTTACAGTCTTCCCTTGTAAAGTAATTGGTAGACTCGCGAGAACACCCAAGGGTTTCGATTCCCTTCCATCAAATGCCTCAAGGGCATTGGGTGATGAAGTCAAGGCGGGAGAACCGATGGACTTCCAGCAGGCAGATGACATGACGCATGTGGATGCACCTTCATCCACAACGGCTTTATGGATATTGAGACCGTTAATACCGACTTGTATAATAAGCGCAATATGATGCGGAAGTCGGGGAACAAAATTTTCCAAGTCGAAAGAGAGAATGCTAGAATCAATAGGATCAATCCCGCCGATGGCAGATAATAATGCCTTCTGCTGAGATGGGAAACTATGGAGCACTTCCAACGCAGACATGGCGGATGGCGCCTATGCAAAATCCTCAACAATTCTAGAATGCTGGGCAGCACGGGCGTTCGAATTATAGGAAGATTTCTTGAGAACACCTTTAGAAGGTGGCTGCACAATGGGTTCGCGACTAGGCCTTTCAATCTCAAGTGAGCCAGATATAGGTGGGGGAGGAGGACCATCAATGATCTCCTTCCCTATCTCCTGACACGACCCAACATAGTCGTTCGACCGAGTGGCGATAGAAACAAGTGCAGAGCTAGTCATCGTGAAAACCTGAGACCCAAACGGTGCAGATGGCGAAGGCTGCTCGGCCATCTGATTTGCTGAGATGGAAAATGTTCCTTAAGAACTGCCGAAGTCCCCTTAGTGCCCTTAATAATTTTACTAACCTCGGATCATTTAGGACAATCTTTAGTGTAGTGGTCTTCATCACAAATCAGGCAAGCGTACTTCGATTTTCACTGTGAACCATCATCATCACGTGGTTTAGACGATTCAAGTTTTGGGGCATTGGATTTGGCTTTGAATTTGCCCTTATTTTTCCCTTTGGAGGTCTTGTCCACAGGATTTTCCTGAACAGAGTTGACCTTTGCAGTTTTACTAGAATCTGGAGCAGGCTGAGAAGCATAATTATTGGAATAATTTGATTTCTGCTTCCCATTGGAAGACTTGCGAGAAGTCTGAGAGACGGAACCAATAACACCGTCTAATAATGGGGTAGTTGGCACTTTATAGGTCCTTGGTCGTGGGCATCAGTCAAGATGTCATATAACATGCCTGATTGAGAGTACACCAAATCGAGGTACTGGGCGCGAGCAACGGCCTATTCCTCGGTTACACATGCCCCCATAGAAATGCCCTGTGCAATCTTATTGGCAAAGGAGGTAGTGAACCAGTGAGTCAGAAGCTGATTAGGAATGTCAAACTTGATCAGATGACGATGACGTCTCCATTCGTGAATGTGATCTGAAATATGAGTAGCTTTGTCCTGTTTCAGAGATGTCAGGAGATGTGTCCGGGCTTCGTAACGAACCGGTAACTGGAAATGTGTGAGGAACACCATAGCTAGAGTATTAAAGTCTTGAAAAATACCACGGGACAGTTCTATGTACCATTTAGCAGCAGCGCCAGTGAGAGTGCGCTGGAAAAGACGTAGATGAATTGAGTCATCCACCCAAGAATTCGAAGAACACCATAAATGGTATGTCATGACGTGTGCTTGGGGGTCTTCTCCATATTTTCCCTCAAACTTAGGAAAATCACCAGGCACCTTCGTCGAAACTGGAGGTCAATATAGATTATGAAGAATCGGATCATTGGTCAATTTGGACGTGTCCGGTAACTCCAACGTGGCAAGAAAAGGTAATTGAGGGTTAAAAGGCATGCCAGGTCCCTGATAAGGACCTGTACCTGTACTCCATCCTGGTTGAGCATAACTATGCCCCCATTGGTTCTATCCTGGAGGATTATGACCATAGGGGGTATAAGCCAGACAATTGGGTTGATATGGCGGCTAAAAACCAAGATACAGGGTTTGATAACTAGGATACTGATTCTGAGTATACATGGGTCCCGATTGAGCAGTGTAATGATTTTGCTGCAGAGTATAACTATAGCCTGGTTGTTGAGGGTAATAACCGCAACCTTGAGGTGGGTTGTAAACTGGTCGAGATTGACCTTGAGGGTAATAACCGCCTTGGGGTCGAACGGGCTGCTGGTAAGTGGGGCCCTGCTGAGTGGAGTAAGTCGGGCGCAAAGGTGGATTCGACTGTGGCATAGAATAGATCGGCAGCTGAGCAGGGTTAGCAGGCTGTGTAGGTTGTCTTGGTTGAACAGGTTGACCTAGATGATGAAGGACACCAGGTTGCCCTGGCTGAGTAGGTTGGCCTGGTGGCAGGAGTGGGCCAGGTTATGCCTGATAACTAGGTTGACCTGGGACAGGACCATAAGATGGCCCTGGTTGTGCAACATTTTGACCAATTGGAAAATGAGGCTGCTGAGGTTGCACCAAAGGTTGAGAAGGATGGGTTTTCCCCCCAGGACCGTATGAAGGACCAGGTTGATAAACCGGTTGCCCTGCCGGTCCTTGAGGTTGCCCCGGTCGGACCACACGGTGAGGCTGTAGGGGTTGACCTTGAGGATTGTAAGACTGCCCTTGCAGGCCGTAAAATAATCCCTGCTGGACCGAAGGTTGTCCCTGTAAGGGTTGCCCTTGTGGGTCGTATGCATACCCTGGATGAGCCGAAGGTTGTCCCTGGAAGGGTTTTCCTTGTGGGCTAGAAGCATATCCTTGCTGAAATAAAGGTTGTCCTTGAAAGGGTTGTCCTTGTTGGTTAGAAGGTTGCACAGGCAGGGTAGGTATAAAACCGTTAATATACTGATAAGCCTTAGGAGCAGGCAAATGAATGGGGTTGCCATGCTCATCATATTGAAATGGAAATGAATATATCGGGGTACCGTCCGCTCCATAATGAGAAAAGTAAGGACGATTAAGATCCTGAGATGACTGATCAACTTGGGAGATCGACGACTGTAAAGACATCTGATACTCTTCGGGAGAATGGTTCTTAGGAACGGCAGTAGCCTTATAAACGTCTTCAGGAACTGACGAGGTCCTAGTTGACTAAGTGGTGACAACAGGCATAAACGCAGCCACGCAGACAGTAGGTCTAACAGGTACCGATGTGACAAAAGGAGATGCTGTGAGAGGTGTCGATGGCGACATCCCTAACGAGGGAATGGTCGGTTCCATGGACAGAATTGATATTCCCATAGAGGCAATAACAGCCATGACCTGACTTAAAGACCTATATCCAGCTGGGAGCGGTGGACTAGGTGAAGAAAAAACAAATGGTTCAGGGATGTCTTCGGGAAAAAGTTGGTAGTCTTCACCAGAAGTAGGAATTCCCTCACTGGGAATAGGACTGGATGAGTCCATATCTGACCTTGCTGTAAGATCTTCTAAAAGACGATGGGGACTAGGAGGTACGACAACAGCCAAAAATGGTGATCCCGATGTAAAAGGAGGGAAGTGTTCCCCAACTCCAAATCCAAACCAAGCCAAGGGCCAATTGAACTCAACTGGTCCTCAAAAGGGAAGCTCAAATATAACCGGTCCCCCAAAGGGAAACTCGGATACAACAGGCTGCTAATGCTCAGCAGAGGACTGAGAGACTTCTGAGGAATCATCTGTATAAGGACTACCAGTAGACAAAACTGATGGTTCCGCCATGGTGACAATAGAAAAAAGAGGAAGAGATCAAAAACAAAGACACACGGGCAAAAACCAAGGCAAACAAAAACATGCCGACAAAAATCAATCTCTAAGTGGGCGTGTGATCGTAGGTGATTAATTTTACCACATTGAAACTGGAAATTTTACTGTTTCATGTTTTAAGAGTCTAGAAATGAGTAAAATATGACTCTATCACTTTCAGTTTGAAAACAAGCGTGAAAGGACAAGCGCTTGATGATATTTTCAAATTTAGGGAGTTATTAAAGATCAAAATGACTGCTCTGGTAATCTAGGTAAATGGGTGTACCAGATATCCGTGAACTGCCATATACACCTTGGTAAAAATGAAAGATAAATCAACCAAGTACTTAACGTATGTGCAGGTAATCTCTTCGAATGCTGTGTCCGGTGTATCACAGGTAAAAGGCGGCAAACTCGGCTTCCTATGGATAAAGGATTTGCAACCTAATGGGGTCTCCATTTATATACACGATGGTACAGGGAGCACAAGTATGTACTAGCACTGTTTGTAGCCAGATGGCGAGCGACAACTACTAGGCTTAAAGACGTCGGAACACGTTTCTACCTTAGACTACTAGATGTTCCGTTAAGTTTCAATGCTGCCTTAGGTTAATTCAGTAAATTTTAAAGTTGATCTTCAATTTACGTTTCGATTTCAAGGCCCTATCGAATGTTGGATCTCATAAAACCTCTAGATGAAAACTACATGCCACAAAATATCATTTCGTTCAATGAAGAGCTATCTACAGGAGAGTTGAGAGCTTTCAAATGATAGCGAAATGAACACACAAAAACATCCACTACCGATTTCAATGCAAGCTAATGAAACTGGAAAACTTTTCTCTAGAATTATACAACACTAGTAATGCGAAAGGGTTTTCAATTTTCACTATGCCAATAAAAAATGCAAAAGGTTTTTTTTTTTTCAATATATTAGAGCAAATGCACTAAATAAATGAAAAACTAATGAAAACATCAATTTGAGAATGATAAAGGGAGAGCTGAAACAAAACAATTTCACTCCACCCAAACAAACACAATCAAGACTAAAACTAATGACGAAATCCCTCAAAGCGAGGAAGAATCTCAAAGGAAACTCAAACAAGTTGTGTGATCTAGGTTTGGAGCAACACAGAGCGAAACTGAACGAAAGAGAGGAAAATCACTCAATAAATGCAATGATTCAATTAGATTCAGCAAGATGAATGCAAAGAATCAGAAACAAAGTTGATCGGGAAAGAAAAGACCCAAAACTCCCACGGGAGGCTCAACACACTGAAGCACCTAGAAGCCCTAGGAATAAAATGAAAAACTAACAGAAAAAGGCGAAAAACCGAAGGGTAAGGGCTAAAAACAGTAAAAAATGACTTCAAAGCACTCAATCAATCAGAAAAAACAAACCAGGACCAAAACTCAAGCTCAGAGAGTCCAAAAACAGGTAAACCCTAGAACCAAGCAGGGTTGGCGCCTGTCTGGCTGTAATCTGCGCCAAACAGGGGATGGCACGGGGTCCTAACTAGCAACTCACGTGCTTAGACATGACTGTCAGAGGGATAACTGTGCCAATCAGTTTTACCCTAGAAAATTATGAAAATGAACTAACGGAGCTAGATCTGGTCTTTTGGGGGCTGAACAGGGTTTTAACACCAAGGAAGGTGAACCAGAAAAGCAGACTAATCAAACAAAAAGAAAAAAAATAACCCAATGGAGGAAGGACCAACTCCCACTGATCCCTAGTATGGTCGCCAAATTGTTGTGGAGGTAAATCCCCTCTGTGGATAGAGGCGATCCCACTAGCCCTAGAGTGGGTCTAGCAACAATCGAAACATGCAAAGCTATTGATTCCTAGTTACAAAAGATAGAATCGCGATAGATCGCTTACCATGATTCCTTCACTGCTGTTGTCGAATAAGAAGTGGTGCTTCCGTTCCTATCTATTCAGGTCACGATCCGTGAGCTCGCTGCATCCATATACCTGTACACATGCAAAGAAAAGAGACAACATGCAACGTAATATTTCACACTTAATAACTATCGATTAGTCAGAGAGGAATGAATGAAATTGCATCATATAATGGACAAACACAATCATGGAACCAATAGCAGAGTCATGTATATTAAGGTACGAGAGAATTATTACAACCGGTGCTATGACGTCGTGATCTTCCTTCGACAGGATTCCAGCGGGACGTGTCTCACAAAGCTTGTCAAGGATTTGACAAAACTCTCTCTCTCACAAGGTTCTCCTTAGCTTTTCTCTTGATTGTCACTCAGCTATAATTTCCTTCCCAAAATTTCAGCCTAGTTGTAAATGGAGAGGGCAGGATTTTATAGAAGGAGAAGGAGAGGTTAGGATCCCTATAATCATGGGGGAGAGTCCTATCTCTTAGGAAGGTTCCATGAGAGGTGGAAAACCACTTCCTAATCAGGGAGATCTAGAAGCAAACAGCCCAACCTCTTTTTGATGATTCGTTCTGAAGCTGTTAGAATCAAACTTCCACCTTCTATTGCTAAAAAATATTCCTTAATAGGTTTGGCGCGGGCACAACACAAGGACAGAGCGCCAGCTGGCGCGCCCACTAGTGTGTATTTTCCCCATTGGCGTGAGGGATGAACTGGCTACCCGCGCCAATGCCAAAACATGGGTTTTTAGGGTTTTTCAGAGGAAATGTTCTTGAGGATAATTCTTGCCCTTATGTAGACGGATGCCATCAAGGTGTTTTCAGGACATTTTACTGTTCACAGGTCATGGGAATAGTCCTCCAATGTACGGGATGAGGGATTGCAGGGATGGTGACAAAATGCTGTGTAACACCTTTAACTCAAGAAATGTCACCTCAACCATTAGGGATGATGTCATCCCCTAAAATGTGATTGGTTCTCATAAAGTGAATTTTGATTGTACATTTTCCTTAGGAGGCCCATTTTATACCTCAAAATTCCCCTAATGACAGAGCTTTTCTCCAATTTCCAAGACTTGATTTAGGAACATTGGTGTTTTTGACTTCTAATGGAACATGATATAGATGGTGATAGACCCATATGAACAGTCAAATGTTATGGTGAAAAAATGACTTATAACAGAGCCATGTCCTCCTCTGCCTTCTTGGATGGATGAAGATCCTCATCTTGAAACTCTTATTGAATGAATTTGTCCCATAGTCTATTCTAGTCTGGGAGCTTCTCCTTGGTAACAATTCTTTTGATTAAGGGCTTCCATTCCTCGGTGAATGCTTTCAAGGAAATCCTTACCATCTCTGCATTTGAAACTTTGACCCCAATGGCAATAAGCTCATCTTGAACCTGAGACAACATCCTAAGATATGAAGTCGTTCCTTCACCCTTTATCATCTTCGCGGACTTCAATTTATCGTCTAATACCAACACTTGCTTATGGTTCTTATTATGGAAAAAATTATGAAGAGCCATCCACATATAATGTGCATTTTTCTTCCTAGACACATGAGGTATCAAGGAATCCTTCACACCATCAAGGATGATAATCCTCACTTTCGTATTCGAATCTTCCCATATTTCCAATTCCTTAGGGTCGGTTGTTTTCTTGACCTCTTTCTCAGAAAAATCCTAGATCCTATTGACCTAGAAGACGAACTTGATCCTTTCCATCCAAGGAGTGTAGTTGGGAAACCCTTCCAACCTGTCCTCATACGAGAGACCTAATTGCAACTTCAACATTGTACGGACTCCTTCAATCACAATGCTACCAACTCCCTCTCACAATGTACTTCGTTGTGAAAACTTTGATTTACTAGCTTCCAAAGTGTCTCAAACACACTCTGATACCATGTTGAATTTTTGTGACCTTAGATAGAGGTTAGAGTCTTAAATCATTGACGCTACCAAACGAAGAATATCAACCATAAAATAATTTTCATAGCATAAAATATAAAGCAGTAAATCACATATGAAAAATATACACAGTTTTAAACAAAATTGTACAGTAATGTACAATCCCCAATCTTAGTTATATTAAATCAAATTTGAATAATACAATAGTCTATGGTATACAAGATACATTGAAAAACACAATGTCGTATCTCATCATGTCGGTCCTTCCCTTCTGTACTGGTCACTAGTAGTGCCTTAGTCCATCAAGGAATCTACACATCGAGACTCTAGGAGGGTTTCCCCCTAACATTACTGAAATTCATTCTGTAGAGTGTACTTGGGCTGATCCAATATTCTCTCTAGGCTGGCCAACACCTGAGCTCCAATCTGCCAAGCTTGCAACCAATTTATTCCATCAAAGTGTTGCTTCTTTGGAACCTATCTTCACCCAACCTTCAATTTCTCTTTGTCCTTCAAGATGTCTCGTCTAGGGCTACTTTGGGTAGCCAACACACTACCCTCCAACAATCCTATGGCTCCCAATATCGTCACAGTTGAATCTTCTCCTAGTATGATGCTTCTCCACCTTGGAAGGTCATACAATTGGCTCCAACAAGATTCTCAAAAAATGATCCAAAATTGGTTAATACTTGACCCAATACACCTCCATCCTTACTTCAAATATGTTTTCGTACTGATGTTATATTTTGTTCCTAGTTAGGGAAATTTTCAAGCTAAAACAACCACTAACCAACCAATGAACAACCACAAAAAAAACTTAAAAAATTGCAGCCTTGGCTAGGAGGGACACTCCTCCTCCACGTTGAGGGTAAGGGTGGAACTAGCCCTCAAAATAGCCCACGCAATCCTTTGTTGTTGTGGTATGGCCTACAACCTACCACACAACACTCTTATAGAAATCCGACACCCCTCAAACACTGCTCTAGCCAGTCCACAAGCCTCCAATAGACTTAACCTCCTTCACTACTCCTCCAAGGGTTGCGACCTTCACAAAACAACCCTTCTATGACATTGTTTTACCCTTAACACAATCCACATCCTTATCACCTTGTTGTGGTCCTCATTTCTTGCAATCTGAGCCCAAGATCAACCTTTAACTAAGCCCAAACATCCCTTTAAAGGATTTTTGTCACCTAAATCAACTATCCCTTCAATAGACCTCTACGCTGCTCCTCCACACTATCCTTTAGCTCTTTGTTGCAACCTCTTTTCTCAACAAAATTTCATAAGTGATATTTAGAGTGTATTGCACCAAAAATGGATGCATAAATGACTCAAAAATGCCTTCTATTTATATCCTTTAAGGCCTCCACGAATTCATTTGAAGAGACCCTTCTATCGGCACCATTTTACACCAAACCAACCTAATTTAGTAACCAATAATTACATATTCAACTTGAAAAATTAATTTCTCTCTAACAAAAACTAGGATTCAGACAATTATTGATGCGTTGGAATCATATCACCGAGCATTATCATCCTCATCCACCACATGTCATGTCTTCATCTCAATTTTGGCCCAAATCACGATGGGTGAAAAACCCGTCACTTGGGTTCCAAGGCCACAAGATGCCCTTGTTGTGCTTTGCCCTCCAAACCTTGAAACCTCAGGCTTGGAGTACCTCCCAAGCTACACAATTCAAAAATATTCCTAGGCCTCCAATAACAAATGCTCAAAATCTTGATGCATGGAAGAATAATGTAATAAAGGCGAGATGGATTATGTTAGAATGAGTTTGAGATCATATTGTCTTGAACCTCCATGGAACGGAAACTCAATATGCTATGTGGAAGGCCTTAGAAACTTTTTTTAGAACATCAATGACCACAAGAATTTGTTGCTGAAGGACAAGCTTAGAAAAATCAAGATGGAGAAGGGTGGCACAGTACCAAAATACTTGGCAAAGTTCAGTCAATGTTGATATGAGCTTGGAAGTGTTGGTGTGATAGTTTCCTAGGATGATCTGCTGAGCCTAGCACTTCCAGGCCTTCCCAAGAGCTGGCACAACTACTAGGATTCAGTGAATGGGAGGGAGAAGTTACTAGAGTGGGAGTGATTGTTGTTCAATTTGGTACAAGAAGAGATTCTGTGGAATACCAGAGATGGATCCTCATCAAATATTGATGATGCAGAGAATTGTGCCTTGGATGGAAAGGCAAAGAAATGGAAAGTGAAGGCGTCCCATTCCAAGTCATATTATGGTTAGGTAGGCAAGAAGATGGACTTATCAAAGATAAATTTTTTTCACTATCATGAGCTTGGACACTATGCTACAAAGTGTCTGCACAAGAAGTCCAGAAATAATCCCTCTAGAGGAGCGGCATGTGAAGCTCTTGGTTCACATTTCGAGTTGGATTTCACTCTCATCGCATGCATGGTGTCATCAATGATGGTTTTTTTGTGGTACCTACATAGCGGAGCTTCATTCCATATGGTAGGCAACAAATAATTCTTTAGTAAATTGGAGGAGAAGGATCTCTATATGCACACCAAGATGGGAGATGACGGGAGGTATAGCGTGACTAACATAGCTTAGTTACCTTTTAGAGGGAGTATGGCACTCCTCTCACATTAAAATATGTCATGTATGTTCCTGGTTTAATGAATAATTTAGGTTCAATTGCTATGTTAGAATATCGTGGCTATGATGTGATATTTCATAAAGAAAATGCATTCCTTCATCACAAAGCCATGAGAGAGGTGAAGAAAATTGGAGTTCAGGTAAAGAAACTCTACAAATTGGATGTATAACTTGTTCTTCGTTGATCACAAAATAAGATAAGGTGCAGAGTCAAGACATCGGTGAGTTATGGCATAAAATATTGGGCCATCTACACCATGGTGCTTTGAAGATGATGCAACAGATTTATATAGGAATTCCCAAGGGTTCACTTGAGCAGCGAGATACATGAAAAGGGTGTACATTGGGGAAGTACACCAAAGCCACAATTCATGATAAGGAAAATCGAGCAAAGGCGATCCTTGAAATATTTCACTCAAATGTGTGTGGACCGTTCTAGACATCCTCCACATCAAAACACAGGTATTATGTGATTTTTGTAGATTATTTTTCATTCAAATGTTGGATATTCTTCATGCAAAATAAAGATCATATGTTCTCAAAGTTTTTTGAGTTCAAAGCACTCGTCAAGAAAGATACAGGGAAGAAGTTGAAGGCTCTCAGGAGTGACAACAATGGAGAATTTGTCTAGAATGAATTCAAGAACTTAATTGCTTCAGAAGGAATTCAGCAGGAATTGATATCTCCTCATAACCCACAACATAATGGGGCTACATAAACAAATAACATAACTATTGTGGGAGCAACACGAGCGATGTTGCATGATCGGGGCCTGTCGTTGCATCTGTGGGATGAAGCATGCAACACAACAGTATTGTGCAGAATAGAAGTCCTCGCCAGATTCTCAGGATGAGTACACCAGAGGAAGATTTTTCAGGTAAGAAACCAGATGTGGTGCATTTTAAAAAATTTGGTTCATCATTTTATTTCCATGTGACTAAATATGTCAGGAAAAAGCTACAACCAACAACTGAGTTGGGAATATTTGTGGGGTACATCAATACAACTCACAACTATCGAGTGTGATTTCCGACACAAAATATGACAATGGTGAGAAGAGATGTGAAATTTGATGAAGAGAAGGCCATGCAAACTTCCCTTGAGAGGGAGCTTCAGTTTCATGCAGTTGATGAGTTCTTAGCTCCAAAAGAAGAACCTCAATATGTGGAGCAACCACAAGCAGAGTAATAGAGAGTGGAATCACCCACTCATGTAGAGACTTCCCGAGATGGAAGGAAGCACAGCAGAGAGGCTAACAGGTTGGCGCTTGATGCTAGAGAGAATGTGGGAGCACCCACATCACAACACAGGCGGAGAAGGTCCCTAGAGTGGTACATTGGCTACATGGATCTTATGAGAGAGAGTGTAGAGATTGAGCCATCCTCTTTCGAGGAAGAAGTGTAGCAACCAATTTGGGTTGATTCCATGGTTGAGGAGTATGAATCCATTATCAAAAACAATGCATGGGAAGTTGTCTGAAGACCGGAGGGGAAGTCTGTTGTAGGAGCCAGGTGGATATACAAGATGAAGAAAGCAACAAATGGGAGTGTTAGGAAACACAAGGCCAAATTTGTGGCTAGAGGGTTCTCTCAAGTGGAGGGGATTGATTATAAGGAGACATTTGCACCAGTTGTAAGGTACTCATAAATCAAATCTATCCTTGCATTTTCAACGCAAATGGGATGGAAGATACATCAGATGGATGTAAACACAACCTTCATTAATGGAGTTATTGATGAAGAGGTGTACTTTGAGCATATAGAAGGTTTTGAGACCTTCGATAGAGAGTCGCATGTGTGCAGACTCAAGAGAGAATTTTATGGACTAAGACAAGCACTAGGTGCTTGGTACACCAGGATTGCCGCAACTACTTCACCAGGTCAGGCTTCACCATGAGTGAAGTAGATGTGAACCTTTACCATATTGTGGTATAAGGTAAAATTTTGATCATTTTACTTTATGGCGATGATTTGATACTGACAAGTGATGAGAAAATCGGCAAGTCTTGCAAATAGGATATTGCAAGAGAATTTGAGATGAAGGATATGGGGCTCTTGCATTATTTCCTTGGATTGGAAATTTGGCAAAGAGATTGGGAGCTATTTGTATCTCAGGGAAAGTATGTCGACGAGATTCTGAAGAAGTTCCACATGGAGAGCAACAAACCCATGGAGACTCCTTTAGCAGGTAATTGTAGGAAGGAGGATGCTACTTTAGGCGAAGTGGTAGATTCTACCATCTATAAGAAGATTGTGGGTTCATTCATGTATTTGGTGAACACATGATCAAACATAGGCTATGAAGTTAACCAACTTAATCGAGCTATGTTTAAGCCTACTAAGCTCTTTTGGAAGGTAGGAAAGCATGTGTTGATATACCTCAGTGGCACCACAGAGTTTCGGCTATGGTACAAACATGCAAAGGGAGTGAAGCTTCAAGGCTTCACAGATGTAGATTGGGCAAGGATTCTATCCGATAGGAAGAGCACATTAGGGGGAATCTTCAGCATTGGGTTAACAACAATTTCCTGGTACAACAGGAAGCAAGGATCAATTCCACTTAGTTCAGCAGTGGATGAGTACATGGATGATAGTCAATCAGCTTGTGAGGCCATCTAGATGAGGAAGATATTTGTTGGTTTTTTTGGTCAGCAGATGGATTCGACGGTGATTTACTGTGATAACCAGTGTTTCATAAAACTCTTGGTTAATCCATTTTTTCATGATAAGTCCAAGCATATTGATATCTGTATCACCATCTCAGAGATTGTGTGCAGAGGAGGAATATGGAGTATATTCCTACAGAGGAGTTGGATGGATACATATTTATGAAGGCAATGTTAAGAGAAAAAATTGATTTCCAAAGAGGCAATATTGGGGCTGCAGACAATCCCTTTCTTGTTGAGAGGGAGTGTTGAAATTGGCAATAAGAAGAGGCTTCTAATTTAATTTTCCCTTAATTAAATTAGAAGGAAATTGTAATTCCACATAACATGAGTTAACTAAGTTAGGAATACTTAGATAGCTTAATCAATTCGAGTTGAGGGTCAAGCTGGAGGCATGTAGAGTTCTCTTTAAGTTTTAGGGGGACCATCTATAGTTTATTTTGAGTTTTAATTATTTAACTTAATTATTTGAGCTAAAATAAGTTTAGCTAGTTATAATTAATGGAGGAACTAGTGAGAGGTCCAGTGAATTCAATTTGATTTAATTCACATGCAGTGATCAATCATATAACTTAATATTCGCTATAAATAGTTGTTGCATGTAAGTTCTGAGGAAGACCCAATTAAGATTGGATTTAAAGGGAAGTATACTATCAATTGTATAGTTATAAAATTGTATATGTCATGCATGAGGTCAGTAGAAGGCCTTAGATGTATTGCACAATAAATTATTGAGAATTTCCTAATTAATAGGTGCTCAATTTCCCTAGGGATTGCACAAGCAAGACTGAGCATCTAGAGGCAATAAATTGGCTAATTATTGGATCAAACTTGCTTGGATCAGAGTGAGACAGTTAGATATAGAGCAAAGAACTATCAAGCCTGAGAGAAGCATTGTATCGTTTCATATTATTGATTTAATGCAATATACATATAGCAGGGTTTTTAGCTGAGGCTTTCCCCAGATAAATATTTGTGTTGTGTGATTGAAATTATTTCTCTTTCTTGTTCATGTGATTGTGTGATCGTAATTGGTTTCCACAATTTGTATAATAGATTCAAGTATTTTGTTTTAGCATATTATAAGATCAGTTGAATCTATGTGGATTTTCTAAAGTTTGAGCTTGTTAACAAATCATATGGTCTATAATCCACCATTACATTTTATTTATGTCCTCATACTTCACTAAACTTTTATACTCATATATATATATGTGTGTGTGTGTGTGTGTGTGTTTTTGTGTTCTTTGGATAACATTTCCAATTCGGGTTTCAATACACAATTACACAAAAACATGAAATTTGTGGCACCTTAACACATACATATGATCATATACTTATCACCTAGTTGTATCACATATTTTTGAACCTATATAAAATCGTATGGTTCGAATTGGTTGTATGACTGTGGTATATTTATATTTTGTAACACAATAATTTGGCCTTTGGTTTCTATTACAATTTACAGAGGTCATTTATTAGATGCTTTCTGGAAATCTTTGTGAGTACACATGTTATCCTATGGTGACTCCATGATAGGTCCTTTTGACCTACCGCATCAATGGTGGTAAGTAATCTCTCTCTAAACCGATGGTTGTGACGATATTAGGGTTTCACAATGATACATAGTCTATTCAAACATCATTTTTTGTTCATTTGAAACCCTTACAGTGTTTTGTGAACTAGTTACTCGACAACCTTTTTTACCTCTGTAATTTTCCTGGTATGGAAGACTTTTAGTGAACATTTCCTCCATTAACATAACTAATGAGTTCTTTGAACTAATGGTTACTTGTTAAGTTTAGATTTTTGTGAATTTATATCAGAACTAATGAATTTTACAGTGAAAATTGCTTAGTGATTACACTGATTCCATTCTAATCATGGTGTATGTTTTTTTCTCGTCGGGTTTTGTTCACTCCAGTTCGGTTGGTTGTCGGCTATAGGAATTACTCTAGTTTTTAATCCATGTTCTACAAGCCACTCTTTTCTGTTGTGTGTTGACAACCTCAGGTAAAACCCTTACTTCAAATTTTAACACATTGATTGATTTATTTTACAAGTATTTTAATTTGGTCTCATTGTTCCAAATAATGGTGATTTTGAAGCATTTCACAATTCATGTTTTTCAAAGAATGTTTAATATCTTTGTGGAAAGAAAGGAAAAAGTGGGGTACTAGAATCCCTGGTCTTTGTTCCTTGAATTCCTCAATACCTGTCTAGGGTTTAGTCTGGTATTTAATCTACGAAATGGTTCCACTGTACTGTATTAGGGTTTGGGGTTTCTTCAAACCTTAGGTACCAATTATAACTAACAAGTTTCAGTTATTCATTCATCATTATGTATAGTTATACGACGATAATCCCTTATTAATTTTATTTGCAGTTATATTTTAAACATTAATAGCCAGGGTTTATACCCTCTTATCTTTAATGATAAAATAATGCAATTGGGTGATGTTGGGTATACTCAACTAGTTTTATTGTCTGCAGAGAGCTTATTTATTTGCTTGTAATTTCTTCCTTTGTTATGTACAAAATTTACTTATTTTTCTCTACTTAAGTTGTAATCATGTGTAACTGGTTTTAGAATAATTTCAATTCCATGAAAAATTACTATTTTTGTTTAGAAAAATAATCCCTTTCTATCCACCATACTCATTCATTTTATTCCTGCACAGGTAGGAGTAGTCAACCTTTTCCAATTCTCAGGTTATTTTTAAAACCTTCATCACATTTGTTTCTTTGTTGCTAAATTTCCAATTTTTTTTATGGTTACTAATCTTTAGTTCTATGTCGGTTTACTCTAGGTACTATTTTATACTTTTGTACATAGTATTTTTCCTTCGATGTTTCCAGGGTGTTGAGCATATTCAACTCACACAAAGTTTGTTCCCTACACCAGGTCATACATCTTGCTCCCAGTTACTATGTTTGTGCTTCCTCTGCCATACTCCTTGGCTCTGTTTCATTTCTATTAAATTATATATGATATCTTCCTAAATTGGAATTTATTTGAAGGATTAAAGCTTCTTATTGTAAAAAAACTTTCGTTTACTTGTACATTTATTTCTTAAGAGTCATTGACAACCCTTGACGTATTATTTTGTTGTACAAAGCACGAGTCTTCAACTCAGTTTTTATCTAAAATACTCTAAAGATTTATAAATATGACATTCACTCACATTTTGTTTTCAAATATTTCCTTTTTTTATTAAATATTCTGGTCTTTGATTTCTCATTTCTACTATGAGTACAATACTTGTTTAGGTTCTAAAGCTTTATCTTTTTGAGAAAAAATGTTTTTCTTTATTTTATACTAGTTTTAGACTAATATCACCATAAGAGAAACACTTCTTACAAAATTGTATAGTTTTCTTTGTTATCTATGTAATTAACCTGTACAAAGTCTTGTGTGTGTATAATAACTATAATACCTTACCATATTACATGTGTTTACTCCTTACGTTTTTATATTATTTTTTATTAGAACACAAGGTTTACCTCTTACAGATGATTCGTTCTACCTCAAATGTTTAAAATCCTCTTTGCATACATTCATATAAATTCAAGTAAGAAGAAACTCATATGTTATAATTACTTGTGTCTTATATATTTTCTCTTTATATCAATACACGAAGTTTGTAAATGATGATATTTATATTCTTTATTCTTTTTCCTTTCACTGTACAAGTTTTAGAATTAATATACGGTTATCTTATTTCATTTCACACTTCAAAATTTACAAATAAAATATAAAACTCATTCTCTTTTCCTTTTCATTATATAAAAACTGGAAATAAAACATAGCCAATTTCTTTTCTTTTGTTAAACAAATAGATACTGTAGGTAGAGATACCAACTTGAAACAACTATCTGCAAAATTAGTAATCAAGTATTTGCTGCAAATCAACCAGTATCCCCGTGAGCATAACAGGTATACAAATTTTCCTTTTGTCTTTATTCCCTTGCTTCTCTTTAGTCTCCTTTTTCTTTAGAATGAGAAAAAAGAAAGTAGAAAAAAATAGTTTTATCCAATCCCTTCTACCACTTTTTTAGTGGTTAGGAACTACTTCCACCTCACCAACAAGCGGTAGGTAGTTATCAGCTCATTAATGAGCCTTTGTTTCCCACTCCTAAATACAACTCCCTGTCTTTCAGGGAAACAATTAATTGGCCAATATCATAATTCCTCAATAAATTTAATCATTCATATTATATGCCTAAGACCTATTGATAGGTAATAAATATTCAACAATAATTTTGCAACCTCATCTCTTTCAACCATTTATACTCAAAAACCATTTTTCTATATAAAAAATAAAACATCATAATTACAAATTTATAATTAGTTATTATCAATAATAAATTACTGATAGTTAAATTTTTCAAATTCATTTCAGACTAAAACATTAGACAAGAAACACGCCTATGCACATTTAATTACATAAAATATCAAGCCATTGATTATCACAACTTGGTAAAGAATATCACAATGTGTTATTTAGATTTGGGGGTTTTTTATAAAGGAAAGAAGGTGGTGATTGAGGGACTTGAAGGCTAGTGCTAATATCGTTATAGAGCAATGGATTCAAGGTGAACCAAGTGGCAAGAGGAGATCCTCGTAAGTCAGCAACATTGGCTAAAATCAAAGGAAGAGGTTTGGTCTTGGACATAAATTCCCCCCACTATTAAATTAAACTTCTTGGTGGCTTTCATACTTAATTAGAAGTGGCCCACCTTTGAGTGGAATTTCTAGCCTTCAACTCCCGTGTGTTAGAAGGTCCTGAGCATGAAACAATGCAGTCATTGTTTTACTCATTTGATAAATTGTTTCATATATTAGGCTCTTTAATCTCTCAAAATAGTTGAACTAGGGTTCACAAGGCATTCTCAAAGTATTTACGTGACGATTAGGGGTTAATCACGGGACCAGTGGACGCAATATATCCATCTCTAGAACTGTCACCACAATAAAAATTGAGTTGGGGATTTTTACAGTGATTGGAGCACATCTGCAAATTTTCCAAATAAAATGTGACTAGAAATTCCATTTGATTACATCCTTTTGTAGGTATTTATCAGCATCAATCCTCATAGACTAACATTCATTATCTTGTGTGTCATTCAACCCCGAGTAATGTAAAGCATATCCCAGCATAGCCTGCAGCCCTGATCTCAACTTCTAGGTTTTCTAAGCGATAACATCTCTTCCGACAAAATTGTATACAAGACTTTCCATTATTTTCCAACTAACTTAGATTTCCCTGGAAATGGTGATAATGATCCCCGAGACATAAAAAATATTCCTCGATGCTTTTCTTCTCGACATTCTCCTTGTTTTCCATTATCAAAATATACCTGAATTCTATTCAAACTCCTTTTGTCGAGGATACTATACCGATGGTATAAATATTGAAATTTCATCAAGATAACTTTGGCTAATAAGGGTATTATAAAAAGCTTCATAGATATGGGGAAATTGTTTGTGAAACTCCATTTTATACTTTATTTTAATGAATAATCGACTTACATATAAATTTGAAAAATATACCCTTCTAATCAATGGTGTTAATTGATTGTCACTCAAATCAGCCATCAATGCTACTTCTACAAGATCCATTGATGAATTATGACCACAAATATGTTGTTGAGAAGTCATATTAGGCTCAACTTTTGTGTCCTTTGAAACAACGTTCTATACAAACATATATTTGGCATATTACTTTGTTATCAAAATTTCCCAAAGACAAATTGAAATGTATTTTAAGGAAAAATATCACCATGTTCATGCTACTTAGATAGTTCTACTTATTATTTACACAAAATGACTGCATTATTAGTTTTGTGGTCTCTTTTTTCATGTTCTATCAAATTCCTTTGAAGATCCACTGTTGTTTCCATTGTGTCTGGTACCGTCATATAATTTGCCAGGATTTCCTAATCTCACCAACAACCATGGTTATTGTCATTTGCAATGTATGGGATGATTTCTTGTGCAGTGTAAGCATTGATCCAAAAAATAAAATACTAATGGTTTACAATGCATCCTCAAGGCATATGCACATGAAACATTTGAAATCCTTAAATGAGACATGCCTTTGTTTAAGATCTTGATTCAACAAATCTCTCATTTGACTGGGGGTACATAAATGTTGGATGTGACAACTCTAATGATAATAAGTCCATAAAATTTCAAAGCTTGGCATGTGGAGTTGTCATTACCTATGTTAATTGTTCATTTCCATCCATGTTCACCAAATTAAAGTGATTTTAAATTTTTTTTTTTTAGTTACTCTTATTAGAAGGGGTAACATGATTCCATGTTCTTAGGCCAAATGAATAAGTAAATTGAGTGCCATAAATTCACATAATTTGTGATATTCTTGGCCAATTCCCACTTTGGAGGAGATATGTTGTGTGGAGGAGAGATATAAAATTATTCATATATCTCTTTTAGGGGGATTTCCTTGCGAAACTCATGAGCTCTCCACTTATTCAAATGTTTCATATCACCTAAATTCCCCTAATATCACTAGTTATTGATAATAAACTCCCAAAATTCTTTTGTTGAACGCCTTGCTAATACATATTTCTAATAAAAATAACTCCTATTTTTCAAATATATCCACTTTTTTTACTGAATATCCCTTTTTATACCCCCAATACATACAATTCCCTCCTACCTCACATCCCCTCCCCCAAATAATACCTACAATATATTGACTATATTTTTCACAAATTAAAATCCCCATTTATGAATGAATGTGGTAAGATATTGATTAATAAGGTGAAGCCCCCATGGTGAAACTCTACCAAGGTATGCCTAGGAGAGAGCCTTACTTATTACCTCTTCTCTAAGTTCATGTCTAGATTAGTTTTCCCCCACATGCGGGTAAGCATAAGTTGTATATAGATATTGAATTACATATTTGAGAGAGAAAGTCTCACTTCCTTCAAATAGGCTCATGTTCCTAACAAGCCATACTCCCCAAGCTATGTTTAGTGGAAGGTTTTGATATTCTTTGTATTCTTGCTAGAATACCAAGATCTGAAGGCTTCTTCCACATCTCCTCCTCCCCATACATTTTTTACTCTTATCATGCACTCCTCCTCTTTCAAAATATCTTTAGTGAAGGAATAATTCATAATTATATGGTCTATTGATTTGAATTATATTAAGGTGAATGCATGAAGATGGGTTACACTTTGGGCCAAATGTGGCAATGAAATTTCAAGTTTTTTTCACTTTTATTGAATTGAAACCTTAAAATTTCATATAAGCGTTGTGAATTTTGGTTCAGAGTAAAAAGAAAAATTGTGGATAATTATGTTGTTGTTCTAATGATATTTTTTGCAAAAAAATTTAGTGCCCAATTTTCCATTAAACGAAATTTCGCAAATTTTCAAGCATTTTAAATGAAATGCTTGTCCTTGTTTACGTAGCATAACTTAGTAAAAAATGTGTAATTTTTAAAAAATATATACATGAGCATGATGTACATGGAGAGAGATAATTTTTTCATATTAAAAAATATTTTTTTATGCAAAAATATATTTTTTATTATTTCTCGAAGTTGGAGAAGTAATATTTCGATTGCATTTTACAGATACATGTGTTCATGTAAGGTTTTTTTCAACTATTTAAATAAATTTAAACACCAAGTGTACCCTTTTGAAGAGGACTCGTAAATGAAGATAGTGGTATTTTTTGAATTTTTTTTGTTGTTTATATTTTTATGATATCGATTTTTTATTCAACTTCTTTAAAATTGTTGAAAAAAATTTCAAGTATAATGTTTAAATAAATTAGATGAAAAATATCATACTAATTTTAAAATGTCAAACTCATATGCCATTAGATAGAGGATTCCTTCATGAATCTAACATGATAAAATCCGCTAACTAAGGGAAAATTTTGCCTTAAGTTCACTAGGGTTCAAAATGGTGTTGTAGGAAATTTTACACAAGGGCTGCAGAAAATTATGGATTTTAGGACTTCAGAGACTCGATCGAGCGCTTAAAGCTCTCAATCAAACATTTAAATTTTAACTTGAAATAGCTCAATCGAGAGTTTCGTAAACCCTCGATCGAGCCATTTACGTGGTTAACAAGGGCTCGATCAAGCCTTTATATTTTTTTTTTTGAATCCCAGAATCTAGTTTTTAGAATCAATAAAGATCTAAAATTTAAGTTTTTACCACATTTTAAAATTCCAAATTTTATTATACTTTTTGTTATCGTCATGTAGAAACCTTATTAAATTTATTATTAATATTAAAACATTATTACTATTATTATTAAATTAAATTCTAAAATTTGATATTAATATAAAAAATTTAATATTAATATATTTTAATGATAATATTAAATTTATTAATTTTGGATTAATATAATATTATTAACTTTAATATAATATAAATTTTGTTATATCATAAAATATTCTAGCACAACCACATTAAAAAATGTCATTGATATACATCGTAGGCATCAACAAAAGAGTCATTAACAAAAAAAGAGTCATACAAGCTAACTAAATATGTTAATTTTATTTAACCCTTTTTTTTTAATATAAATCTAATATAATAAAATCTATAATATTTTTAAAATCATGAAGCAATCAAAACCGAAAGCTACCTAAAAATAAAACCTAAATAGTTTCAATTGAAAGACATGAAGCGCTCTACATATCTCTGATGGAGGTAGTTGGAACATTAATATTTAGGAAAAATTTAGATAATATTTCCATGGAAAATTATCATTTTCCCTCCAGGTGAATGTAGAACACATTTTAAATCTTTCATTTTAAATATGTATTACATAAAAAAAATGTACAACATCAAAATAAAAAAATATTTAAACATAATATTTTAATTTTTAATTCTTTTGAAAATTTTGAAATATAGAGGAGAGAGAGTGGGAGAGAAGGGTAAGAGAGAGGCAAGGACACAAATATGGAGAGAGGGAGAGGAGTAGAGAGTCTCCGAGAAACATAGGGAGCTCGAGAGATGGAGTTGGAGGAAAAGATAGGGAAGAAAGAATTTCAAGACATATAGAGATAGAAAGGTGGAGAGAGAGAGAGAGAGAGAGAGTGAGTGACAAGGGAGCGATGGATAGAGAGAGTTTGTATGTTTGGGGTGAGATAGAAATACAAAGAAGGAGAGACAAAGAGAAGGGGGAGAGAGAATGAGAGAGGGAGGGATATAATCAACATAGTTGCAAGATGAAGCTCGAGAGAGAGAGAGAGAGAGAGAGAGAGAGAGAGAGAGAGTGAGTGATGAGGGGGAGAGACAACGGGAGGTGGGAGAGAAAGGAAGAGAGAGAGGGAATGAGAGGGAGGGGGAGAGAGAGAGAGAGAGAGAGTGAGTGAGTAACGAGGGGGAGAGACAGCGGGAGGTGGGAGAGAAAGGAAGAGAGAGAGGACGTGAGAGGGAGGGAGAGAGAGAGAGAGATGGAGTTGGAGGGGCAGAGAGAGGGAAGTAAGAAGAAACACATATAGAGAGAGAAACTTGGAGAGGGAGAGAGGGAGTGACAAGGGAGATGGAGAGAGAGGGAGAGAGGAGAGTAGGAGAGAAGAGAGATAGAAGGGGAGATAAGGGTAAGAGAGAGAGAGAGAGAGAGAGAGAGAGAGAGAGGGAGGGAGATATTGATAGACATGGAGAAACAATTTGTATGTTTGCGGGGTGATATAGAGAGATGAAGTTGGAAAGACATAGGGAAATAGAGATATAGATGGAAGGGGGAGAGAGGGAAGAAGAGAGAGATAGAGGGAGGGATGTAGAGATAGATAGATATGAAGAGAGAGATAGAGGGAGGGATGTAGAGATAGATAGATATGAAGAGAGAGAGTGTGTGTATTGGGGGTGAGATAGAGAGACAAAGAAGGAGAGATGGAGGGAGATATCGATATAGATGGAGGGGGGAGAGAAAGGGAAGAAAATTGCTTGTACTAGATGCATTGATTTTAGTGTACATATGTTGATTTCTTGCATTAGATGAATTGATTTATGTGTAGATGTTGATTTCTAATTCTATTTTATTGCTTGCATTAATTTAATTAAATATGTTAATTTCTAATATTGTTTGATTGAGCTTGCATTAGATGCATTGATTTCACTGTATATGTTGATTCCTAATCCTATTTTATTGCTAGCAATAGATGCATTGGTTTTAGTGTAAATGTTGATTTCTAATCTCATTTTATTTCTTGCAACATTAGATGCATTGTTTTTAGTGTAGATGTTGATTTCTAATCTTATTTGATTGTTTGCATTAGATGCATTTATTTTAGTGTAGATGTTGATTTCTCATCCTATTAGATTGCTTGTATTAGATGCAGTGATTTCATTGAAGATTTTGATTTTTGATTTGATGTAACAAGATATATGGTGTATATTAATTTCAAAGTAATTACTTTAACATTGTGCATTGATTTCACTGTAGGCACAAAAAAATTATTGACTATGTGTATTATGAATAAGATTTTGTTGATAACCTCAAACAAAATAATATTGAATATGTTAGCACCTAATTTGAACCTTAGGCTGAAAGAAGGCAAATCAGGGTAACCTCAAACCACGCTCAACCTTGTAGCTAGCCCTACAAGGTCAGGAGAGGGCTCTCTTCGGGAAAAATATTCAATGAAATATAAGAGTAAACTGATTTTAGGCTAGGTATAATAATTGGAAATGTTTTTATAAATTTCAGGGTTGTATGGCACAGATGGGTTGGGCAGTTTGAAACTGGGGAATTAAATAAGAGATACAGGGTATTTCATGGAGCAAGGTAGGCAGGGATTTTAACAATTCAGTTTAAATAAATGATGGAATGTTTAAGACTGGTGAGGAGCTGAAAAGGGCATAGGAGATGGATCCTTTTCAAACAGAAGAAAACATCGAGTATTGAATGATTTCCCAAGGTAGAGCATTATACAATGGATTCTACCTATTTATCTTGAAAGCATTCAACCAGAGATATGAATGAAATGAATGGAAAACATAACAATTAACAGATAAACACAAAGGAGAAAACAATGCTAAAATCCATACCACAGGGATCCCACAAATCAGAGCTGCATATCTTTATTAATTTCCTGCTTAACTGTTACAAATGGAGCGCAGAGCGTCCTTGGTGATTTTCCAACTTATTCCACACTTTTTTCCCCTTTTTACAATGATGAAGAATTACATTAAATATACATAATTTGAGGGGAGTATATGCACAGAAAAAGGAGTTGTTTCGCCACCTCAGAAATTGAAATCTGAACATAGGAAAGGGCCAACAATATACCCCTGAAAAGAAGGAGAAACAATACATTTGATCATCTGGAGGACTTGCAGTTTCTCGAACAGAGCAGGAGGAAGAGAAATTTAGAACCATTTCTCCTTTTTGTCGTTGCTGTCATGCTATAATGACCTCTGTGTTTATAATTAGCTCTCGGCTTTTGACTGTTTCTTCTCTTTTGTTTGAAAATTCCTTTTATGCCAAGAAATGATTTCTGGAACCAATAAAAATGAAATTTGCCTTTTAATGAAGAAAAATCCCCTTTTTGGGTAAAAAAAGCAAAGGAAAGGATGGTGGGCCCGATTTGCGATCGCAAATTGCAATCGCAAATCGCAATCGGAAGAGGGGAGGGAGTGTATCACATAGCGGAGGGAATGTGATTGGAAATTGCGATGCGATGGAAGTGGGTGCGATGGAGTAATATAATAGAGAGGCTGCGATAAGCGATGTCCGATGGTCTAAACGAAAAATCCCTTTAAAACAAATTTAAAGGAATTTTGTGCTTTTACATAGGAAAAATAAATAAATTATTTTTCATTGAAAAGAGCGGAGTGCTTTAAGGTGGGACCCAAAGGGGAATCACAATTGCAATCGGGAATGGTAGCGGAGTCAAAGACTCATGGGAACTTCCAATTGCGATGAGCGATATGTGATGAATCGCATCGGCGGGAAAGAGCGCGGGGGTTGAAACATGCGATAAAGACTTTGCGAAGAAATGACTTATGAAATTAAAATAATCGAATACAAAGGAAAAACCCCTTTTTGTTTGGAAAGGGCAGAAGGCCTTTAGGTGGGACTCGGGGGTAAATCGCAATCGCAATCGAGAAGGAGAGCGGAGTGCTAGATAATGGGATTCGCCAATTGCGATTGGGGATATGCGATTAATTGCATCAGAAAATCGGAAAAAGGTAAAGTGGGGTTATGTGGCGATCAGGTGATTGGATCGACGATGCGACGCGATCACATCGAAGATGGGTCAATCGGAGGTGACTTAATCGAGAGTTGGCTGAATCGGGGGTGACTCAATTGGGAGTTGCGATTTAAATGGTGTGATCGGATCGAGGGAGGGGACTTGCGATTGAAAAAATTTAAAATTATATTATAAAGTTTAAGGGACCAAATGAGAAAAAGGGGGGTAAGGTTAGGCTTTGGGGATTTTTATTCACTTAGGTATATTTTCCAATCCAGAAGTCAGTTTTGAGAGTATAATATACCGTTGGAAAGCTCTTTTCGGGATTTTTCTGATGGACATACTTAGAACATGATTCTGCACTGAAAATACTATAGAAAACACCTTTGAACAGCAGGGTGGTGGCTTTGTGGAGATAGAAACTTCTGAAGTGCAACTTATTACATATGAAGACATAAAATTACATAAAAGATCATAATAAAAGAAAAGTACCATGTTTTCACCTCAAAACATGGTTTTTTGAGGTGAAAATTACATCAAGCTAAATAGAAAAATTCTTTGATCTTTCCAGATACTGTGCCTTTAAGTTTATTTGACCTCCTCATGACCTTGCTGATATTTATTGACACTTGACTCATTAATTTAACCATGATCAGACCCTAGGACCTAACGATACCAACCCTATGACCTACTAACAAGACTTATAGAGTGAAAGTGACTCATGACTGAAGACCATAGAGAGGAGAATCAACAAGTTTCACATGAGGGGAAACTGATAAAATACCACTACCATCAATGAATCCATGACCTAGCGGAATGATAAAAGTTTATGGTGTGGGACTCCTAATATGCAAATGCAAAAGAGTAAGTTTGATCACTGATGGCAGTATAACTAGACTGACACTGACATTGGCTCCAATGGGGATGGTGGCTCCTTGGAGGTGCCAAGAACACCGTAGACCAAGTAGCCTTATCCATTGGGAAAATACGATCAAAATACCTTGAAAACTGACATAATGCAGACTGAATCTAACTCAAACTGTGACTAAAAACTTAAATAAAACCAGCAAACCTTACACATATCATTCAAGTTTTATAGCCTTCACCTCGGGCCCCAAACTTCAATGACTGTGTACTTGAAATCTGACCAACAATGACATGGTATATACAATGATTGTGACATAGTTTTCGATCCATTATCTTCAACAGTGGTAGTGCTTCAAAAGCCTACCATTCACTAGTCCTCTAGGGAAATCTTTGTTAGGTAAACATGACTCGGGGTAGAGTCAATGTTGACTAGGGTAAATAGTAGTGGTTTTGGGGCACATGGTTTTGTGCACCCATGGTTTTCAGCCCTTGGTATTGCATGTAATGGAGCCTATAAAAGGCTGGGAATACTTCATTGTAATGTAAGCCTGGAGGTGAGTGGTGAAGGCTCACTTGGCTAGATTGGCCAGGGTTTTGGCTAATGTTTAATGAAATTTCATTGGTTGGGTTTTTCCCCGGAGTTTGGGGTTTTCCCGGTAAAATATTTGTGTTAATGTTTATGATTTGTTGCTGGTTGTTTTTCATGATTATTATTCCTCTCGGTAAATTTATTATTTCTCTGGTAAATTTCTAACAAATGGTATCAGAGCCATATTTGGCTTCAAAGGGACGCTTTTGCAGCCAAGGGTTTTATTGGCCTGTGAATGGAGAAATCAATGCATCCTTTTGCAGATCTGGCCATACAGAGCATGGTGTTTCTAGGAAAAAGGAAATATCCAATTGATTGATTCCATGGGGAATTCCATGGAGGGTTTCTAAATGGATAAAGAGAATAATGGTGCTGCCACAGCTCAGATCTGGCGACTAGCAGTGATAAGAAGTTGGTCCGAGAAATTCAGAGATGAGAGGATGTTTGCACGTGGATTAATTAATTGATGAACCATGTATATGAAGAGAACTCCTAGAGGACTGGCGGTTACAGAGGCTGGTGACCCATGTAATCCGGTAGATGGGTTCTTTTTATATGGACATTTATTTCATATGTACAAGGCAGTAACAATGAAAAAAAAAATATTATAATGGAGTTAATTTATTACATGTAAATGGGCATACTGCTGTAAGACCTGGTATGGCATGCGTACCCCTGGGTAATCACTGGTAAAGTTTGGGTTAGAACTAGGTGATAGGGGGGATGTCAAGTTAATAATTACCCTGGATAAAAATATTGAGGGGGGAAAGAGCTAGAGTGAGCGGGGTTGTCTCACTTAGCAGGTTTGGATGGATTTAGTCAATAATCCCCAAGTCAAGTTTAAGGGGGGAATTGTTAGGTAAACATGACTCGGGGTAGAGTCAATGTTGACTAGGGTAAATAGTAGTGGTTTTGGGGCACATGGTTTTGTGCACCCATGGTTTTCAGCCCTTGGTATTGCATGTAATGGAGCCTATAAAAGGCTGGGAATACTTCATTGTAATGTAAGCCTGGAGGTGAGTGGTGAAGGCTCACTTGGCTAGATTGGCCAGGGTTTTGGCTAATGTTTAATGAAATTTCATTGGTTGGGTTTTTCCCCGGAGTTTGGGGTTTTCCCGGTAAAATATTTGTGTTAATGTTTATGATTTGTTGCTGGTTGTTTTTCATGATTATTATTCCTCTCGGTAAACTTATTATTTCTCTGGTAAATTTCTAACAATCTTGGCCATCCATAAATGAGAGAAAGAAAGCATTATGTCCCCTATATGCTGAAATCTTATATGGTCCTTTCCACAAGTTGTCGAACTTACCATGCTTCCCTTTGTCCTCATTTCGTGCATCCCATCTCAACACCACATCGTCCAACTGAAACTTTTCTGCTTTGGTCTTACGGTCATAGATTTTATTTATCTTCTCCTGCAACTTCTTCTTTTGTCTGCTGAAGGTGGATCATTTAATTGATCCTTCGCTGATTATCATCTTCTTCACTGCCAGCCTCTTGCAATAATCTCATGACCGTAACTGTAAGTGACGTCGGAAAAACAACATCAGTACCATAAACCAACTCAAACGGTGACATACCTAAGGATTTCTTGCTGCTGACTCTATTTTCCCATAACACATTGATGAGCTTTCGATACCAGTTCCTCTTGTTCGCTTCTAGCATTTTCTTGATTATGTTTATCAGAGATTTATTCGATGATTCTGCCAGGTCGTTGCCTTGTGGGCAGTATGTTGTCGAATGGCCCAACAGAATATTTTTTTTGTCGCAGAAATCTACAATATTCTTGGATCTAAAAACTGCTACGTTGTCTGTTATGATTTATGAGGGTAGCCAAAATGAGACAAGATATTTGATTCTAAGAATTGAATGATTACCGTATCAGTGGCCTGCCTTGCTGGAATGGCCTCGATCCATTTGGTGAAGTAATCGGTACCTGTCAAGATCCATATATGCTGTACTGATGATGCGAGATGGATTTCCCCTATGAAATCGAGTCCCCACTACTAAAAGGGAGCATTTACTGAAACTGTTTTCAAAGGAAGAGGAAGCAGTTTCCTTTTCCCTGGGAAAATTTGACACTCGTGGCGGCTCATTACTGTTTTATACAAATCTGAAAATAAAGTGGGCCAATAATATCCTGCTCTCAACACTTTGTTAGTTGTACTTTTCCAAAATAAATGACCACCACAATCAACTTTGTGAAAGTCATGCATCACCTGCTGAGCCTCATCTTCAACCAAACAATTAAGCATAATACCTCCTGGATATTTCCAGTAAAGAGCACTGTTTAAAATACAAAATTTAGCAGACTTAAGTTTCAGTGATCTACCTTTGCTTCTAGACATCCTGGGAGGTAGTGAAAGGTGCTGAAGAACATAGACTATGTCCGAATACCATGGGGATTGCAGAAAAATGTCTGAAACTGGAACAAGAAAACCTTCATCCTCATCTTCTAATATTGCTACTATGAGATTTATATCCAAAGCATGCAAGTTTGATTGGGCCATTAGCTTTTCCAAGCCTTGTCCTTTGATCAAATTTGTGGGTTTGATCTCCAAATCATATTCCAACATTGCTGTTATCCACTTACCTTTTCTTCCCTCTGGATCAGTTTGTATCAGTACATCCTTCACTGTTGCATTAGGAACATATGCTATAGTATGTGAATGCAGAATGTATACTCTAAAATCCTTCAATGCTTTTATAAGGACCAACACTTGTTTCTCAATGATATTATACCACAAAGCAGCGTCTCGAATGGTCCTACTAAAAAAGTTAATTGGATTTTCAATCTGATCTCTCTTTTGCATCAATACCGCAACCATAGTATGCTCCGATGCAAATGAAAATATAATGAAATCTTGAGTGTAATCAGGACTGATCAAGACTGGGGCATTGGAAAGAGCAAACTTTACCAGATTAAATGACTTGATAGCCTCCTCACTCCATTTGAAAATGCTATCCTTCTTCAACATGTTAGTCATTTCTCTTAAATGTTCGGCCAAATTGGGTATAATTCTGCACAAGAAGTTCATCTTACCATGAAATGCCTGAATCTCCTTTTTGTTATGTGGGAGGTCTATATGCTGAATTGCCTCCACTCTTGCAAGATCAATGCGGATACCATCTTTAGAGATGATATGCCCCAGCAGCTTGCCTTCATCCATAGCAAATAGAATTTTATTCGGATTAAGAGAAATCCCAAACTTCCTGCATCGCTAAAAAACAACCCTCAAGTGGTGCAGATGTTCCTCATCAGAACCAGAAAATATTGTTAGATCATCCAAATAAACAACAAGAAAAACATCCTTTTCATTGGAAAAATCAATATCCATTTCTTGTTGGAAAGTAGCTCCAGCGTTCTTCAGTCCAAATGGCATTTTGGCATATTTGAAAGTTCCCCAGGGTGTTGTGAAAGCAGATTTGTCTTGGTCTCTCTCATGCACCAAGATCTGATTATAGCCTGAGTAGCCATCGAGTAGTGACATTCTTGATGCTCCAACTACTCTTTGCAGAATATGGTCCATCTTCGGAAGTGGATAGTTATCCTTTAAGGATACTTTATTCAGATTCCAGAAATCTATGCACAACCTTATCTCTACTGTCATTTTACGTACCGGGACCAAATTTGAAATCCAATCAGAAAACCTAATGGGGACAATGATACCAGCTTTATACAATATTTTTATCTCTTTTTCAATATATGGAAGCAGCTTTGGGTTGATTCTTCTTAGCTTCTGTCTAAATGGATTCTGATTCGGCTTGATGGGAATAGTATGCTGAATTATATTTTTGTCATACACCTTCAAATTTGAATAATCCCACACAAACACATCAGAAAATTCAGAAATAAAATTAACATATTGTTCCTTTACCTCAGGGGACAATGCTTTTGATAACTTCACCAGCTTAGGCTTGTCAGCTGTTCCCAGATTAACATCTTCAACTCCTTTATCAGTATGCACCAAGCTTGGTTTCTTTGCAACATCATCCTGATCAAAAAGCTCCTATAAAGGTATGAGACCTCTAGGAATTACATTGTCTTTCAGCTGCAATATTTCCATCTGATTTGCTTCGATTTCTTGATCATCGATCTCATAATCACCTTCTATGGGGGTATCCTTGAATTTTCCTTCACTTTGCAAAAAAGCATTGATTTCATTGTCATCCCAAAACACTTTCCAATACCTTAAATTATCTGGGACAGTAGGCGGATGTTTGACATAAATTTCAAATTTGTTGCTGGAATTCATTGGGATCTTCAAATTTCTTGCAGTAGTGGCGAGAGAGTCTGCAATAAGATTATGCATTCGGGGTACTGTTGTCAAAGTATACTCAGAAAACGTCCTCAAGATATCCAGGACTGCATTTCTGTAGGCCCTCAATCGCGGATGCTTTTCTTGGTACTCTCCTTTTACCTGTTTAATTATCAACTCCAAATCTCCATAGACAGAAATTCTCTTAGCCTTTGGCTTCTTCAAAATTTTCAAACCTGCAATCAAAGCTTCATACTCTGCTTCATTGTTAGAGCAATCAAAAGCCAACTTGTAAGCACACACTCTAACATTACTAGGAAATTTTTCAGGCTGGAAAACAGGGCTCCGAATCCATATTCCTATACCAGCACCATCCTTGCCAACAACTCCATCAAAATCCATGCTCCAAAGGCCTTCTTCTTCTTCTTCTAGATGCTGAAATTTTGCTTCTTTCTCTGCTTTATCTTGGCTGTTTTCTGCATCTTTCTGCTTTTCACTGTCCTTTTGTTGTTGGCAGGCAGGAAGCTCAGAAATGCTTGTTGCTTTATCTTTTTCCTGTCTAAGGACTTCCCTAAAATTTTCTGAAATTTCAGGTATCTCATCTACTTGTACCAACTGAAAATTTTCATCATTCAAAACACCATCTGAATATAATACAAATGACTCCAGATCTGTGTGGACTGCATTGATGGGATGATTAACTGGCTTCTCTTTGCTGGTGATCATGTATTTCATTTTCTTCTCCCTATATAATTTTCTCAACTGACCGAACACAAGAATGGTGGCATAACAGAAATCAAGATGAATGGTCCCTTTCAGTTTTGCACCCCATGACCTGGACAGAAGAATTCCAAATCGTGGTGGAACATTGGCAACAACTACATCCATCAAAAAATTCTTGGCTGGGGTTTGATCTAAAGATACTACCAAGTCTTTGATAAGACCAATACAATGGACCCTACCGGAGTCAAAGGAATACAAATCATGGTATTTGCAGGTAATATCAAGACCCAGCTTCTCCATAATGGCTTTAGGCATCAAGTTATGCGAGGCTCCAGAGTCTAACATGGCATTATGTAAAATTAAATCATGCAATCTAAGACTCAGGTAGAAGGGAGGGACTTCACTTTCTTCAAACTGACCTTCTATGGCTGAACCAAAAATGAGTTCAGGATAATCATCTTCAACATTTACCATATCTGATACAGAGTCTATTTGCAAAATCCTAGAGACCTGATGCTTATAAGTGTTGTTTTTAACCAACTCAGTCAAGGACATGGACACCTTTAGTTTAGAAATTTCATTTTCCAAATTAAAAGATGAGACTTTTTCTACCTCTTTGATGAGAGGATATTTCTTCTCTACTTGCTCTTTTGCTGCGTTACGCTAGTTCTTTTCATTCGCAACGTTAGTCGCTGAGGATTCCTTGCTGGGAGAAGGATCAGTAGGTTCTTTCCCTTTTCTTTGAGTATTTGAGGAGTCATTTTTTTTATTGAAGCTCTTTTCTTTTCTGAATAGGATTGATCGACACATCTCTGCTCCTCAAAGAATACTGCTTCTGTTGCGCTGACAAAGCGTTCATGTATCCTCTTTGATAATCATCATAATATTCTTCTAACACTACATCATTGACCAATGTGAAATCTTCATCCTTTCGAATGTCTGCAGTCGCTGTATATTCTTCATCTTTTGTGAAAAAGATGGGCGCACCATCAACAGTGAAGAAATGGTTGGGTTCAACTACTAGATCATCATCATAGTCTGTCTCAATTCCCTGAACATAATTTTGTTGTAATGGAGTTCTGATCTGTTGTTTTGGTGTTGCTTGGTCCTCCGTTCTATGTTCTCTCCGCTTAATTCAGAATTGTGGCTGTTGCTGTCCTCTGAAATTCGGATTCCTGATTTGTGATTCAGGTCTGTCTGAAATAGTAAACCGATTGACCATTTTCTCCACTGTCTGGATCAAAGTGTCCATCTTACTGTCTGAAGGGGAAGCTTCTTCTTTCACAGTTACTCTCTTTTCATATTTTTTCTGCGTTCTTCTGGCCAACAAATTTTCTTCTACGCTCACAACTATATTTTGCATATCTTCAAGTGTGTTAGGATCTCTTTCTCGTAGCTGATATGCCATATCAACATCGAAACCATCTGGAAACTTGAGCAAAGCTAACCCCATGGGGGGCTTCAGATTGGTCGGAATAGCATTATATACAGCATTAAATCTCACACAATAATCCTGTACAGTTTCACCCACATTTCTTTTAATATTTTCATATTCAAACAAGATTTGAAGTGGGTTTTTCTTTACCTTCCACCGGTCTAAGAATTTTCTATGTAACTCTTGCAAAGTGTGGATAGAGCCTGCTGGTAAGTCTCTAAACCATTTTCGAACTTCACCTCCAAAGTTTTCGACAAACAATCTCGTGGTTACATTTTCTGCCTCTACCTCATGAAGGTCAAAGAAGTCATTCATCTTGTCAACATGCTGTTGGGTTGTGATGCTTTGAGTGGCATCAAAGATAGGTATTTTTCTTTGGTAATCAGCAGGCATATCATTCAAATTCTGAGGTAAAACCAGGGGTGCATACCGGGCAGCCATGACTCGAGGTGGATGTACAACAATTTTTGTGCTACTAGGATTCAAGGGAGGTGTTGATGGAGGAGTCGAAAGCTGAGAATTGAATTCTGAGACTGATGGGAATGCTGATGAATTAAGGGGAGGAAAAGCTGCTTCTGATAACTCTGAAGGCTCAGGGATATTGGTTACAGTGATAGATGTCTGAGGGGAATTCGAAATATAATCATCAATTGCTGTATTTTCCCTTTGAACTTCGATATCTACAAGAAATTTTGGATCTAAAACTATGTCATCAAGTGCAGTTTCAGATTTATTTCTGAACAAAGAAAGCTCAAAACACTCATCAAAAGAAAGATATTCTAAAAACAACCACTCACTGGGCCAGGTATGGGATCTGAAAATAGGTCTAGGACTTAGTGATCCTTCTTGTCTTCTGACTATCCTTGGAATGAGATTAGGATTTTCAAACACAGGGGGAGGATTTGGATCAGGATTGGCCCTTGTGTATCTTCTTGAAGCCAGTGTGGTCAAATTTCTACTTTAAAATGTTTTATTTTAGCCTATCAAACTCTGAACCTCATCATCCAGAGTCCAGGAATTTATATGGAAAATATTACTGGGGTGATTAGTGTTTTATGCTAAATAGTATCCCCAGTATGGTCGCCAGAAATGTTAGCACCTAATTTGAACCTTGGGCTGAAAGAAGGAAAATCAGGGTAACCTCAAACCACGCTCAGCCTTGTAGCTAGCCCTACAAGGTCAGGAGAGGGCTCTCTCTTGGAAAAATATTCAATGAAATATAAGAGTAAACTGATTTTAGGCTAGGTATACTATTTGGAAATGTTTTTATAAATTTTAGGGTTGTATGGAACAGATGGGTTGGGCAGTTTGAAACTGGGGAATTAAATCAGAGATACAGGGTATTTCATGGGGCAAGGTAGGTAGGGATTTTAACAATTCAGTTTAGATAAATGATGGAATTTTTAAGATTGGTGAGGAGCTGAAAAGGGTATAGGAGATGGATCATTTTCAAACAGAAGAAAACATCGAGTATTGAATGATTTCCCAAGGCAGAGAATGGATTCTACCTATCTATCTTGAAAGCATTCAACCAGAGATATGAATGAAATGAATGGAAAAAATAACAATTAACAGATAAACACAAAGGAGAAAATAATGCTAAAATCCATACCACAGGGATCCCACAAATCAGAGCTGCATATCTTTATTAATTCCCTGCCAAACTGTTACAAATGGAGCGCAGAGCGTCCTTGGTGATTTGCCAACTTATTCCACATTTTTCCCCTCTTTACAATGATGAATAATTACATTAAATATACAGAATTTTAGGGGAGTAGATCCACAGAAAAAAGAGTTGGTTCGCCACCTCAAAAACCGAAATCTGAACATAGGAAAGGACCAACAATATGCCCCTAAAAAGAAGGAGAAACAATACATTTGATCATCTGGAGGATTTGCAGTTGCTCGAACAGAGGAGAAGGAAGACAAATTTAGAACCATTTCTCCTTTTTGTCATTGCTGTCATGCTATAATGACCTTTGTGTTTATATTTAGCTCTCGGCTTTTGACTGTTTCTTCTCTTTTGTTTGAAAATCCCTTTTATGCCGAGAAATGCTTTTTGGAACCAATAAAAATGAAATTTTCCTTTTAATGAAGAAATATCCCCTTTTTGGGTGAGAAAAAGCAAAGGAAAGGATGGTGGGCCCGATTTGCGATGGCAAATCGCAATCGGAAGAGGGGAGGGAGTGTATCACATAGTGGAGGGAATGCGATTAGAAATTGTGATGCGATGGAAGAGGGTGCGATGGAGTAATATAATAGAGAGGCTGCAATAAACGATGTTCGATGGTCTAAACGAAAAATCCCTTTAAAACAAATTTAAAGAAATATTTCACTTTTACATAGGAAAAAAAATAAATTATTTTTCATTGAAAAGAGCGGAGTGCTTTAAGGTGGGACCCAAAGGGGAATCACAATCTTAATCGGGAGTGGGAGTGGATTCAAAGACTCATGGGAACTGCCGATTACGATGAGCGATATGTGATGAATCGCATTGGTGGGAAAGAGTGCGGGGGTTTAAACATGCGATAAAGACTTTGCAAAGAAATGAATTATGAAATTAAAATAATCGAATACAAAGGAAAAACCCCTTTTTGTTTGGAAAGGGCGGAAGGCCTTTAGGTGGGACCCGGGAAGGAGAGCGGAGTGCTAGATAATGGGATTCGCTGATTGCGATTGGGGATATGCAATTAATTGCATCGGAAAATCGGAAAAAGGGAAAGCGGGGTTATGTGGTGATTGGGTGATCGGATTGGCGATGCGACGCGATCGCATCGGAGGTGGGTCAATCGGAGGTGACTCAATTGGGAGTTGGCTCAATCGAGGGTGACTCAATCGAGAGTTGTGATTTAAATGGTGAGATCAGATCGGGGGAGGGGACTTGCGATTGAAAATCTTTAAAATTATATTATAAAGTTTAAGGGACCAAATGAGAAAAAGAGGGGTAAGGTTAGGCTTTGGGGATTTTTATTCACTTAGGTATATTTTCCAATCCAAAAGTCAGTTTTGAGAGTATAATATACCATTGGAAATCTCTTTCCGAGCTTTTTCTGATGGACATACTTAGAACATGATTCTGCATTGAAAATACTGTAGAAAACACCTTTGAACAACAGGATGGTGGCTTTGTGTAGATATCAGCTTCTGAAGTGAAACTTATTACATATGAAGACATAAAATTACATAAAATATCATAATAAAAGAAAATTACCATGTTTTCACCTCAAAACATGGTTTTTTGAGGTGAAAATTACATCAAGCTAAATAGAAAAATTCTTTGATCTTTCCAGATACTGTGCCTTTGAGTTTATTTGACCTCCTCATGACCTTGTTGATATTTATTGACACTTGAATCATTAATTTGACCATGATGAGACCGTAGGACCTAACGAGATCAACCCTATGACCTAATAACAAGACTTACAGAGTGAAAGTGACTCATGACTGAAGACCATAGAGAGGAGAATCAGCAAGTTTCACATGAGGGAAAACTGATAAAAGACCACTACCATCAATGAATCCATGACCTAGCGGAATGATGAAAGTTTATGGTGTGGGACTCCTAATATGCAAATGCAAAAGAGTAAGTTTGATCACTGATGGCAGTATAACTAGACTGACACTAACATAATATAACTTGTATTTATAACTTTTACATCTCCACATATTTTAAAATTGAATATAACTTATTTCAATCGAATTTGAGTTTTTAAAAATTTAATAAAACTTATTTCTATCATAAGGAATTGATTGAAATACTTGGATAACTACTTCTAAATTTAGGAAAGTTGATAACATTATATAATTATTGAAATGTTGTCATATATTGTTTTTTTACCTACATATTAAATTTCAATACGATTGCTTATAACACGGTATGACTAAGCTCTTGTAGATAATATCAAAATAAATAATGTTGAATAAAACCTATTTGTTGTTTACATTGACATCCTTTAAAATTGAATAAAACTTATTTCAATCCTATTTTTGTTTTTAAATTGAATCTTGAGATGAATTTATAATTGAAATAATTTATTTTAAAAATTGAACTGTAATAACATACATATTGATTGCACTAAAACACACTTTCTACAAGCCAATATTACGAAGCATGATTGCAATTATTTCCATGTTCAATATTAAATTGATATATGATATATTTTAGTTCATTTTAAGTATCAAAGTGGATCGCTCTGCTGCGCTACGTGACCTAGCAGCCGCTGCAGCCTTCAGCGTCCTTGGAGCAGGGCCTTTGCTCTCATGGCCTCCCCGGAGCCTGATCCGGGGCCGCCCTCTCCCAACGGTGGTGCAACCACCATGAACAACGCTCAGCCTGATGCATCAACAACTACATTCCCGTTATTGATAGACTCTTTGGGACCTCAATGGACAAGAACGACTATCACCAAGTTTGTTAAAAAATTGGACTCCATACCTGAGATTTATTTGCCACCTTCATTTCCCAGGAAAGTTGCAATATCACTAGCTGAAAAAGGCCTGGCTGGTCAATTTACAGGCTCGTGGCCTTCCCCCAAAACCATGCAGAAATGGGTGGAAAGGAATTGATCTGAGTTCACCGAAGGGAAAATCTCCATTCGCTTCTATGGCAGGGGCTATTATACCTTCCAATTTGAATCCAAGAGCGACCGAGATCTCATTTTTTTGCAGTGGACCTTACTTCATGGACACTAGAGGAATGTATATAAATTGTTGGACTCCTGATTTTGATCTGGAACTGGACGTTCCAAATGTTGTTCCAGTTTGGGTCAGATTATCTAACCTCCCGTTACACTACTGGGGAGACGACTTAGTGCGCGCAATAGGAAACACAGTCGGAAAATACATAGACAGGATCAAACCCAAAGACAACATGCAAGCTTGTGGGAGGATCTGTGTCGAGGTGGACCTTGGAAAGGGTCTTCCGGAAACCGTCAAGCTTAAGGTCGACAACTAGACACATATACAACAACTGGACTATGAGAAAATCCCCTTAAAATCCAAGGTATGTCACGAGTACGACCATTTTGCTAATAGATGTAGTAAGAAAGAAGAATCTGAAAAAACTGTAGAAGAAAACCCAGATCCGAAATGGGAACGAGTGAGAAAAAAGAATACGGCCTCAAAACCTCAATCAGCCTCTCAGCACCCTCTTCCACCTGGTCCCTCTTCCCCATCCTCGAATCCTTCCTCTCAACCCTCCACCTCTTTTCCTGACTCCTTCCTGGGGGTCAATCCCTTTGATATCTTATCCAAAGCCCTCATTCCATCTGAGCCCTCGATCTCCACCATCTCCCCAACCCCCAATCCCCTGACCTCACCCTCCCCTCCTCCCCTTGGCTCCCCCCTCCCACAAGGCTTCCCCTTTCAGCAGGTGGATCCTCTCTCCCCTTTCAACCCTCTTCCCCAAATCTTGGATCGAGTCCTCACTCAGAACCAATCCAAAGAAACTCCTCTAAACATTGAAAATACAAAGAAAGTTGGAAGGAAATCAAACAAGGAAATTAGGATGAGGTAGCAGTAAAAGATATATCTCTGGGAACAAAACAAGGTCTTGAAAGCTTGCTTGAAAAAGGACCAAAGAACAAGGAGAAAGTACAGCAGGCATATAAAGGGAAGGGTCCCTCATTCACCAACAATAGTAAATAATGATAGTCGTCTCTTGGAATTGTAGAGGGTTGGGTCACCCGGCCTCCAAAGTAAACTTTTTAAAAGACCTCATAAAAATTGAGAAACCATACATCCTCTTAATCCAAGAGACAAAAATTAGCAGCCAAGAAGTGGATCCAATAATTGCAAAATCAAGAACCTATGAAGGGAAAGCATAATTAGCAAATGGAGCATCAAGAGGAATATGTGCTATATGGAAAAAAGGAAAATGGCACATGCACCATTTCACAAAAAAAGAGCATTGGATGAATACAATTTTGGAAAATGCAGAAAATGGGGAAAAAAGAAGCATTTATAACATATATTCTCCCAATCATTACAGGGACAAAGAGACTTGCTGGAAAAATTTAATAGAAAGCACAATGGAGGATCTTGAAGAAAACCTCATTGTAGGAGGAGATCTAAATCTCATTCTCAAAGCGGAAGAAAAAAGAGGAGGTAATTTTATGCCTGATCCAAATAGAGAAACCTTAGAAGAAATAATGGAACAATGCAACCTCCTTGATGTCCCCCCAAAAAACGGAAAATACACATGGGACAAAAGAAGAATAGGAAAGGAAAATATCAAATAAAGATTGGACCGGATTCTCATTCGAGACAAAATGGTGGCCAACTATAATAGAGCATCCTATAGAATCATTCCTTCAACAGCATTAGACCATAAACCAATTCTAATCGAACTTGGAATGGCTTAAAACTATGGCCCCCTACCTTTCAGATATAACTAGCTATGGGGCAGCCATGGAGAAGATAAACAAGAGGTGGAAAATGTGTGGAGAAAAAACATTAGCGGATCACCAACTTTCATTTGGGAAACAAAGCTAAAAGCAACTAAAGCCAAATTGAAGGACTGGGCTAAAAACAGTTATAATGAGCCACACAAAGAGAAAGAGATTCGTGAAAATGAACTAATAAAAATCCAATAGGACCTTGAAAGAAATGACAGTACAATTGAGAAGCAGGAAAAGGAAAAATAAGCACAGTGGAAAATCTACAGGAACAATAGGCAAGAAGGAGAAACATGGAGGCTGAAATCTAGACAGCTCTAGATGCAAGCTGGAGATAAGAACACCTCCTTCTTCCATAACTCAGCTAAAACAAGGATGATAAAGAACAATATAGAAAAAATAATAGGAAAAGATGGACAATAAATAAAGGGTGAAGAAGAAATTAAAAATGAGGTCTTCAGACATTTAAAAACTCTCTTATCAGTAGTGGATGGTCAAGCAAAACTAGAAGAATTCCTAAAGCACATTCCAAAGGTAATTGACATAGAAACAAACAACTCCCTCAATAAAGAAGTCACAGAATATGAAGTCAAGGCAATTGTCTGGGATTTGCAGTCGGACAAGGCACCGGGCCCAGATGGTTTTCCCATTGCTTTCTACCATATATTTTGGCATCTCATCAAAAAATATTTGTTGAAGATGATAAGATATGTTATGTAGAAAAGAAAAATCGAGGGATTCACCAACTCCACCTTCTTGGCTCTTATCCCCAAAGACCCTCGCCCATCTTCCCTTAACCAATTTCGGCCAATTTCTCTCCGCAATGCCTCATATAAGATCATTTCCAAAATTATTGCTGGCAGGCTCAAACCCCTTCTCCCCTCCCTTATCTCTGATAATCAAGGCAGTTTTGTACCCAACCAGCAGATCGTTGATAACATCATCCTTGTACAATAAGCTCTCCAAACTAACCTCTCTAGAAATGAAAAAGGGTTCATCCTTAAAATGGATATGGAAAACACTTTTGACAGAGTAAACCTCTCTTTCCTTACAACAGTTCTAAAAATATTTGGATTCTCTGATGATTTTGTTGATATAATTTAGGCTTGTACAATAGGCCCCTAGATAGCCCCCCTTTTAAATGGCAGACCTTGTAACTTTTTTCAAAGCTCAATGGGACTAAGGCAGGGTTGCCCCTTGTCCCCTTTTCTCTATATTCTGATGGTAGACTCTCTAAGTCGAAAACTAGAGCACATTAGAAGAAACTCCACCTTAACTGGCCTTTCCATCAGCAGTGGGACCAAAAGAATAAACCACTCTTTGTTCGTTGATGATACCCTCCTTCTGGGTGGAGCCTCATGCATCGTTACTAGAAGATTCAAAATTATTCTCGATAATTTCTTGGATGTCTCTGATGGACTGGTTGATAATGGAAAAAGCTGCATATATAGCTGGAACACTCCCATTAGAACACTTCAACGGATTTCTCAAATTATGAAAATTCCCTTTCAAAATAATTGGGACCATTTCCAATATCTTAGGTTGCCCATTAGCAAGAAAAATATGAAGACAAAAATTTAGAGTAAATATGCTAAGAAAATGAAAGTGAAAATTCAAGCATGGGGCATGCTTTGGTTAAATCAAGCTGGGCGAATCATTCTCATCAAATCCATCCTTGCAGCTCTTCCTTTATATCAATTTTATCTCATTGCTACTCCTACAAGTATACCTAAACAAATATAAATAACAATCAGAAACTTCCTATGGAAAGGTGGGAATAGAGAGAGGAAAAAATTCAGTCTAGTAAATTGGAAACAAGTGACAGCTCCATATAAAAATGGAGGACTCTCTATAAAATTCCCACAAATAATGAATATGGCCTTGGGAAGTAAGATTGCATGGAGATTCCTAATAGGGGAAAAACTATGGTGGAAAGCATCACTTGAGGCAAAATATCTCAATGCAACAAGAACTTCAATTCTGGAAAAAAGTCTTCCGATCAGACCATGCAGCCAAATTGGAAAGAAATCTCTGGAGCAACCCAACTAATCAAGGATCACATCTCGATGAGACCAGGAAATGGGGAAAAAATAAATATATGGAAGGACAACATTATGGGACACCCTCCCTTAGATAGTAACCCATACATTAAAGACTTGAAGAGATGGATGACAAGGGAAGGATACCAAAAATTGGAAGATATTTCCAATTGGGAGTTGGATGGCAAATGGAAACAATGGGCCAAGCCCAATTTTCCCAATGATCTTGCAACTCAATGGAACCTTATGAATTCTCTCCTTGTAGGTGTAGCCCCAATCGACAAAAAATCTAAAGATGCCCTATATTGGATACCAACGGGAGGAGAGTATTCAGTAAGGACTGGATATCAAAAAATTCAAGAGGAACAAAGGCAGCAAGAATGGAAATATTGGAGACTAGCTTGGAAGGTTGAAACCCTCCCCAAAATAAAAATATTTTTGTGGACACTATTGCATAGAAAATCATTAACAATAGAGAATATAAAGAAGAGAGGAATATGTGGACCTTCACAATGTCCTCTTGATAAGAAGGCAGAGGAAACAATCCAACATCTTTTCTTGGAATTTTCATTTTCTAGAAGTTTTTGGGAGGTGATGGTGGCGCATATTGAAGTAAATTTGAATTACAATCTGCCTATAAGTCAGTTTTTCAGTAAATGGAAATGCAGTTTCCCTCACTCTTTCAAAAACAAATCAACAATGCAACGATTCTGGAACAACCTCCCATCTTTCCTCTGCTGGAAAATATGGATATCCAGAAATGGGAAAATTTTCAAAAATAAAACTCCTATAGTAAATACAACAACATCAAAAGCTTAGGGGATGATGGTAGAATTTCTCTTGGCCAAAGGGCTCCAAGGAATAAATATGGCTCACCTCCAAGAGGATGAAAGAAGCTGGATTAACTTCGTTGTCAACAAGATCAGCTATGGCCCCCAAAAAAAATATAATGGTGCAACAAATCTGGAAAATCAGAAAGACAGAAGTAGAGTTTTAATTATGGGCTCATTCTCTCAACAGAGCCTGCATTTTATTTGACGGGGCGTCAAAGAAAAATCTAGGCAAGGTAGGATCTGGAGGAATCATAATTCTTCAAGACAAAACTAATCAGATAGCCTAACGCTGGGAGCTGGGACAAATGTCAAATAACAAAGCAGAGGCCTATGGATTATTTTTAGGCCTCAAAATCCTAAGGGAAAAAAAATAATGCTATTGTCTTTAGATATTCCTCTCTCATCATCCATGCAATGGTGAGCAAGTCTCTTCCTAAAAATGCAGCCCTCAACCAAATCCTTAACAAAGCACAAAAATTAGCAAAGCACATAGGAAAGATTGAATATTTTCACATCTTGAGAAAGAACAACAAGTAAGCAGATCTGCAAGAAAAAAAAAGGAGTACAAATAAATATAGGACAAGTGAAAATTGGTGACAACATATCCCAAATTCCTATCCCATGAATCCCTCTATATTTTCATTGATGTCAAAGCATATCCATCTTATCACTGAAAAAAACTTCAAGAGATCCCTCAAGATCTTATTTGATCTTCCAAGTCAGCAAATATCCAAAAAACATATCAAACAAGATTCTTCTTATCTCTGCGAGATTATTCATATCTCTATTCCCAGTACCCTCCTCTTCCGTATCGTGTTGCCTCCCGTGAATTCCCTGCAAAGAGAAACACCTCTGATGGACTATAAAAATAACAACATTGTATGGGCTTTCATATTCTTCGTAGAGCTCTTGAATCAACTTACGCAGCGTTTTCCCTTTGTTGTGTTCTACCTTCATACTTCTCCTTGTTTCTTTTGTTTGAAGCGCTGGCCCTCCTTGCAACTTTGCATCACCCTCCTTCATACCACGCTCTCCCATCCCATCTCCCATTCCTCCCTCGTCTTCCGTAGTCCCTCCCCTCACAGATTTAAACCTTCTTTAATCTGCTCTTTCCTTATTTCTTCCATTTTTATTTTCCTCACTAATAAGGAAAAAACACAATATAAAAAAAACAGAGATCCACCTTCTCAGAATTTGGAAAAGTGGGAAGCAGCAACCAGAACAATAGAAACAACAATCACAGAGGAAATCAACTCAAGTGAACACAATTCTCTTCAGCAAATGGATCCTTTGGAAGATAGGCAACACCCATGTGCTTTCTGAAAATCCTACAGAGTTGTGATCAAAAGTTTGAGAAGCCAAATCTAGCAAGATAAGGATTGAACAAAAACAGAGATGGTTGTCATTCGCTCTCAATGGGATACTTGGAAAAATGGTATAATGTCAGTCAAGAATCGTTGCAACTACTTGGAAGAATCTCTGAAATTCATAAAGGAATATCTCAACAAGAAATCAAAACAAGGCTCTACTTCTCAGGACCAAGGAAGTAGGTATAGAGGCAGTGAGAAGACTATGAACAAATGACCCTCCAGAACTTCTGACTCTCCATGTTTTATGTTTAAAAATGCATTAGAAAATCTAGTTAAACAATGAAAGTTAAATGTATTTTTCTCTTAGATCATTTTTTCCGGCAGTATAGCACAAATGTAATAGTTTCTATCTCAATGAGAAGGGAAAAAAATAGCAGTTCTAGTAGCATATATACAGTAGTGATCCCCAAGCAGAGATCACTTTGTATAAAAAATGGAGAAATTTTGTAATGAGGAACTTCTTCTCCTCACCCTTTTCAGATAATATAACATAACTGAGTCTGTTCGAAAAAAAAAGGTATCAAAGTGACTTGCATCATAAATTAATATTGTACTTATTTTCTTAGTTTATGAAATTGAAAATCAAAATTGTTATATTTTATTAATAAAAGTTAAAGTATATAGATTTGTTTTTTTAAATTAGCAAAATAATTTTAATAGATCCATAAACTTAAAAAATTAATGAGCATCCATAAACAAGATTAACTACAAATTATCCATAAATTGAAATAGTGAATACATGCATCAATAAACTATCCATATGAAAATATATACAAATTACAAATATCACATGAACATCCATAAATTGAAATAATAAGCATCCATAAACTAAAATGATGTCCATGCACATCCATAAACTATCCATGTATGAAAATATACAAAGTTTGTATCACATGTGAATGTGCCCTATGAAATGAGCCCAAAAATATACAAATTATCCACTCTAAGTACCAACAGAACTCCTATGTGAGTTCTGTCGCGCAAATTAGTTGTCCATAAGCTGGTACTACAATATAACACATTCAAATCCAAACTAATTAGATCATTATTTGTACAAAATAAACAATATGGAAATAAATGATTTTGAACCACATTTTTAATTACATATACATGAATCTACTAACCTCAATTGAGTCCAAATTCAAGACATATAGGATTGGGGTCTGATGATTTTGGGTTTGGTGCTCCCCTGCCCGTGGTTCAATGATTGGAGGCTACATCGATGGACCCACATCATCAATTATTCTAAACCCAACATCCCACTCATGCGTCCATAGAACAACAACATCAATGACACTGCATATGGGCCTGTGTACATAATGGAAAGGACAAATTATAATTAATCTACAAATTAATTAATATATATGTGTAACTTAAAAAATTAAAATTTTGAAATCTTAGGAATTAAATTTTTTACCTCAATTATTATTCCATTTGGTTTTACATGGTGACTCTCCTCCACATTAGTGTTATGAGGTGGAGGTGGAGGCGGGGGAGAATCCATGGAAACATGCTCTGGTCAAGGATGGTCTAGCTGATCAACTTCCCCCTCGGATGACCTTATAAGTTCATCCATGTAGTTGGGTTGTGTCTACATGTTATCATGAAATTATTAATATAAATTCAATGTAATATGAACTATTAATATAAATAGTTATGCATAATTTGACAATAAGAGTCAAAATTTTCATATATATATATAGATGCATATATACATACACACACACACACACACACACATATATCTGTGTGTGTGTGTGTGTGTGTGTGTATATGTATGTATGTATATGTATATACATACATATATACATACATAAATACATACATACATACATACATACATATATATATATATATATATATATCTTTTTTTCGGCTACTATTTGTGTTTGATAGTTGCACGTTGAGTCGAATTTTAATCCGCAATTTTTTGGGCGTTTATTGTCTTCCCTCAACCTCACAGACCATAGCAATGGTCAAACCTTTAGAATGCATTGATTTAGAGCCTGAGGCTAAGGATATCCTATCGATTTTGGGCCTGAAGCCAACTCAACACAACTTTCCCAAGGTGGTCCTACCAACAAGGTATTCACGTGGAAAAAGGGGATCCACAATGATAGATTTGCAGATGGAAGGTGGTTTATGTTCCCTGGAGCTTAGCAAAACCAACGCTTTAAAGGAGGTCGGATGGGGATCTGAAAACAAAACACTGGATGTGTGGGAGACAATGGAGAAGTCGGTAGAACAATCAGAATCATAGAAGGAGAATTGTTGGGTAAGTTACAATATTCCATCAAACCCTCCCATTACTGGTCTTTTCTCTAGTGGCCTAGAGGATATTGTGATTAACAATGGTCTTAGTCGCAAAAAAGGGCTCAAAGCGTGTCTATTTGAGAAATGGGTCCAAAAGACTAGGAGGAGGGACAATGCCTGAGCATTGCACTCGCCTGTAGAGGGCCATTGGGCCAAAATACAAATGAATTTTATTTTTCCCTCCAAACCCCTAGCTTAGAGGCGACAAACAGATAATTTTGCTTCCAGAAGGGCTTGGAATTATAGGATGTTTCTGTAAAACCCACATTTCACACTGGTGAATGGGAGCGGGATGGAGTTCCATCCTATGCTTTTCAGGGTTTTCCTTATGAAGGCACTACTTGTTTTGAAACATATTTTTTGGGGGAGAAACCTTTAAATAACACCTGTGTTTTGTTGGAAATACCCTTTGAGCCTAAAGTTTCTATTATCCAAGAGAAGCAGGTGGAGAAATGGCTTGGGTTGCTACAAGAGGAAGCAAATCAAGCTCAGGAGATTCAGTCCTTTGTGAGAGGGGTCAAGAATGGTCGAAATCTTGGCTCAAAGAGGAAGAAGAGGAAGGTCATCAAGAACAAATATGAATGCCTTATTTAAACATCGCGGTTGATATTCAAATATACAGGGCTATGTAGGCCTCATAGCCTATCTTGGTTGGTAGAGTGAGAGGTAAATATTTCTCAGCAGAGTATATCATAAACCAAATAGATAAATCTTGGAAGGAAGCTCTGGATAAACAGGTTGAAGTCCTCACTCTGGCTAGAGGTTGGTTTAGGTTGTGTTTCATTTAGTGGGAGACTATGGAATGGGTTTTAAATCGCAATTGGTGCTTTGGTTTATTGCCAATCATTTTCAAGAAGTGCATGCCTTTTTTCGATGCCCAGAGAGAAAAGGTGGAACAAATCCTAGTTTGGGTCTGTCTCCCTTCCCTTCCTCTGCAAATATGGACAAAGGATGTATTTAGTGCCATTGGTAACTCCCTTGGTTTATATATGGAAGCAGAATTTTCCTTCGTAAATAAATAAAAAATTAAATATGGCTTGTATCTTGGTTAGACTGGACCCAAGATAAGGATTGGCTGAAAAAATTCAGTTACATCTCCAAGGTTATTCCCACTGGAAAATTATCAACTATGAGCTTCTGCCCTTCAGATGTCATATATGTCACAAGTATGGACACCTTTTCCATGGCTTTCAATTGGGTTTTAGACAAAGAAGAAGTCTGATACGTGATCCTGGGATCAAGGGTCGGATTCTGATGGATGGGGTGGTGAACGACCAAATGGTAGAGGAGGAGCCACTGCCAAAAGGGGAACAAGTGTCGATGGAGTTTTAGGAAGCACATATTGAAAATCAGAACCTCAATGTGTTTCATGCGCAAGTTCAAGTTCATAGAGACCAGACAGAAATTAGAACACTTGATCCGGCGCCTCCCCCAGCAGATACTTGTTCTCTCTTCCTTACTCCTTTACATGAATCTCTTCAATATTTGTTGAGTGTTATTCCTCATACTATTGCTTCCAGGATTTATTTGAATGAGTAGTCGGTCCCAGGAAATTTTTCACTTGCCTTGGATATCATTATCACTTCCATCCCTGCACTATCCCTTTCCAAGTTGCCTCTAGCAGAACCTGATCCCCATCCCCTTCATATGGAAACCCTTGATCTCCCTCCTTATAATCTTACTTATAATCCTATAGGAGGGATGGGAGATGCCTTGGATCTTACGAGGCCGCAAAAATCACGTGGACGAAAGAAAACCATATCTAAGGCTCAACTCAAAGCTAAGTTGGATATAGCTAATGGAAACTAGTTATCCTTAAAAGGGGTGCTTAGAGCGGGGCAGATCCCTTTCATGGTTACCAAATGATCCTATTATCGTTCAATTGTTGTGGATTTTCTAGCAACCGTAAGAATTTTGCTCTAAAATCCCTATTTCAATCATACTGCCTGGATGTCATTATGTTTCAAGAAACTCTGAGACCTGGGGAGGCTGTGATGCTTTCACTTTGTAAAATGGTGCCTAGATAGACTTTCATAACAACTGATGTGAAAGGAAGATCAGGAGGCCTTGCCCTAGGCTTCAAAGAAAGTAGTATGAGGTTGTTAAATTATTTGGGTTTAGACTTGGTGTTGGGAGTGGAGGTTCACTTGTTGAAACTTTGCTTTGAGATATTATTGGTAAATATCTATGGAATGTTTCAAGACAAAGTATCTTTTTGGAACAATATTTTTGCGAATTATTTTATGAAATTCCCAAATCTGGTGGTTGTGGGGGACCTAAATTTTTCCCTTGGATTTTCTGATACCTGGGGTCCTGAGGCCCAAGCCGACCCACTAGTGGATTTTTATTTTTTTTATTTTTTTATTTTTTTTTAATTTTTAATTTTTAATTTTAATTTTTGTTTTATTTTTATTTTTATTTTTCATTTTTATTTTTATTTTTTTATTTATTTTTATTTTATTTCATTTTATTTTTATTTTTTATTTATTTTTTATTATTATTTTTTTTGAACAATATTAAGACCAAAAGACTCATAGACCTAAATTTGATAAAATATTGCCCCACCTGGAGGAAGAAAAGAGTAGGGGAGGCTAGGGTGGCTAAGAGACTGGACCAATTTCAGATAAATGAGTTTTTCTTAAACCAAATTCCCTCTTTCAGGTAGTGGGTCGGATTTGTAGGGAAATCAAATCACTTCCATATCTTATTGGAGATGAATGGGTCCAGTAGGAAGCCTAATGCACCCTTCAAATTCAATTCTGGTTGGTTAAAATAGCCCAACTTCATTCGACTAGTTAAATAAATATGGAGGCATCTGGATTGATCACAAGACACATCCCCTACATCGTCCTTCATGGATAATCTAAAAATATTGAAACAGGGAACTATCAGTTGGGAAAGGGATAAAAGGACAAGGGATGAAACATATCTTACACAAATTGGGGTGGAGCTAGAAATCCTAGAAATCCCAAAGGTGGATGGTTATGAAACATAGGATAAAATAGAAAGTATCAAACTTTTAGGGGCCAGGAGGAGGAAGATCCTAAATGACTTCGAAGAACAATGATGTCTTAAAATTCGAGCTATTTGGATTTCTGCAGGGGAAGAGAATTCAAAGTTTTTTTTAAATTATGCGAAGGGAAGGAAGAACTCCAATACTATATGGGAAATGGGTTGGGAAGAAGGAGGCAAAGATAAATCTTTCAATGAACTGGAGAGTTTGGGCAGAGACCACTTCAAAACCTATTTAAGGCTCCAGAGGTCGTTTCCACCGTCGAGTTCATCAGGGTGGCTCAACACTTTCCTACATATGCGGAAGGGTGAAGAAAATGATTTTCCTATGACACCAGTGTCAAAAATCGAAGTCAAAGAATTTATAAAATCCATGCAAAAAGATAACAGTCCAGGGTATTATGGCTGACTATGGAATTCTTCCAACATTTCTTCGAGTTTATAGGGGAAGAAATAATTGAGGTGGTGGAACAATCCAGGATACAGGGTCATGTCCATGAGCCCTTCAACTCTACCTTTATAGCTCTAATTCCAAAATCAGATGACCTTGGTACTTTTGAGGAGTTCAGGCCAATATCCCTCTGCAAGTTTATATACAAAATCATTGGCAAAGTAATAGCGATTCTCCTAAAGCCAATCCTTTCCAGTAATATGTCAAAGGAACAAATTTTTTTTTTTCTTGATGGTAGACAAATCCATGAGGCTATTGGAGTAGTCCAAGAATCGATGCATATCATTAAAATAAGTAAAAGAAAAGGCTTGATAGTCAAAATTGATCTATTAAACCTCTCCATTTTTCCATAGTCAAAGGGGGCTTAGGAAAGGATGCAATTGTAACAATTTTGGTGGTGTATCCACCCACAAAATTATTGATGAGACTAAGCTACAGGATAAATCGACCAAATGAACAATCAGCAATAACCATGTGAACAAATGTGATAGTGGTAATAACTTGTCATTAGTATGATAATGAATTTTTGAAATGAGAGAGAGAGAGAGAGAGAGAGTTTTTCCTTTATAGTTTAGTTATTTATAAACTTAAATATATTCTTTAAAATAATCCTTTATAAAATCTTATTTATGACCTCTATATACATAACTTTATACATGCCTTTTTACTTTTAGAACTCCCCTTTTATGTATATAATTTCATTCACCATTTAAATATATACTCACTTACACACATTAAATGCCTTCGATAATTCTGTCCATCTGCAAAGATAAAACTTATCGGTGACATAAAGAGATATTTGTATTTCTTTTGTTTTTCTTTACCTTGCAAATACCATGGGTGATTGTCATGGATTTTCAAAACCCCCAACTTTTAAACCACCAATCGCAATTAATAAGGAAACAATGTTGTCTTATCTACTCTTCCTTTTGTTCTATGTTGTTTTCTTTTTTACTTTCACATGCACTTTTAACAATAATTCATAACCTTTTTATATATATGATTTTTTTTTCCACAACCCTAGAATTTTTTGCATAACTTTTACTTTTTTCTTAATTACAAGAATAAGAGTGGCCAAAAGCCTAAATGTGGTCAAGGCCTTTGAGAATACGTGAATACCAAAATTTGTATGTGATCAATGTTTGTTGTTTTCCCTAGAGAATAGGGAGACCTTAAAATTTGTATGTAACCAATTGTTGGATCTGAAAACAAATCTCTGATACTAAATGGTATGAACAAAGTTTGTTATCCCACAAAATATTCAAAATTTCCGGAATATAAAGAAATGCATGTGGAAAATATATAAATAATATATAAGTAATTCATAGTAGAAAATATGATGATGAGAGTACAATTAGGGTCTCATATATATAACTAAGCAGGGGTACCCATTAAAAAAGAGTCATTTCCTTTCATAATTATTAATTATTATTATCATTATTATTTATACTTATTTTATACATATTTATATTCACAAAAGGGCTTATTTCTACACCATGGACAGGTGATACTTTCTCATTCTCTAATTAAGTTTTGAAATCCTCATAAATAAGCCCAAATCATCTTCCACTTTTCTGAGGAAGTTAAGGATTTCCTTACCCTTGTGGTTGTATTTGGGGGATTCCTAGGGAGAAAAATATCTAGAATAAACCCACGCCTTTGTTCCCTACCAAGGGGATGTAGATGTCCCTACCTATACATTAACTTCTTCTAGAGAAATTTTAACCGTATGTAAAAGAATGAGAGGTGTGGGGGTAGGGTTTTTTATGCCTAATAGGCTAGGCAAGGATTCACTGATATATTCCAATCCTTTAGGTTATACCTTTATCCCCAAATTCTGAAAGAAAATTTTTCATTGGACTTTTTATTGCAAGGAGAAGGAATTTGAGGTGTCTTAAATAATTCTTGTCGACTTCATTGTTGTTAACAACATCAAATCTCTTATCCTTATGAGTGCCTGATGCCAATGGCTACTCCTCAAGATCTAGTGGGATGACTAAAGACTTTTTACTAACTATTTTATTTGGACCCAGTTGCCTCAAATCATATATAAATAATAAGGTTTTCTTCCAAGTCCACTCCTAAAACTTGTGTTTGTTTTTCTTTCATCCATATCTTGAATGAGTGTTCCAATACTAAAGTGCCATAACTATGGAAACATCCAAACCTAAAGAGAATTCCTTAATAGTCATAAGTGAGCTAGTAACACTCTATCTTGCAATTTAATAATAATTTCCTCCATTCTTCCTTTATTTATCTCTAATCCCACTAATAGTATTCCCATTAAAAAGATCTTATTTATATAAGGTGTATTTGGTTTCATAGAATTAATTGAGTGCATTCTCTATTGCTAAAAATACTTATTTTAACCATAAAATAAGAGGAAGACACAAAATGAAAACCCATACTAGAAGGATATGAACCCATGTAATTCTCACATTGAATTCCAAATACCAATTCTTCAAAAATAAATTTTGAGAACCCCACTTTCATCTATTATGCAAGACCTAGTTTACCTCAACATATGTTTTGAAAACAAAACTACCCATCCCTTATCATAATTTGGGTGTGGGTAAGGGGGGGGGGATGTGTATCCAAATAAAGGTTGGAAATTTTCCTTGGTCTATTCCTTAAGACAATACTCATACTTCTTGCTACCAGGGAACCAACTGGAAAATAAAACTTAAAAATTAAAATTAAAAAATTAAAAAATAATAATAAAAATAATAATAAAAATAATAATAAAAAAATAAAAAAATCCATTCTTTCAATTCAATCACATCAATAAGCCTAGTTTTTTCCCCTTAGTTCAACCTTACCATCTCTTATTCTTTCTTGATGCATTTTTTCTTGGGTATCCTTTTGTTGGAGAGGTAAATCCCCTCTGCGGACAGAGGCGATCCCTACTAGCACAGATCGGGTCTAGCAACAACCGAGTCACGCTAAGATGCAAGTTCTTAATTGAAAAAGACCAAGATGCGACAAGAGGCCTACCTTATGTCCTACACTGCCGTCGTTTGTGGAGAAGATGGCGCTTCCATCCCTTGCTTTGGCAGATCACAATTCTCCTGCTCGATGTGATCGAACACCTGCACGTACAAGAAGAAACAACAAAAAAACAAGCGTAAAACCTAATACATGCAATTATGCACCAGTCAGAGAAGATACAACTCATAACATAAAACATGAACATCTGAGTGGAACCATAATCAAAGTCGCTTATTATCAATCAGAACAAAGAAAGATACAACCTGAGCTCTGACGTTGGATCTTCCTTCGGCGGGTCGACAGAGGAGTACGTCTCGGTAAAGCTCGTCGGGAAAAGGACAAGTCTCTCTCTCTTCGGTTGTCTGACGATAATCTCCTTACAATTGATTCAGCTCTATTCAGGCTAGCTTGCAAAGGGAAAATGACAAGATTATATAGATGGTGGAAGGGGAGTTGGGATCCCTACAATGGTGGGATTGGCCCTATTCTCAAGGAAGCTTCCATGATAGGTGGAAAACCACTTCCCCTACACGGAGATCCGGAGCCAAACCTCCCAACTCATTTTAGAGACTCGTTCAAGGGTTGGTTGGAATCAAACTTCCTCCATTTATTTTTAAAAAACACTCCTTATTAAGCCTGGCGTGGGTAATACACTGGGACAGAGCACCAGTTGGCGCGCCCTCTTTGGAGGATTTCCCCATTAGCGCGAGGGCTGAACTGGGTAGTCGTGCCAAGGATAAAAAGGCTAGTTTTAGGGCTTTTCACAGGAAATTGTCTTCAGGGGAATGATTTTCCTTGTCAAGGGGGATGCCATGAAAGTGATTTCAGGTCATGTCACTACTCACAGGTCACGGAATAATCCCTCCAATGTGTGGGACGAGGGATTGCAGGGACGGTGAAAAATTACTGTGTAACAGATTCCCCCTAAAGCATGAGGCCTGAAAGAGGGAGAGGGGTGAAATGCTTTACGAGAACGTGCCCAACTGAAAACATTGTCATTGAAAAACCTATGTAGACAAGTACAACTGATATCTCAAATACATGATACATATGTGGTATGGGCGCAACCATCCGTAACAGAGTATACAATAATCAAGATCCAAGGCATGGACATAGCCATCCAGTAAGGATCGATAAATAGACTCAGGTATGGTCGCAGCCATCCAATCAATGAGTCATGTAACCAATCATAATAATCCACAAAATTGCAGCCTAGATTCTAGTAGACAAAACCCAGGGTCTTGCGCTCCATCTCGACCCGAACAAAATACAAGTCCAAGCATGTGAATAAGTGAGCTGAAGTCGAACATGCAAGAACATCGTCTAATTACTAGCCAATGATGAAAGTTGTTTAACAGATGCGAGAGGAACCACCAATAATGACAATGGCCCTCAAGGTACTATAGGTACAATCCACAGAGTGTGAACAGTGAGATGGTGTCGAACACCCGCAGAATCATCCGATCGAAGGTCAATGATGAAAACCTTGCATCGAATGTGAAGAACCTGCCATTAAGGCATGCAGGCTCCAAGGTACCGGGAGGGAGTCTCTAGATCAACTTCCTGGATAATGAGCTGAAGTCGACAGGAAGTGACCTTGATCGAAGGTGGGCCATAGTTTTTCCCACATCATCGACGCGAAACAGAGGAAAATAATGTTTGTGAATCAAGACCAGATGAGAATCAGAGGAAGGTTGAAACTGCATAGGTCAACTTCTCTTGAACATATCGGCGGCACGACAGTGGATTTGGCAGTATTTGACATCAAAAGATCAGAGGCCATGATGATGAGGTAAAGAGAAGATGAGGGGTCAAAAAATATTACCCAAACCCACAGAGGCAAACAGAGAGTGAGATGAGATGTCCCCAACCCGACACGAATGCAGACAAGTGCCATGTTCAAGAGCGACATACTGCCGACACAACGACAATACTGGTTCCATTTTTCCCCACCATTTCTGGCAAGTACCCCAATTATTTTTTAGAACAAACTTGAAGGGGATAGCATATGCTTGTAATATAAGTTCATCCTTTGGAAGAATCCATCCTATTACATTTAACGAGCCCTAGGAAGGAGAAACTCAAATATCGTCATTACGACTTAATCCGATGTCATCAGGGTTTAACGAGTCTGAAAAAGGAAGAAATCGACGTCTTTTCATGTTTAGAGAGTTTGAAAAGACAGCGGAAAAGCAAACTCCAGTAGTCCCTTTTCGTAAATAGTTCCTCAGATCCGAAAAGGTATAAAACTATGTCTAAGAAAACCTCCTAGTCGCGATAGGCTAGGGTATTCCTTTTTCGTAAATAATCTATCCCAGCCCGAAAAAGGGGTAAATGTATACTAGGTAGATGTCGTTTCACAGCCACTTTAACGAGATCGAAATGAAAAGGGATTCGGCAATCTTTTCATGTTTAGAGAGTCAGAAAAGAGCTAAAAGATGACTCTAGGAATGACTTTTTCGTGTTTTTACTGAGTCCGAAAAAGTATAAAATACAACTCATATCATTGTCCAAGCCGAGTAAAAGCCTGTCGCTGCACATAGAAGCGAGTGTAAAATCCATTTTTCGACAAAATATATTAAAATATTGGGAAAAATTAATTTCAAAACCTAATTTGACTTTGAAAAGTTATAAATATGCCAAAAATAGTAAAACATATTCACTTTTACTTTTTACCTCATTTGGAGAGCAACAGTGGGCTTTTGGTGTGCAAACTTGCGGCAGTGATTGCGACCAATCCAGTACATCATCCGGATTCTCGTTCATTCCAGGTAAGAGGCGCTCCCCTTAGCTTTTTTTTGATTCGGGGCTAGTAGGGATTGAGTCACACTAAGACGTAAGTTCCTAATTGAAAAAGACCAAGATGTGACAAGAGGCCTACCTTAAGTCCTACGCTGTCGTCATTTGTGGAGAATATGGCACTTCCATCCCTTGCTTTTGCAGATCACAATTCTCCCACTCGATGCAATCAAACACCTGCACGTACACGAAGAAACAACAAACAAACAAGCGTAAAACCTAATACATGCAATTATGCATCAGTCAGAGAAGATACAACTCATAACATAAAAACATGAACATCTGAGTGGAACCATAATAGAAGTCGCTTATTATTAATCAGAACAAAGAAAGATACAACTTAAGCTCTGACACTGGATCTTCCTTCGGCAGGTCGACAGAGGAGTACGTCTCGGTAAAGCTCATCGGGAAAAGGACAAGTCTCTCTCTCTCTTCGATTGTTTGATGATAATCTCCTTACAATTGATTCAGCTCTATTCAGGCTAGCTTGCAAAGGGAAAATGACAAGCTTATATAGATGGTGGAAGGGGAGTTGGGATCCCTACAATGGTGGGATTGGCCCTATCCTCAAGGAAGCTTCCATGATAGGTGGAAAACCACTTCCCCTACATGGAGATCCGGAGCCAAACCTCCCAACTCATTTTAGAGACTCATTCAGGAGTTGGTTGGAACCAAAATTCCGCCATTTATTTTTAAGAAACACTCCTTATTAAGCCTGGAGCAGGTAATACACTAGGACAGAGGGCAAGTTGGCGCGCCCTCTTTTGTGGATTTCCCCCATTGGTGCGAGGGCTGAACTGGCTAGTCACGCCAAGGATAAAAAGGCTAGTTTTAGGGCTTTTCACAGGAAATTGTCTTCAGGGGAATGATTGTCCTTGTCAAGGGGGATGCCATGAAATTGGTTTCAGGTCATGTCACTGCTCACAGGTCACATAATAAGCCCTCCAATGTGCGGGATGGGGGATTGCAGGGACGGTGAAAAATTACTGTGTAACACCTTTTGACTTCTAGGTAAGGATTACCTTGTCCCTTTGCTTCAACTATAGTGGAGCCACTCATTAGGGTATAATTCAAGGATTTTCCAACAAAACCTTCCTTTGGTTTTGGCTACTAATAAACCAAAACAATTGCAACAAAAAATATCAAACTCCCTCTAGGAGGCCAAAGTTGGGTCATCGATATCAATACTTTCAGAGTGCTAAGTAAATTCTCTATTCTATTCACTTTGGCAGATTTATAGGCCTAGATTGTAGGATTATCTCCATCAACTGGCATAGGAAGTGTAACTAAGGTAGCATCAATTCTCTCAGGGAAAACATCACTACAAACTTGTATCCTTGCCTCCAGCTTGGATTCCACCCTAGAATCAATATTGAATAGACCTTGTTCCAACTCAATGAAGATGATCAACTATATGTTCTCCTCCAAGAACTTCTCCCCAATAGGTTACCTCCTCCCTACAACCATATGATTTTTTTATGTACCAAGAATTGGAATCATTTAGATTGAATGTCCCTCTAATGGGTCAATTACAAAATCTAGATTATTCTTCCATTTCTAACTTTGGTTATGCATCATCCACCCTCGAAAGAATCAACACTTCCTTAGCTCGGTGTCTTTGGGAACCCTATTTTTCTCCTATTGAAACCCCGATCCAACTCTTGATGAAAAAATGGAAATTACAAATGGTGGTCCCCCACTTCATAGCGATATAGGTTTATTAACATCCAAGGCCAAACACTACCTCAATTTGAGACAAAAGGAATTCAAAGAAAATTAAAACATATATCGATGATCACCCCGCTTCCAACGAACTAATTATATCCATATAAAATATTGGGAAAGCTTGAATGTTTTACTTCAATGCATAAGGCCAAGCATTCCATTTTCCATAACCATGGCCCAAGGCACTTATAGAATAATTAGTTAATCAGAAAGACACCTCCTAGAAAAGGGGGAAAAAAATAAGGGCCAAGCATAACACTTTCCATAACCATGGCCCAAGGAACTTGGAGAATAATTAGTCAATGGGAGCGTAACCTCCCAGAAGAGGAAAAAAAACAAGAATAGTAAACAATAATTGACTGAGAAGCTTCAAAAACTAAGCCCAAACTTAACACCTTACACAACCATAGGTCATACCATTCATAGGAGAAAAAATAACACCTTCAACCAACTCACTTCATAGGAATGTGTCCATAATTCAAACTTCATCCCATCACAACATCAAATATTTTGAAGGTCGAGCCACCTCAGTTGAAAATGATCAACCTACCATGAAGCTAAAAACCCTACTTCTTGTGTGTAATCCTACATTGGTTAAACCCACTAATCAATCCAAATTCATGTCAAAGAATATACTATTTAATCTTTTCATAATTTCTTTACCAAATCAATTATCATATAACATTCTCCTAACACCAATCAGCTTATTTGATTTGATGACATTAAAGCCTTAACATCAACTTCTTATTACTCATCCCACGTCATCATAGAAGACTAGAAATTAAAAAATAATCTTAATCATTTTAATTCTTAAGATGATTAGATTGAACCCCTCTTGCAAGCATACCTTCTATCAACTTCAACATTAAGATAGTTTTCTACCCTTTCTTATTATTTTAGAAACACTTTGAATTTTTTTTTAATAGAAAAAGTTACCAACTTAGTGTTGATTTTTACGCTCATTTTGAAAAGTGGTGATGCAACATCACCCTGCATTTTTCGAATATGGCATTAAAAACAAAATATAATGACTACAGAATACATGAAAGAACATGTTAAAATGAAAAAGTTTTTGAAATGGCACCTAAAGGGGGCTTCTGATTTAATTTTCCCTTAATTAAATTGGAAGATAAATTATAATTTCATTTCATAACAGCTTGTAAGTGTTAAATGAGTCAGGAAGACTTAGTTAGCTCAAATAATTCAAGTTGGAGGTCAAAGAGCAGGCATGTAGAGTTATTATTATATTTTAGGGGGTCCAATTACAGTTATTTGTGCATCGTAATTAGTTATCTCAATTAATTGAGTTAAAATAAGTTTAACTAATTCTAAATGAGAGATGACCTAGTGATAGGTCTAGTGAATTAAATCGGATTTAATTCACAAGTAGTGATTAATGAATTAAATGATAATTTGATTTAAATAGTTGTTGCATGTCAGTTCTAAGGAAGGCCTAGTTGAGATTGAGGTAAAAGGGAAGATAACTAGCAATTGTATAATTAGAAAATTGTACGGGTCATGTATGAGGTCATCAGGAAGCCTTGAATTAATTGCGCAATCTATTCTTCGGAATTTCCTATTTAATAGGGCCGTAATTCCTCCAATAATGTATGAGCAAGGCTGGCCAAACAGAGGCTGAGAATTGGTTAATTATTTGACTAATTTTTCCTAGATCAAAGTGAGACAGTCAACAAAGTGCAAAGGTTTCTCAGTGAGAGAAAAGCATTGTATTGTTTCATGGTCTTGAATTTATATAATATACAGATAGAATGGCTTTGATCAGTTTCTTTCCCCATATACATCTTGTGTTGTGCGATTGATTTATTCTTTCTCTTACTTGTTATGTGATTGTGCGATCAAATTTGGTTTTTGAAAATTTATAGAAGAATTTTGTATTTTATTTTAGTACATTACAAGATCAAATTGAATATCTTTGGATAATTTCTACATGGTATTAGAGCACCAGGAATCAAAATAGAAGATAATAACCAAATTTTTCTTTGAACAGGTACATCGAATTTGCAGATTTGTTCTTCAGGACCCAGCAGCAGATCAATATGTCTTTCAATGGCTTGAGACTCCAATATGCCTTTGAGGGAAATTCGAATTATAGAGCATGGAAGGACATGATGGAGGTAGTGTTCGAAGACAATGAACTGAAGGCATTCTTTGACAATGATATTCCCCAACCCGCAGAATAATATTCTCAACTTCTTGATGCATGGAAGAAGAATGTAACAAAGGTGAGAAGGATCTTGTTAGAGGGAGCTCGAGATAATATTTTCTCAATTCTCCATGGTAAGGAAAATCCATATGCTATGTGGAAGGCCTTAAAGGATCTATTTCAGAATACTAGCGACCACAGGAAGTTGGCGTTGAAAGACAAGATCAGAAAGATCAAGATGGAGAAGGGCGACATGATCAAAAAATACTTGACGAAGTTCACTCAATGTTGAGATGAGCTTGGAAGTGTTGGGATAACAGTTGCCTAGGATGATTTGGTGAGCCTATATCTTCTAGGACTTCCTAAGAGCTATCATAGCTACAAGGACTCTGTGAATGGTAGGGAGAAGCTACCATACTGAGAGTGATTGTAGTCTGACTTGGGACAAGAAGAGATTCGGCAGAGCACCATAGATGGATCCTCGTCAAAGGCTGATGATGAGGAGAATTGTACCTTGGCTGGAAAGGCAAAGAGAGGGAAAGGGAATGTGTCCCATTCCAAATTGGAGTCTGAAAATGCAGGGATGAAGCGAGACTTGTCAAAGGTGAAATGTTTTCACTATCATGAGCATGGACACTATGCCACAAATTGTCCACAAAATAAGACCAACAAGAAGGCCTCGGGAGGAGAAGAAAGTGAAGCACTTACTTTGTAGTTTGAGCTGGATTTCACTCTCATCGCATGCATGGTGTCATCGATGATGTGTTATGTGTGGTACTTAGGTAGTGGAGCTTCATTCCATATAATCAACAATAAAAAATTCTTCAGTAGCTTGGAGGAGAAGGATCTTTAGATGCACATCAAGATGGGTGATGACGAGAGGTATATCACTACCACTATAGGTACAGTTACCTTTCAGAGGGAGTCAGGTAATCTTCTCACATTAAAATATGGCATGTATGTTCCTAGTTTAAAGAATAATTTGGTTTATGTTTGTATGTTGTAAGATCATGGCTATGATGTGATATTCAGTGAAGGAAAGGTGTTCCTTCATCACAAAGCCACGGGATAGATGAAAAATATTGTAGTTCAAGTAAATAACCTCAAAAAATTGGATTTAGAATATTGTTTTGCCTTAAGAAGAAAGAAGAGAAGGTGTAGAGTTGAGACATCAGTGAGTTATGGCACAGGATATTGGGTCATCTACACAACAACACTTTGAATATAATGCAACAAATTTCTATAGGACTTCCAAAGGGTGCACTTGCACAGAGAGATACATGCGAAAGGTGTACATTGTGGAAGTATACCAAATCCACCTTTCATGATAAGGAAAATTGAGTAATGAAATCCTTGGGAGACTTCACTCAAATGTGTGTGGACCATTATCGACATCTTCCACAAAAAAACATAGGTATTATGTTATTTTTGTTGATGATTTTTCAAGAAAATTTTGGATTTTCTTCACGCAGAAGAAATATCAGATGTTCTCCAAGTTTTGTGAGTTCAAGGCACTTGTCGAGAAAGATATAGGGAAGAAGGTGATGGCTCAGAGGAGCGACAATGGTGGATAATATGTACCTAACTAATTCAAGAATTTTTTTTCCTCAAAAGGAATTTGAATAGGATTGACAACACCTCATAACCCACATTATAATGGGGTTACATAAAGAAAGAACAGAACTATTGTGGGAGAAACATGAGTTATGTTGCATGATTAGGGCCTACCATTTCATATATGGGCAGAAGCATGCAATACATCAGTATTTTTAAAGAACATAAGTCCTCATTCGGTACTTTGGATGAGTACAACATAGGAGGCTTTTTTAGGTAAGAGACCATATGTGTTGCATTTTAAAAATTTTGGTTCAACCGTGTATTTCCATGTAACCAAATATGTCAGGAATAAGCTAGAGCCAACAACAAAGTTGAGGATATTTTTTGGGCACACTGGTGCACCTCACAACTATGGGTGTACTTTTCAGCACACAAGATGACAATGGTCATAAGAGATGTGAAATTTGGTGAAGATAAAGCCATGTGATTGTCCCTTAAGAGGGATCTTGAGTTGCATTCAGTTGAGTAGATATTGGCTCCAAAAGATGAAACTCAAGATGTGGAGCAGCCACAATCAGAGGAACAGAGAGTGGCAGAAACCACTCATGCAGGGCCATACACAAAATATAGAAGGAAGCGCACCAGAGAGGCTGACATATTTTTGCTAGATGTGAGAGACGCGAGAGAGAATGTGGGAGCACCCACATCACAATGCAGGCAGAGAAGGTCCCCAGAGTGGTACACTAGATACATGGCTCTTATGAGATAAGGTATTGCGATAGAACCATCCTCTTTCGAGGAAGCAATGCAGTAGCAAGTTTGGGTTGATGCCATAGTTGAGGATTATGACTCCATTATCATAAAAGTGCATGGGAAGTTGTCCCAAGACTAGAGGGGAAGTTAGTTGTAGGATCCAGGTGGGTCTACAAGGTGAAGCAGGCATCAGATGGGAGTCTAGAGAAGCACGAGGCTATATTTATAGCCATAGGGTTCTATCAGGTGGAGGGGATATATTATGATGAGACTTTTTCACGAGTCACAAGGTACTCATAAATAAGATCCATCCTTTCACTCTCAGCGCAGATGGAATGGAGAATACATCAGATGGATGTAAAGACAATCTTTATCAATGAAGTTAATGAGGAAAAGGTGTACATTGAGCATCCGGAAGGTTTTGAGACCTTAGATAGTGATTCGCATGTGCACAAACTCAAGAGAGAAATGTATGGGATGAAGAAAGTACCATGTGCTTGGTACATCAGGATTGAAATTTATTTCACTGGGTTGGGATTCACCAAGGGTGAAGTGAATGTGAACCTTTATCAGATTATGGTATATTGTAAGATTTTGATTATTGTACTTTATGTCGATGATCTGATACTAATAGGTGATGAGAAACTAATCAAGTCTTGCAACGAGGATATTATAAGAGAATTTGAGATGAAGGACATGGGGCTTTTGCATTATTTCCTGCGATTGTAAATATGGCAAAGAGGTCGGGAGCTATTTGTATCTCAGTGAAAGTATGCCAACGAGATCCTCAGGAAGTTACACATGGAGGGAAACAAACCCATGGAGACTCCTCTAGTAGGAAACAGGAGGAAGAAGGATGCTACTTCAAGCGAAGTAGTGGATGATACTATTTACAGACAAATTGTGGGTTCACTCATGTATTTGGTGAACACATGACTAGACATATGCTACGCAATTAACCAACTTAGTCAAGCTATAGTTAAGCCCAACAAGCTCTTTTGGAAGGTAGAAAAGCATGTGTTGAGATACCTCAAAGGCATTACATAATATGGGCTATGGTACAAATGAACATAGGGAGTGAAGCTTTAAGGATTCATCAATGCAGATTAGGCAGGGAGTCCATCCAACAAGAAAAGCACATTAGGGGGCATCTTCAGAATAGGATCAGCAGCAATTTCTGGGTACAGGAGGAAACATAGATCAATTGCACTTATTTTAGTAGAGGCATAGTACATGGTGGCCAGTCAGGAAGCATGTGAGGCCATTTGGATGAGGAAGATACTTGTTGGTTTGTTTGATCGAAAAATGGATCCGACGGTGATATATTGTGATAACCAAAGTTGCATCAAACTCTTGGTGAATCCAGTTTTTCATGACAGGTCCAAGCATATTGATATTCGGTATCACCATCTCAGACAATGTGTGCAGAGGCAGATTATGTCATTATATTAAATTCCCACAGAAGAGCAGGATGTAGGCATCTTGGCGAAGGAACTGGAAAGAAGAAAATTCGAGTTCCACATAGACAGGATCTAGGTAGTAGATAATATCTTCCTTGTTGAGAGGGAGTGTTGAAATGGCACCCAAATGGGGCTTCTCATTTAATTTTCCCTTAATTAAATTAGAAGAGAAATTGCAATTTCATCTCATAATAGCTTGTAAGTGTTAATTGAGTCAAGAAGACTTAGTTAGCTTAGATAATTCGAGTTGGAGGTCAAAGAGGAGGAAAGTAGAGTTCTTCCTAGATTTTAGGGGGACCAATTATAGTTATTTGTGAGTTGTAATTAGTTAACTCAATTAATTGAGTTAAAATCAGTTTAACTAGTTTTAACTGAGATATGAGCTAGTGATAGGTTTAGTGAATTAAATATGATTTAAGTCATAAGTAATGATCAATCAGTTAATTGATAATTCACTATAAATAGTTGTTGCATTTCAGTTCTAAGGAAGTCCTAGTTGAGATTGAGGTTAAAGGAAAGATAAATATCAGTTGTATAATTAGAGAATTGAACAGGTAATGTATGAGGTCATTAGGAATCCTTGGATGAATTGCACAATCAATTCTTGGAAATTTCCTATTTAATGGGGCCACAATTCCTCCAAGAATGTGTGAGCAAGGCTAGTCAGACAGAGGCTGAGAATTGGTTAAGTATTTGGCTTATTATTCCTAGATCAGAGTGAGACAGTCAGCGGAGTGCAGAGGTTTCTCAGTGAGAGAAAAGCGTTGTATTGTTTCATGGTCTTGACTTTATACCATATACAAATAGCGGGGTTTTGAGCAGTTTCTTTCCCTAGATACATCTTGTGTTGTGTGATTGATTGATTATTTCTCTTACTTGTTATGTGATTGTGCAATCGAATTTGGTTTCTACAAATTTGTAGAAGGATTTCATATTTTGTTTTAGTACATTACAAGATCAGATTGAATCCCTTTGGATAATTTCTACAAAAATGGTGATGCAACATCACCCATTTTTTATTTTAGGGTTAAAATTCCACTTTTCAACCATGAAATAAAAAACCAAATATCAAGACTACAAAATACATGAGAAAATGCGTTGAAATGAAAAAGTGTTGATGTAAGATGGAGTAGTCTTTAAGTGCGACTTTTTGGAGTTTTCGGTGGATTTATGGTTGGAATCCGGGCGAAAAATTTTGTGGTCAAATCTTGATTTGTGTTGTTTAAATTATTTTTTTTACTACATATATGGATTCATCACCCTCAAAAATCCTTGGCGCACTTCGTTTGTGAAGAGTTCACCTGCCAAACTTGTGATTTCAATGAATCACTACTAGATTTTAGACAAATTAGGTCGGAAAATAAACCATAAAACTTTTCAAAAAATTATGCTTAAAGACTACTCGATGCAATGTTAACCTTTTTAATAGTTGAAATTCCAATAATTTTCAACCATGGCATTAATGCCCAAATATCATGACTATGAAAACCCCTAAAATTCAACACCTAAAGTTTGTTTACTTTGTCCTTTTCAATTTTTTGTCTTTTAAGCGTTTTTTAAATTTTTTTGTTATTAGCTTTTTGAAGTTAAAATTAGAATTAATTAAGATTATAATTTTACCATTGGAAACATTAAAAAAATGGACTCTAAACCTAAAATGTGGTATTACATGATTTTTTTTAATTATTAACTGATTATTTAAAAAAAATATTGAGAAAAAATTGTAAATATCTCTTCTTTTGTGGGAGGTGGGATTGGGGTGGGATAGGGGGGACTTAATTAAAAAATGGAAAAAACAGTTACAAAAAATTAAATAAAAAAAAATTAAAAACACCAAAAAGAATAATTAAAAAATAAACTAAAACTAAAAACAAAAAACAAAATTATTACTTTGAGCCCTCTAACCTACTATGGTAAAGATGTTGTAATGTCCTGTAAACATTTTGACCTGGTAAAAAAAAATTAAATAATTAAACAATTAATAATTATAATTATCAATAAAATATTTTGACTTTGTGAAGTTACATAAAACTAAAAATAAAAATAAAATTAGAAATTAAAAACATAAAATCAATAATTATATTTAGCAATTCCAATTATAATTAATAATTAAACTAGCTTAGATCCATCTTAACTCTATATCTACTAACCACAAGGAACAAATCCATTGAATGTAAAACTCTTTTAAAGTGAAAAGAGATTTGACCCCTCTTGGTGCTTGGTAGATATAGAGTTATAATGGATCTAGGGTGGTATATATATATAACACAAAGTGTGTTGTGGCAAGACACACTTTGTGACTTTGTGTTATATATATATATATATATATATAGACACGCACACACTCACATATATATTAATTTGTTTTTTTATTTTTCTTTTAAATCTATAGAAGGATTGGCAATTGGGTGAGTCTCGTACTCACGTAACATGGGGTCGATTCCCATTGCTACCATTATAACTCCTAGGTGAACTACATCTCACCACAACACATGACCATGAGTAAGAAAATGATGATTTGAATGTGGGACCTTGTACTTACATTTACTTTAAATATTTTTGGTCTTGCGAAGTGAATTCTCGAGAAGGAATTTTTTTGGTTCATTCTTTATTTATTTTATTTGTTTTAATGTCCTTTTGTTTTTTTTTTTTTTGTTTTTTTTTCTAATTTAAAATAATAATAATAACAATATAAGTTATGAATATTATTTTTGGCGTAGTCTAACGTATAGACAAAAATAGTCTTTTCACGACATTTTTCCTGGTTAAATTTAACCAAAATCCAGTAGAGATTTTTAAAACCTTGAGTTTAAATTGTTTTATATGTAGAAATAAGGTGCCCTAGGGATTTTGTACGGTGTTGAATATATTTATGCATTCAAAATTTTGTTTTAAACAACAAAAAATCACATTCTTACTTGAAATTGTATCCCTAAATTTGGTGAAAACAACTATTTCAACTATAAGTTAGCCTATACCATTCTTTTAATTCTTTTTTTTTGTTTGTATTTTAATATTCATTTTTTATGTTTGTTTTTATTTTTTAAATAGTTTTTTTTAATTGTTTATTGGGATATTTTTTTCAAATAATTTTTTTAAATTTAATGTGTCTTTTTTTTAAAGTTCAAATTTTATTGCCTCAAAATATTATGAGAAACATATACATATGACCATATACCATATTTAAACATGTCATTGAGTAGGTGGTCTCAATCTACCCCTTGGCACTACAAGGAAAAGACCCTCTAGCGGAGGTTATAAAGAAGGTTTTTAGTGTTATAAAACTGGCCAAAATTGTGAAAAAAACATTTGCTACAACATCCGTTTTTGGTAACGGGGATTTTGATGGAGCTTCTAACGGAACTTCAACACAACTAAAAATAACTAGGAAGCTAGAGGTTTTTACGGATGTATTTATTATCGGTGCATGCTTCATGTGTGAACACACCGGTGCGTTTTAACCAATACGCACCGGTACTGTAAACATACCAAGCACTGGGATGGAAAACAAATTTTGGAAGCCCCGAGGAATTTAGCAACATCATGGTGTGTGTCACCCAAAAATACGCACCGAGCCGATAGAAGGTGCATGCACCGACACCGTGAAGGTGTAAAAATGCACCAGGCCATTAAGGTGTAAAAATGTACCGGGCTGTTAAGTTATAAAAATTCACCAACGTGTTAAAGGCAAATCATACCAGTGCATGCAACACATATCCACCCGGGTCGTAGTCGTTGATAAAGCACATCGGGCGTTCTAATTAGTATTGGTATTTGGTGCGATGCTCATAGGTCATATAAACATACCGATGTGCAGTATCATACAAACGCACCGGTGCGCAGTATCATACACACGCATTGGTGTTCATTTTATGTTTTTTAGAAACAACGACCTGTGATAATGCAATTATTGTGATCTTTTAAAATTCATTATTCATCAAAATTCAACACATATCTTATACCAGCATTCATATCAATTAAATTTTTATTAGTGCATTTGAGTGTGATGTTTGGATGAATTTGTGATATCATATCATCAGATTTCGCATCTCTTCATTATAATATTTAATCATCCATATATTTAATCAGTGGTGTAACGTTTCCACGGGGGCTTCACTGTGAGAGAAATATCATAGCATGTGGGTTCATATTGGGGGTATATAATGAGGAAAAAATGATATAATATATTGGGGGATATATAGAGGGTAAAGGGTTTTATATTTGGAGGTAAACAAAATGGAGCTCAAAGTTAATGAAAAATATAACAGATATAAAAATTGTTAATGTAAAAATCGATACCTACAATATATATTGAAAGTAGGATATTTTTGAATTGGGAAAGTGTATTGGGTTTATATTGTTAGGGGGGGTTAAATAATGTGTTTTTTAGAGGTATTTCCAAATATGTACTCAAATAAAGGGTATTTTTTAATATGTTATGATCGCACGTGATATGTTAGAGGTTTATTGAGTGAATCCCCCATGAAAATTTCACAGCGACAATGGAGAACACAATAGAATATATATATATATATATATATATATATATATATATATATATATATATATATATATATATATCGAACATAGCTTTTGAGGAGGGTTATTCAGAATCTCCACAATATTTATTTTTACGTCTATGTTTCGAGTCTAACCAAGACTCATCATCAGGGCTAAACCTGCCAAGAAGAGAGGAGGATGGATGAGATAAATACTAGCAGGTGCGGAAGGAGTGAAAGAGGAGAAAGAAATGGTAGACCAAAAAAATACCAAGTAAAATAGTTAATTGTAGTTTATTTAATAAATAAATATTTATTTTAAATTTTGTCATTAAATATATGAACTAAATGATTTTTAATTTATTTTAGAATTTATCAAAGAGATTTATTAGGTTAATTAAGGTATTTGTTATGATTTATTGTAAAGCTAAGGTTGGTATATACTTAATTTTATTAAATCATTAATGGGGGTTGATTTAAAATAATATTTATGATTGATATAAATATTGATTGCTATTAGAATTAACATTATAAATTAATGTTAATGTGAATTATTGATTGATCTTATAAACATGATTGAAAATATATTATAATTGTTATTGTTGTTAATACTACTAATATTTAATTTTAATATTAATTAGTAATAGTAAACTATTACCATTAATATTAGTTAATTAATAATATTAATAAGAAATTTTCAAGTTTTTAATTTAATTTTAGATGAAATGTATAGGGTTAGAATTAATATTTTAAATTAATGCTGATGTGAATTAATGATTATCTTATAAATAAGATTGAAAAATTATTATAATTGTTATTATTATTAATATTAATTTTAATATTCGCCGGATCCGGCTGTTTAATGCACCAGACGAGAGGTGCCACCTTGCACACTTCCCCATGGAGATGGCCAGGGCAGCCCACATGGCTCCCGGCATTCGCATTAACTCGGCTCTTAATGCTCTTGCTCGCGCGAAGTTCATTATCCTTGGTCTGCTCAATTCGGATGCGATTATGGCGGTGCTGCAAGATATGGAGGGTCATTCGCATGGCTCAGATGACGCCATTGGTTCGGTGAGCTCGCCCGCCCCGCTGCTCGGCATTTTCACTCCTGGCTCTCTCGAGGCCAGCGGGAAGACTTCTACAGGGAGGCGCTGCTCTCTGCAGGCCTGCATTGAACTGCTCCCAGGTATTCATTACTCACAGAGCCCGCATTGTCTATATAATTTTCTTTCCGGTGTTGGCACTGACCTGCGTGGTGATCCTCTTGGTGGTTTCTCTGCTCCTCCTGTCATTTTCCACTTCGCTCAACCCTCTGCTCATTCCATCGCTCCCCACGCTCTCACCGCCTCCCCTCTCATTTCCGCTCACCTCTGTCATTCCCCTACCGAGATGCCGCGTCTTCGTGAGAGGATGAGAAGTCGACGAGGCCTTAGCCGAGGTCTCAGTCGCCCTCCTCCCAGCTCTTTCTCCACTGATGAAGCTCTGGACCTATCTCAGAATCTGCGCAGTGGCAGAGGACGTGGACGTCGTCGTGCTGGAGATACGGTTTCGGCTCCCATGGTTGACGCCTCGCCTTCTCCCTCCCAAGCTCACGGTATCGGCGGCAGCTCTTCCCAGTCTGTCCCTCCTGTCCCTCTTCGCCCCACCATCAGGCAGACCTCGCAGCGTGCAGAGCTCAGATTCCATCCCACAGCCTCCAATTCTGTTCTCACGGCCTTCATAACGCTTACTCTGTGTGAGGAAATTCCCAACCACCCAGTGCCTCGACTGGCCTCAGTGCATCTCTCTCCGGGTTCTGGCCCCCTCAGCGCAGAAGCTACACCTGTCATCTCCCCTCTTTCACCACAGGAGCAGCAGATATTCACTGGAGCGCCCTCTGGCGGCATGGATATGAGTGACTCTGGCAAGGAGGACAGTAGAGAGGATTACGGTTGCAGAGTCATTGAGGAACCACCGTCACCGACTCATGGCTAGCCTCAGCAACGCCTTCCAGGTTTTTTGTTTCAGTTTCATAGACAATGCTAGTTTTTGTAGCTTGGTAGACCAGTTGGAAAAGTGGTTTCTGAACTATGGCTTATCTTTCTATGTTTATTTAGTTTCTATGCATTCCAAACCGGTTTCCCTCACGAGGGCGGTTAAGACTCGTTGTTTAATAGGACTGGTTTCCCAATATGGGCAGTCCAGGCACTCTTTGAACAATTTGACTTTCAAACACAGTGCTCAGGCTTTCATAGCTGACACTGTGCCTGTTTTGTACCAGTAACCTTATACATAATAGAATTAGTTATACTTAGAAAAAAAAAATATTAATTTTAATATCAATTAGTAATACTAAACTATTATCATTAATATTAGTTAATTGATAATACTAATAAGAAATTTTCATGTTTTTAATTTAATTTCAGATGAAATGCATAGGGTTAATGGAGGGTTAATTTAAGAGAGCATTTATATTTTAACATCAAGAGGGTTAAAGGAAGGGGGTTATTCAAGGCAACGGACAAGAGGGAAACATGGTGATATGGAGGGTAGACAAAAAGCATAAAGAGGGGGAATAATGAACCGAAAGGAGGAGGAGGAGGAGGGGAGGTTGAAAGTCTTATGCGGGTGTCTAGGCGACATAAAAAGGGGAAGGGGGAAGAGTACATGTGCAAGGTGGAAAACTTAGGGCAAGGAAGGGGGGGGGGGGGGTTAATGAACATGAGATCAAAGACACACTATGTCATACAAAATGGGACAGTTATTGGTATCCCCTTGGCTTTCAATTGAGACATTATGTCCATTACATTAAACAAAATGTCTGATTTCACAAAAAAATATTTCAAAAAATACAACGTCTTGCTTTGATATACAAACATATGGATCATCATTCTTCGTTGGAACTGTTGTCACTGCTCGAGCTACTTCCATGACTTGGCTTCTTTGGAGGAATATTTTGTTCATTATGTTGATTGTTTTCTTCTTCTTCAAGTTCCATCTACAAACATAAAAATAAAGTGTAATGAGTGTATATATATTGGTGAGAATAATGAAAATTGAAATATTCAATAATATACATCAATGTAAATCGAAAATAAATGTACCATAGCAAGAATTGAGTCGTGAACTATACACATTCTTTCAAAACCAAATTTCATGCCATATTTCAACAATTCATTTGTTAGCGCAGTTCCATACTCTGTTTCCTGCAATTTTTATACCCCATAACAAATCATAGATTTAATATAAAAGATTTTTTTGTTCTATTAATTATAGATGGAGCTAAGTAAAATAAGATAAATACTTACAAATTCCACAATTAATTTGTGATATGCCAAAATATAATGACAACCCATATTTAACCCAATTTCAATCAATTCTTCTTATGGTTCGAGTTTTTGTATGTTAGCACCTGTTTGAAGACATTCAATGATGATTATTGTAGAACAACTTAAAATATACAAAAATGAAATCTAGTTAAGTTGTTATAAGTAAGTAACAATTACTCACAAACATAGATATCAACCCTTTTCTTCCTTGTCGTCCTATTTTACGTGTTGAATGGATTCCATTTTCTTTTCTTTTCTGCAAGAAAATACTTGAAAATTAATATTTAATGCTAAATTATTTATTCATTGTACCTAATCGAAAATTTCAATGATTACATATTACATTTGAAGGACGTTGTTGTTGAGATTCCTCCTCATGTGATGCAATTATGTCCATTTCTTTGACCATCTCCTTTTACACCTTTTTGGACATTCCTACTGGCATATTTCTGATATCAGCTCGTTCATCCTTTGATATTTTCATAACCTTCCTGAAAAAGTAACATGACAATAAACTATTTAATTTTTATATTGCTATATGAAAAATAAATATAACAAAAGTGATATTTATAAATGATTGCTTTGTAGTAATATATACATATAATTATAGAATTTTTTTTAAAGGAATATTACTTTTTCAGTCCTTCTTCTTTTTTTGTACGTTTTTGCTATTGAAATTCTGATATGTCTAATTAACCAATTCTCTGGAAACTCTTCATGTAGTTTAAAAAATTTGGTTCTTGGAATCATTGGATTGATTTTTATATTGTAAGTGGAAATAACGTCTATACATTCGTCCCACTAGATGCCTCAAATTTTTGTAAAAATTTGACCCCCTTTCATTAACCTCCAGCACCACTCCAGATGAGCTAAGGAGCAATTCATTTTCATTTGTATGTTCCATATTTTTTTTTTCTTAGAACAACATTCTTTTTCTTCCTTTTTGGTCCCTGTAGAACATTAAACATATATGAATTAATAGATTGTTTGAAACATGTAATCTATTATTTTTAGGTATATTATTAATGAAAATTAAAAAAAGAAACTCATATTGGATCAATAGTATTTTTTATTCACCTGATTCATCCTTCTGCAATTTTTCCATCAAGCTTTTACACTTTTCTATTCTTAGATCAGAAAGAATCTTATCGAGCTTCGTCATTTTATAACTCTACATGATACACACTAAACAATTCATATTAGTTAAACTTACATATAGTTCAACAATAATAATTTTTGTAAAGAATTTACAAAGAACTTGTCTTTTTTTCTATTTTGGATGTGATATCAGTATTTTTGTTACTTGAACTCCTGTCATCCATTTATTTATCAATATAAAACCTGTATCATTATTTAATATATTTTATAAATAAATCACATACTTTTTTGGTAAAAAAATAAATAAAATCAAGAAAACGGTGTGTCTATCTAAATTAGCCACCCGGTGTGACTTTCGCAACTTACGCACTGAAAACGGTGCGGTAAGTTTCTTATAAATACACCGCAAATATAGTAGAAAAAATGTACGGTGATCTTTGTCAATAGGAGACCTGATGCATTATATTAATACCGGAGCACCGATTAACATAAAAATAAATTAATAAAAATTTAATTTTGTCAAATTTTTTCGCTCTGCTAGGTCGTGTCGCGCTGCTGCAGCACCTATGCCACCTCTCTGAGCCTGTGGCCTCTAGCCTGTCCTCCTCCGCTCGCCATGGCCCCTCTGGATGCTAACATAGAGGCGACTGTTGCTCAACTAGCATTCTCTACTCTCGTTAAGTCATTGCCGCCTCAGCGCCTTCATCTGGCGATATCTAGGTTTGTAAAGAAGCTCGACGGTCTACAAGAAGTGATTCTTCCTCCTGCTCTTCCCCGCATGGCAGCTCTTTCAGTGGCTGAAAGGGGACTCATAGGGCAATTCACTGGGCTTTGGCCCTCCCTGAAGATGGTGCAAAGGTGGATCGAAATAAACTGTTCTGATAATATTAATGGCAAAATCTCCATTTTCTTCTGCGGGAAAGGGTATTTCACCTTTCATTTCGAATCTAAAGAAGATAAGGATCCGATCTTTAGGAACGACCCATATTTCATGAATTCCAGAGGCTTTTACCTCAACAAATGGACCTCGGACTTTGATCCTGAGCTGGATGTCCCTAGCGCGGTCCCGGTTTGGGTTAGGCTTCCTCATCTTCCCCTCCATTGTTGGGGAGATGAATCGGTACGAGCTATTAGGAATGTTGTTGGAAATTTTATTGATCGCAGCGAGCCAAAGGACAATATGCAAGCCTGTGACCGAATATGCGTTGAGGTAGATCTCGACAAAGGTCTCCCGGAGGCCATCAAGCTCAAAGTGGACGACTGGACTCATATTCAACAGTTGGATTATGAAAAGATCCCTTTCAAATTCAAGGTATGTCACGAATATGGCCATTTCACCAACCGATGCTCTAAATTAGTTGATGTTGAAAATGCTTTGCAAGATGAACAATGGGAAACAGTTAAAAAAAAGAAGACAGTCTCTAACCCTAATACTAACCCTGCCACAGCTCCTCCCAAAGCTAATCTACAAGCATCTTCCTCGCTTTCCTCCCAGGATCTTCTTCCCCTAAATGCTGCTCCCCCTGTTCCACCCCCTCCCCCTCCAAAGACCACCCTGCAATCATTTAACCCCTTTTCTTCCATTTCCCCCCCTAATGATGACCCCCCTCTCTCCATATCTCAAAATGAAACCAATGATGCCTCCCCTCCCCATCTTGATCTCCCTTCCCTCCCCCAAGACCCCCCCTTAGCTAGAACAACTAGGAATTCTTCCAAAGAGCGCGGAGCAAATCTGGAAGCACATAAAAAGCAAGGACCATGAAGGTGGTCCATAAAGCAGCAGAGGGATGAAAGCGCAAAAAAAGACATAGCCATGGGAATGCAAAACCCCATAGAAACCTACATATTGGGACAAAGCAGCAAAGAGGTGACACATAAGGAACAAGGAAGGTGAGAAACTCTCCGTACCACCTATACCCAATGATGAAAATCCTATATTGGAACAATAGGGGATTAGGGCACCCCTCCAAAATTGTTGCTCTAAAAGATCTAATAAGTCATGAGAAGCCAGAAATTCTAATGTTACAAGAAACCAAGCAAGGAAAGCAAGAAATGAAAGGAATCATTAATAAAATAAAGTAGTATGAAGGACTCATATCCGAATCAAGGGGCGCTTCTGGGGGTCTTGCCACCCTTTGGAACCACAGTGTTTGGGTACATAAACATAATACAACCAACCAGTATTGGATCAAAGTCACTTTAGAGAGCTTAACAGATAGCGAAATAATTGTCTTCTACAATGTCTATGTGCCAAATCACTATAGAGACAAAGAAAAATGTTGGAATACCCTAAATACAGATATAGATGAAGAAGAGAACAACAATATTATTCTTGGTGGAGACTTCAATCTCATACTCCATTCCAATGAGAAAAGAGGAGGTTGTTTTTCTCATGATCCTTGCGGGACACAATTGGAATCCATCATGCAGGATCACGATTTAGTGGATTTAGTTCCTAAAAATTGCAGATTTACCTGGAGTAATAGAAGATTGGGAAAGGACAATATCATGGAGCGATTAGAAAGTATTCTGGTGGACGTATCCTTCCTCTCATCCTACTCCATCGCCTCTGTTGTAGTGCTCCCCTACTCAACGTCTAATCACTATCCCACATCTCTCATTCTTGAAACCCAATGTCCATTAGGGCCCATTCCCTTTAAATATAGTCCATTGTGGAACAACATCCCAACAGCCAACCAGATTGTTCGACACACTCGGAACCAACATATAGAAGGATCGCCAGGATACATATGGGAAAACAAGCTGAAGAGGACCAAAATCGCCTTGAAAGAATGGGCAAAATTACATTACAGAGAACCAGAGAAGGTTCACTTAGAAATAAAAAACAAGTTGGAGAACGTCCACAGCATGATTGAAGAAAGTGGACTCTCCCAAGAACACCGGGCACTCGAAGGCGACCTCTACTTTCAGCTATATCATGCCAACAGAGCAGAGGAGCAAAAATGGAGAATAAAATCGAGACAGCTATGGCTGCAAGGAGGTGACAAGAACTTCTCCTTTTTCTACAAACATGCCACTGTTAGGAAGATCAGAAATAATATCATCTCCATCACCGATGCTAAAGGTCATCTTCAAACCACTCAGGATGCCATTAAAAAAGCTGCATCAGAACATTTCCGCGCCCTTTTAACTGAGACAAAATATGTTGAATATTATTCTGATCTTCTCCAACATCTTCCCATTGAGATCAATGAGGAAATAAATAAAAATATTACCAGGGAAATTGAAGAAGAGAAGATTCAAAGAGAGATCTAGATACTCCAGCCAGACAAAGCCCCTGGCCCAGATGGATTCTCCATCAGCTTCTATAGAGCATAGTGGGGAATAATAATAAAAATATCTCATTAAGATGATAAAATGGGCCCAATGCAAGAGAAAAATCGGAGGCTACACTAATGCCACCCATCTCGCCCTCATTCCCAAAGAGAATTGACGATCATCCTTCTCTCGATTCCGGCCCATCTCTCTTTGTAATTCTTCCTATAAAATCTTGACCAAAATCCTAGCTACGCGTCTTAAACCCCTCCTCCCCTCTCTCATCTTTGAAAATCAAGGAGGATTCTTGGCCAATAGACAAATTTCTGACTCCATTCTTCTTGTCCAAGAGGTTATACATTCTAGCCTATCTAGAAAAGAAAAAGGATTCATTTTAAAGTTGGATTTGGCCAATGCCTTCGACCGAGTCAGACATTCTTTCCTTTTTGTTGTCCTAAAGAAAATGGGATTTGCCACACCATTCCTCAACCTTGTCAAAGCTTGCATTTCCAGGCCTTGGATCTCTCCTCTCATCAATGGTAGACCTGGACCATCTTTTAATCATATCGAGGATTAATACAAGGCTGCCCTCTTTTGCCTTACCTTTTCATCTTGATGGCTGAGTCCTTCAGCAAGGCCTTGGATTAAAAATGTCGTGTTGGTCTTATCACCGACATTAAATTTGGGAATGGAGTCAAAAACATGAACCACTCTCAATTTTCAGACGACACTCTGCTAATGGGAGGAGCTTCTAACGTCATAGCCCATCGTTTCAAAACCCTCTTGGACAAATGCATTAGCTACTCCGGAGGTATGGTCAATCATCTCAAGAGCTGCATCTATGGTTGGAACACCTCAGCTCAATCTCTTCATAGCATTGCCAACACTTTTGGGGTATCTTGCAAGTTGGACTGGGGACACTTTTCTTATCTGGGCATGCCAGTGAGTGCTGACACTTTAAAGGGTTAAGTCACTACTACATTTGGCGAAAATTCCGACACTTGTTTTCGACGCTTTTGACCAAATGTCGGAAATTTTCCCAAATTTTTTCCATCCCGCCCGAAACCGTCGCTATACCAACGTCTATAGAAAAGTGTCGCAATACCGACACTTAAAAACGTGTCGCAATTGCAACGTTTAGAGGAAGACGTCGCAATTGCGACACCATGGCCCAAAGCGTCGCTATTGAGACGACTCTAAACGTCGCAACTACGACACAATGTATAGGTGTCGCCATTGCGACGTTTGGAGGCACCCGTCGTAATAGCGATGCCTTTTTCGCCGTCGGTATAACGACAGTTATTTTCGCGCTACATAAAAATACCAAACTTATATGCGCGCTACATAAAAATTCGAAACTTATATGCGCGCTACATAAAAATGATTTTATTGTTTCGTATTTGTCGCAATAGCTACATTAACGTTTGATATCACGCGCGCATTCGCCCTCTGCTCTTGCAGAACAGCATTTGCCCTCAGCATTCGCGCTCAGCTCTTGCAGAACAGCATTTGTCCTCAGCATTCGCCCTCATCATTCGCCCTCAGCTCTTGCAGAACAGCATTCGCCCTCAGCGTTCGCCCTCAGCTCTTGCAGAACAGCATTCGCCCTCAGCTCTTGCAAAATGGTAAGTTCTTACTGCAGGCCCTTCCTCCTATAGTAGGGTTGACTCTATTTGGGTTTTTTGGTCAATTCCATTGGATTGTGTTAGGCTGTATGGTTCTCTCTAGATGTCAAGAATCAAGATTCAATACCCTCTATTATCTTCATCACCCAATACAAGATTTAAATTTTTCCCAAAGAAGCGCTTATTAATTTGGCGGCCATTATTTCTCCCTGCTTTAAAAACCCTACATTTAAATGAAAACAAGCATTGCATTTCAACTACAAAAATCTATTAGTGTTCAAATGTACATATGTGCTACATTAACGTCTGATATCACGCGCGCATTCGCCCTCCGCTCTTGCAGAACAACATTCGCCCTCAGCATTCACCCTCGGCTCTTGTAGAACGACGTCGCCCTCAGCATTCGCCACGAGCTCTTGCAGAAGGCATTCGCCCTCGGCGGTCGCCCCTCAGCTCTTGCGGAGTAGCATTCGCCCTCAATTCGCCCTTAGCTCTTTCATAACGGCATTCACCACCGTCGCCCTCGGCTCTTGCGGAACAGCATTTGCCCTCAGCGTTCGCCCTCGGCTCTTGCAGAACAGCATTCACCCTCAGCTCTTGCAAAATGGTAAGTTCTTACTGCAGGCCCTTCCTCCTATAGTAGGGTTGACTCTATTTGGGTTTTTTTGGTCAATTCCATTGGATTGTGTTAGGCTATAGTGTTCTCTCTAGATGTCAAGAATCAAGATTCAATACCCTCTATTTTCTTCATCACCCAATACAAGATTTAAATTTTTCCCAAAGAAACGCTTATTAATTTGGCAGCCATTATTTCTCCCTGCTTTAAAAACCCTACATTTAAATGAAAACAAGCATTGCATTTCAATTACAAAAATCTATTAGTGTTCAAATGTACATGTGTGCATCACTTGTGTAGGGTATTCCTTTTCCACTTTCACATTATCCAAGAATGTGTGCAGTATAGTTCATATTTTTTTTGTGATTTAGATTATCTTGAAAAAGGAAAGGTAAATTATTTCCCATGGAAAAAGAAGGTTTTCCCTTTTTATAGGTTGTTTGGACTTACGTGGAAAAATTTATGGTATGCCTTTCATATTATGTAGTTTAAATTTGAATTAACGGATTATTCTACATGAAAATATAATTACCTATGTGATGTCCTTCATCACTAATTAAAATTATAGGGTTTCAATTTCCTAGACTCTAACTCATCTGATGCTAAATTCTAGGTTCTCATTGGTGTATCACTCTTCCATTGATTTCCTTTCCCTCTGGATCTTGTCATACTTTAAAATTCATCAATGATACATATATTATTTCAGGTATCCCAAAAGGCTTTATAGTAGAACATATTGTGAAGTTTTTTTGACACTTGAGGATTCTTTTTAGAACTGCAACGCGGTTTATGCTATCGAGTTATATACCAAGCAACTTGTCCTTAATAACCACACTATGAGGTAGGTTCAACCAGTTTGAACTTGTTGGGACATAGCATATGAATTTGTGTGATGAGTCCATATCACAGGTCTATTATGGTGAAAAAAGTGAAGACACGTAATGATAGTTATTATATTAACATTACTAGAAACATTTTCAAAATTATCCATGCTATCAAGATGTCAAAATTCCAGGCATTAGGTGTCAATACTCGTAGCTAATAGATAATAATAATAATATAAAAAAATCACAACTTTATTCTTGAAATATGATTGTTACACATTGGTAACCTAGTTCATGAGTTACTATCACCCAAATATTGCAAAACAAACTTAAAATATAAATTAAACCAACATGAGAATCCAACTAAGGGTTTCTTGACAAAATCATGCCATAACCTGGCATTTTGAAACCCAAATTTGAATCCATAATAAGTAATACAATGCAAACTCAGATGGATTTTCAATGCATGTTTGCATGCTACACTTATTCTCTGTCTAGATATCATTTTTTAAATGGAACCATTAGTCGAGCCCACAGTCCTTTTTATGTGAAAAATTTCAGCTCTATTTGAGCTCTTTTTTGCTCCACCACCTCCATAAACCAGTGTTACACGGGGTCTCGCCCCCCACCTAGGGGTCTAGATTCCTCGCCCCCTCGCGCTCCGGGGTCTTGGGGACTTCTAGGGGATGTTTCCCTCACGCCCCCTCACGTCCCCTCACCGCCCCTTTTAGTTTATGGTTTCGTGTTAAAATTTGATGTGCCACTTAGCATATTTGAGAATCAAAGTGATTCTGATTCAGATGGTGACATGGTTGATCTTGATATATTCGTGCAGAAGTTGGATGCAGAGACTAGTGGGGCATTAACTTGAGCATTTATGCTCATTTATCAGTATGATGATATCATTTGATATTCATATGTTATGTTTTATGTTTTATGTTTGAGACATAACTTATTTGCGTTTAAGTTTTATGTTTCAGACTTGAGTTGTAAACTTCAGTTTAAACTCTATTTTGAATCTTGATATAATATGTCATATGATATCTTAAAATTTATTTTCATTGTACATTGTTAGTAGTTACATTAATGATTATATAGTTACAAACTTACAAACTTACATGCATTATTGTATGATGTATGTTTTAACTTTTAACTTTTAAATTTGTTTCAATTATATGATTCATCATTCATCGATTTGTAATTTTATCATTTATGATTTATCTTTCATGATGCAAGTGTATGATGAATGTATATACATTCCTTGTAAAAATATAGTTACATTTTAAATATTAAATTTTATAATTTTTATGACCCCGACGTCCCCCCACGTTTCCTGAAAATTGGTAGGGAGCTTTTGCATAGGCCGCTCCCGCGCTCCCTCGTCCCCTCGCTCCCACCTCCGGGGGACTTGGTGGAACATTGCCATAAACATATGCAAACATATATCATGATCTTGGAATTCCATTACATATGTATGTGCCAATGTTCCATAATCATGCCCCATCATCAATTTAAGAAATTTCCATTGAATATCAAATTATGGGGGGGGGGAACTTTTTTCTGCAACATTTGGCTCAAAATCGGGGACCATCTCCGTATGAGGTGAATGAGAACTATAGATATTTGAAGAAGTAGATTAGTGCCTTTTCCTCTGGCCATGGAGTCATATACAATCATCCATCACAAAAATTTGTCTTTGTTCATTCTCACCTTGAAAGTTGCAAAAAATCATGCCCTAATTGAAACAACACTAAATTTGAAAGATATAATAAAAATGCAAGCTAGAAGTGCCCTATTAATACAAAAGGAAAACCTTCCTACCTACCCTAACTGAGATAAATTTTGATTGAATAGGAAACATGATATTTCCTATGGAGTTGATCCAACAACTTGTTAAATGTATGGGACTAAATCATGCATTTGATTTCCAGGGAAAGATGCGCATGAAGAGAAAAAGTGCAGAATTAATGGAAAATCCATACATGCCACTTATAAAAACTACACCGAAAGGTCAAAAAATACTTAAGACCTTAACTTAATTTGAATCCAAAAATGACAAAACGGGATTAGTGAAAACACGAGAGTGGTGTGGGTGAACAACATAAATAAAAAGTGAAGATACCTTTCCCCAAGATGCCTTTGTCACCGTTGTATGAAAACATGTTTTCCTTTCCCTTTATACATGCAAGTGAATGCATTATGGGTATGGTGTTTTCCCAGAATAGGAGAAGCCTACTTAAATATATCATTTGTGGATTGAATGTTTGGGTGCCTTAATGTGCAATGACATGTTTCCAGGACTGAATTCAATGCAAGGCATATTTGAAATTCTAACTCTGTCTTCCGGTGTCTTATTAGAAATTATTTCAGTTTTCATTTTGTGTTTTCAAGTTTTTACATTTATAATTTTATTGCAATGTGGCAGACTGATCAGAGCAGTGCAGGAACAACCCCGAGACGGGATGATCGCGGAAAGAGGCCAGCGGAAGAACATGTAAAGTGCCAGCATTGCTCTATCTTTAGGTATTTTAGTTATTTACATAATTGAAATAATATTAATTTTGTTACAAATATGCAGACACCTAGCCATGGTATGCCTGATGATTCCCTCTTTGAGGAAGAGCTTTCTTCATCCCTATCTCCAGTGTTCTTGTTGCAAAAAAAGGCACGAGATGCAAGGTCGGAATTTAATGCTTTGATAAACGCGCCTCAAACACCTGAAACAGAAGAGAGGATACAACATCTTATGAGGCAACTAGAAATATATCAGGTAATAATAAAAAGTCAAAAGGATATTTTTTTTGTTCTGCATGAGATGAATTGTGATAGTTTGATTTTTAATTTTTACATTGACTAAACTAACAAAAAGTTCTTTTGTATGTAGCGTTTTATGGCATTTGCTGAACCCAGTGTTGGTGGTAGTGGGACACAAGGGCAAGAGATTGCCCAACAACCCTCTCATACACCTTCTACTCCTTTAGGTGCTAGCCAAGAAACACACCCTGCCCAAGCTGACACCCAGCCAACTGCTGAACATGTTGGCAATGATGAGGCTGATATGGCCAGCTACATTATTGCGTTTCCTGGAGCTACACGTGTCAGCTCCACAGGGACCATTAATGGCACGTTGTTGGTGAACGATGAGGGTGTCCTATAAAGCATGTACAACTCCCAGGTAAATTTTAATATTTTAACTATTTCATGTACTTTATCTAAAACATATTTATCATGATTTTTATTTTTAAATTAATGATAATATCTTCTTTTTTCTTTTGGTTTTATTCTGTGTAGGAAACAATGAGTTCTACATGATTCTGGAGAGCCATGCGTTGGTAATTTTTGGCCCAACCATACGTACAGGGTGGAATTCCCAGAATTCCAACCTGAAAAAAGAACTTCTAGATTATCTAGAAGCCCTTTTTGGGGTCGGCACATTTGATAGAAAAGCGGTGGCTCAGGTAGCCGGCAAATATTTGAAATATACCAGGGACACCTATAGGACGCAATTGCAATTTAAACCTAGATATGAGCTTCCTCTTGCAGTTTCGGAGAGTGAGTGGAGAGCACTCATCCATGACGGAAAAGAGAAAAGGGCAAAGAAAGAAGGAAAAATGCCAACTGGACCCGCAAGGTAAATTACAACTTTAATTCAATAGCTTTAATTTTCTTTATGTCTAAAATAAAGTGTGCTACGTCATATCTGACTTCAATCTTTTGATGCTAGGTTGCCTGACACCTCAAAGGAAACCAAATCTAGGATTGAGAAAAAGGGCCATCACAAGCTCGGCCAGGGTGGCTACTTGAAATTAGCTACAAGAATTGTAATTAAGTAGCTAAACATCTTATAATTAATTGTATCGCCTTCCAACGTTTTTGTAATCCTATCAGATATGATTAAAAATACACAATCATATATAATGTAGGGTGATGACTTCGGAACAATAACTACAGAGGAAGATAAAAATATCGCTTTCGTTTTGGCTATCAAGCTGTAGTTGAACGTCGCAGAAGCTTGGGGCAGGTCCCAAGATCTACAATGCCTGATAAGGTAAAACATTAACCTTTCAATATTTTTGTTTTCGTCCATAAATTTAATGTCTAACAACTTTGTTTAAATCAGGGGAGCAACACTACCGACGAGGTAAATAACCTAGTTTTAGAGCCAGATGTAGATGATCCTCTCGTGCAACCTGATCATTCTAGTGGGGACCAGGCCGACAATGCTGCTATCAGTGAGGGTCGTGACGGTAATTAATTTCCACTTATAATTTTTTCTAATTATACCTTGATGGTTGTCCTTATAACGTTTTTTGTTTAAATGACAGAGAATGTTTCCCTTGAGGATCTTACCACCGGAGAGGAAGACAGGGCAACAGTCCCAACGGCGACAACTGGTGCACCAGGTAAATAATCTCATTGCAATTTTTTTTATTAATATTACCGAACTAGTTCAATGATATTTAAAAACTGATAATTAAAATTTAATATTATCTTTTTTTGGAGGCGATGCCCCGTCACTGGATGAGACCAGACATCGTGACAATGCAACTAGGTCAGCGGCGACAACTGGTGCACCAGGTAAATAATCTCATTGCAATTTTTTTTATTAATATTACCGAACTAGTTCAATGATATTTAAAAACTGACAATTAAAATTTAATATTATCTATTTTTGTAGGCGATGCCCGTCACTGGATGAGCCCAGACATCGTGAATACGCAACTAGGTCAGCAGTGCGGGTTGAAAGGCACGAAACAGGAGCAGAGCACGATGATATTGATGATGTAATTAGGAGCTTTAAAAATAGGAAGAAGAAAAATAAAATTTGACAATGTAAAATATTGTATTATTATAAGACAAACGTTACCATACTTGGAACGTTTTTTGCGTTATATAAAAAACTCATTTATCATACTATTTTTATGTCAAACATTAATTGCAATGTTTCCTTGCGTACTTTTTGTTGAATTGTTTTTTTATTAGTTATTGAATATTTTTTTTATGCTCATGAAAGTAAAAAATGAAATATAGATTGGGTATTGGGAAATTGAGAGTGATGTGAGGGGGGGGGAGGGGCCATAAGAGCTTCCACCTTCACGTGGTTGGCCCTGTTTAGTAGAGAATAATTTATTGGAGCGATTTAATCTTGGAGTAAACCTCCCTTGATCCAGCGTAGCAACAAAAAAGTCACTGTTGACTTAGTTGCTACTCTTTCAGATCGTGGGAGGCTTGTTCCAAGTTCATGCGACTCCAATAAATTGTTCTTGAAACGAAGAGGAGCTTATTCGGGTATGTTTTGACATTTTCAACATATGTTCTAACATTATCATAAGAATGCATCTTAGAGTAAAAATACTACATCAATTACTTGTATTTATTGTATAGATAATGATGGATTTTGATTGACTTGGCAGTGCAGGTACAAATCCTCTTGCATCATGAGAAATACAACTTGTCGACCGGGGTCATGTCCAGGATATTTTTGCTTGTGCGCTTGACCAGGTTCGTAATGTCACATTTTGTAAGTTCCTTTACAGTTCATAATTCAATATTAAGCTTGTTCATGATTATTATCTAGGTTTTTTGTATGTGTTTTTTCATCTATTTGATTGTAAGCAACTATGCACGTTTCCTGTTGTTCACTATGATTTCTCCCATTACCACTCCCAGGATGAATCCGACTTTATTGTTACATAGGTTAATTTATTGTTACTATGATTTCTCCATTTACGATTTCATAGGTTACATCATGTAAAGTTGTCAATCTCAGGTTGGTGATGAGCTTTGGTTCTCCAGATTTGGGGCTTTTCTGATATTTTCTCCCTCATGTCATTCCTGCATCACCTCGTTGTTTGAGCATGCCAATTTTCTACCACTTGTACCAATTGGCACATGTCAATCTCTGAGTGGTGCCACATTTCACCTATTTTCGGTGAGAGTTTAGGGTTTCTCTAACATAGCTTCAGAAATCCGATTCAGTGCCTGCTTGAATATTGTCACATAATACTTATGGTTTGGATTGATGAGCATGTTTTGAATGGTTGGTTGATTCATAAGAACCACCCATATAGTCATCTTGAGATATTTCAGAAGATTTCTCGGGTTTCCTTTTTCACCGTTTCTAGTGGGTGGGATGGTGTGGGGTGATCCATCAATATTGGTGCTCTTGTAGTAGGGAATTTGTTTTTGGGGATATAAAGGAGCATTTGATGTAGATATCCCATTGGATGCATTCATAGATGGGCACGAGAGGTCGAGAATTTAAATTAAAAATATGCAACCTCTACCATGGCAACCTAAAGGCCGCGAGAGACACTGGTTAAAGATTGTTTTGTGCTGGCCTTAATATAGTCGTGATTTCTTTCTATTATCTTAATGCAAATATATAGTCCGGTCTCATTAAAATGAGGATTGTGGTTGTATATCTCTTTGGTTGTTTCTCTCTTAATGCTCCAGAAGTTGCCAAAAGTTGCGATAGTTGTTTAGTTTGCCTGTTACAACTTAAAAGTGGTTTTTAGCAATGGGAGTCATGTTTTTTAAGGTTCATACTAATATGAAGATCTTGTAATTCTATATTCAGCATAAGAGAAGATGGCCTCTGCTTTAGGCGGTATGACAACAATTGCCACATCTACCTCATTGGGTAACAATGGAAAGGGGAAGAAGTTGGGTGCAATGTTTGATAATTATGGCAGACAATTGTCTTCTCTTTCGGTTTTTTCACCCATTTCCTTTAATCGCTCAAGCAGAAGAGGGACTCTGAGATTACGCGACAGAGAGAAGGTAGTTAATACAAGAGCTATGGAAAAGGAGTTGTACTTCAACAAGGATGGCTCAGTGACAAAAAAATTGCAGGTCGGAGAAAAAATTATGTTTAAAGGAAGGTCACCTGCACGTGAAACTTCACTGCGGTGGATCTTTCCTTGTCCACTTATATTCTATTTTAATGTGTTATTTTAATTTTTCATGGAGGGTTGTTTTGGCATATGGTCTGGCATTCAATTGCACACTTATTGAAAGCATTGTCAATTTGTCTTGCAGGCGGTGTGAACAAACTTGCTGATCTTGTTGGAGTCACCCTTGGGGCGAAGGGAAAAATGTTGTCTTGGAGAGCAAGCATGGTTCTCCGAAAATAGTTAATGATGGTGTGACGGTAGCTAAGGAGGTAATTTGTAGATGTGTGCTCTGGTTTTCTTTTTAACGTTGTATTAGTTCCCCCTCTTAAATGTCTTAGATTTGGTAGGCATAATTTGAAAACTCAAAGGTGAAAGGAAACATATTTGTTACCCGGTGGTCTACTTGGCCTATGGACTAGCCACATTAGAGTAATGCATAAAGTTTTTCACAACAATAAAAGGAAAGGGTTATGGCTGAGTCAAATTTTATTGTTATTGACAGTGTAATGAAATGTATCTCAATGCTATGGTTTTGGCCTTTTTATTGGTTGAATTAGAGGACCCGGTTGAAAATATTGGGGCCAAGTTGGTAAGGCAAGCTGCGGCAAAGACAAATGATTTAGCTGGGGATGGAACCACAACATCTGTTGTTCTTGCACATGTTGGAATATTGAAAAAATCTAGAACAATGAATGGAGAATAAATCTCCCTTCCTCTAACACAGAGAAAATAAAAATTTCTTTGACAGGAGACAGAGTTTCAATACTTTGAAAACAAACTTCTATTCCCTTCAATAACTCAAAAAAAAACTATTACACTTCTTCCTCACTGAGAAGGATTACAAAATTATGACTGCTACAAAACGCAGTGCATAAAACCAACTCACTGTCTATTCAAAACAAACATACTCTGTCTCTAAAACACTCTGCTGTGTTTTTCACTTTCGCACTGCTGTGCATACACACTTAAAAAGTTACACTCAGTCTTTCACTTTTTACACACTGTTGTGTAATAAAAAATTTACATACTGTCTATAAAAAAAATACCAAGCTTTTTTGTCCTTTTTATTTTTATATGTCATAACATATAAAACATATTATAATAAACCCTCTTTAAAAAAAAAAAAAATTAAAACTAAATTCTATGGCCCACCTTTCATTTCGCATATGATATATATATATAACATATGTTTAAAACATATGTATATATTAAACTATCAAAACATTAAAGAACCCCTTCCGTCGGACTTCAAAAGTCTGAATAGATTGAATTTCAAACCAAATTCGCGTTCCAAAATGGGATGCTGACGTCTGCCTAATTTTAACTCGAATTCTGAATCCAATGTGCCCTATAAAAAATTCGGGTCCGGTTTTCAGGTTTTCAGATTCCCTTCAATTTCATGCGATCCAATATTAATGCTCCACGTGTCCTCCTTTTGAATTTACAAAACTGTCGGGTAAATTTCTGTTTGTTTAATTTCTGGTTGGTGAATTGCGTTAATGCTGGCTGTTGTGTTTAAATACAATCCTGTACGGAAATATGGCTGTGGCCGTCTACAAAAAAAACTTGCAGGAATTTTAAATGCTGAATTAAATTTCTGGATGGCATGCAAGCAACCTCCAAAAAAAAATGTTGCTGCTGCATCCGTCCTTCTGCTGCAGCAGTTGAAGTTAAAATTCAACAGCACAAGGTTTAATAAGTGAGGGTGTAAAGGTAACTTTTTGTCGATAGTACTGGATTAAGATCATCTATTCATTTTTGTAGGGTCTTATGGTGTTTGGTTTTTTAGTTTTGGGTTAGGCTTATTGAGTCAGATAGTTTTTGAGTGAAAAAATTGCTATCAGGTATTAAAATTTTTTGGTTCTTTTGTCAAAATTTATGAGCTTGTTAGGAAATGCAAAACTGACAATGGTTGTATCTTAAATTTGTGGAAAATAATTTGAAATGAAACCTTTTTGTTTAGGTTGTTGCAGCAGGTGCAAACCCCATTCAAATTACTAGGGCCATTGACAAGACAATAAAGGCCCTTGTTTCGAAACTCAAAATTTTGTCAAAGGAGGTAAACGCTTGCCTTTTGAGTAGGCTGGTTTTCCTTTTTGCTGATGGTTTGGTGTATCTAATTGAATTAGTTGCCTAAGGTATTTTTGGTTGTAAACTCCTTTTCATTTTTCATACAGTATTGGCCTTGTGGAATAGATTTGATTGTGTGGTCTTGTTAGATCTACAACATTTGTAGTTGTTTAGTCTTATGGTCGAGGTGCACTTTTATTATGGAAATAGTTGATGCAATATTGTCATTTAATCCTTACTGCAGGGTAGCATGTTGAGAAGTTTCTTGTGAAACATTTGGTATTCAAAATGACACTTGATCTTATACAGCATCATGAACTTGAGTTCAAAATTCATATTCAAAGTGTGCCAGACAATTCTTGTAAAATTTCAAATATTTATGTTGTTTTAAACCATTATCTTTTTCATGTATTGGATGCTGAAAATGTGAAAAAGACTTTGGTATGAAACCAACTGGTGAATAATTTCCAGCAAAAAAACCACTTCCAATACATGATTTAGAAGTAGAACATATGTACTTATGTAGCATAGAAATATATCCTTGATGCATTGTCGATGTTTGGCTAGGGTTATTTTTGGAGAAAATAACTCCTTATTCCTAGAATAGTGATCTTCAATACAAGTAAATGCCAGAGAAGAGAGATCATCGTGTGACGCCACAAAACTGAAATTGGACCCCCAAGGAGAGCTGGTGTGTCTACAATCGCTGTGTCAGCATTTTCCCTTGGTGTACCCCGTTCTTTTCCTCCAGCCTGAGTCTTAATTGACTTCTTCTTTCTTCGGGTTTATTTATCAAATTTGTAGAATTTGATAAATAAATACTATCCACAATGGTTGGACTTTAATTTATATTCCCAACTTTATATTATCTCCAAGCCTTATAACCAATGTTTAACTTTCAACACTTTGTATTTATACTTCACGTTTCTTTTTAAATAAATAACTTGTAATGAACTTTCGGCTCTATATTTCACCACCCAGCCTTACAACAATCACGCTCCAGACTTATGCTAATTATCCGACAATCGTTTAATTAAACAATTTCATTATACTACGGCCCCACCTATATATATCAATAACCAATCAAACACTCGTATCATACCTGGCTATCCTCCGCACACCTTAGTTAACCTCTGGGCAAGTTCAACGTGCGACCACCGTCCGATGGCCCTTCTCCAAATCAACGACTCTTGGAAATTTCGCTCGGCTTCCAACGTCGGGCTTTAACGTGCGATGGTGCGGGTTAAACGGTGGTTTTCCGGGGGTCACTTCGCCACGTGTCGCTTTCCCTATGGAATCGCTCGTGAATAGGAAATACCGCCTACTCCGCAAAAGCGGTGCGATATGGGCAACCCGCTTTTGTGATTCCGCTCGTGGTTTTGGTAGAGGGCTTGACCACGGGTGCAAGTCTGGTTCTGCTATCCTTTTGTTTGTTAACTCATGTCCAATCCTTGGGTCAGGTTCCGAAAGCACAACAATTTTTTCTCTTTATTAAGCGGGATTTTTATATTTGAACAGTTTTCACGACCCCGGTTCTCTACACAGACCTCGCCTTGGATATTTTTACATAAAAATGATTATTCTCAATAATTATTTATATAACTTTTCCACATGTTTAGTGTGGTATTCCCATGATTTATTATAAATATGTGTATTATCAAAGAAAACCAACACAAATTTTATAAGACGGGATCAAACAAAATTGTTCTTGAGTCGAGCCCGCCGGACTTCAAATGGCGATAAACCATAATTCAAACCAAATTCGCGTTCCAAAATAGCCTGCTGACGTCGGCCAATTTTGTGACGCGAATTTCTTATCAAATTCGCCCTAATATTTTACGGGTCCGGATTTCCACTGCGTAAGCGGCCCAAACAAAGATCCACTCCAATCAATTTCTGCCACGTGTCCTCAATAAAAACTTGCCCTGCTCCCGGCTGCGGGTGCATTCGATGGCGTTTAAGGTGATGGGACATGGATATGGCGATTTCATATCAATCGGATTAACATTTAACGCTGTTCAATTAAATTTTCACATCAAATCTGCATTAATTAATTTTTAACACTGTTCAAGATCGGACCTCCACTCCTCTTAGCGATTCTGCGCGCTCCAATTTGATCCGGCCTTCGGCTCTCATTATTAATGATCAGAGATTAATTATGACGGGCGTCCTTTGATTGCATTGCAGACGGGTTGACAAAATGGCGTTTAGCCATGGTTTTTCAGACAAGCCGGTTGCTGGATTACACTGCCTGCTAACTGTGACGATAAGGAGAAGTGGCCAGCTGAACTTCTGCCTAGACGTTGCTGCATATTTGCATTTCTCTCGGTTCTGTCTCTGTCTATCTTCCTCTGTTAATTGCAATTCTGCTTCTTCATCTCCTCTTGTGCCCACTGCACCTGAGATTGCACCCATGCCTCGCGTGCATCATAGGATGTGTTGCCGCAGGGGGAGCACTAGACGTCAACCCCGGCGCGCTCCCTCCAGCCCCTCAACAGAGTCGACTTCCGGCCAGTCCAGTGATTATTACTTAGGTCGATATCCAAATACTAGGAGCGGGCGGGGTCGGCTTGTAGCATATGGCCACCGTATGGATTCCCCTGCTCCTGGCTTCCCCACCGTTAGTTCACCTTCTCCCACGACGCGCACTGCACAATTTTCCTTTAATTTCTCTCTCAACCGCCCAAGAATCACGGCTTTAGTCACTGTGGTCTTCCGCGAGGAGGCCCAAACGGAGGAAGAATGCACCCGTCCGGCGGGTCTGAGCTCGGAAAAAGCCGGCCAGCATTCGGGCCTTCAGGAGGGGAGCCATGGCATGCATGTGGAGGTAGCACCTAGCGATCCTGGACCTTCCGAAGGATGGTGCCGAATCGTGGAGGAACCACCGGAGGAGTAGTTTGGTTAATTTGTTTTTCTTGCTTAGCAGGCCCACTTAATTGGGCTACTTTTAGTTTATTTTACTGTGCTGAACCTTTGTAATATTTTTGAATTCTGTAAATTAAACGTTCAAGACTGGTTTCCCCGTATGAGGGCAGTCTTCTTAATTTTTTGATTTTTTGATGACAAATTTTCCATGAGTATGGCCAGACAATGTTTTTGACTTCGGTGTAATTTTATTCGCAATGTTAATAGATTAAATTTACTTAGAATTCTCACATGATTAGCTTTTTTCTTGATCTGTTCAAGGATTTTGGGTACTTTAATTTGTATTTAGCACAATGGACGTCGGTACTCTATCTGTTGCTTTACTGTTCTACATACTACTATTTCACTTTCTTATAGATGCCTCGGGCATATTTGAATGCTTTCTCAGATTGTCGATAATCTCCATGTGGACCGTTACTTGATTTTATATCATGTCCCTGTATGTGACATGGGGTATTTTTCTATCATTGTCTGGGGTGGGACTTCCACTTTTCTGGATGGATATTTGGGTTCCAATCTTCAGATGTGAAAATGTAATGACTTCATGGACTGTTTTAATTCATATAATATATTCAAAATAGAATTTTTTCTCTTTTGAAAAAAAAATGATTAATGTTTATCATTCTGCCTTCAAAACTAGCGATGCTTGTCTATGTTGCTGGTTTATTGATATGATCTGATGGTCTTTTTATATTTTGGACATATCACACTCCTCACATGATTAGCGTTTTTCTCTGTTCAAGGATTTTGGGTACTTTAATTTGTATTTGGAACAATGGACGTCGGTACGTACTCTATCTGTTGCTTTACTATTCTACATACTGCTATTTCACTTTCTTATAGATGCCTTGGGCATATTTGGATGCTTTCTCGGATTGTCGATAATCTCCATGTGGACCGTTACTGGGTTTTATATCAAGTCGCTGTATGTGACATGGGGTATTTTTCTATCATTGTCTGGGGTGGGACTTCCACTTTTCTGGATGGATATTTGGGTTCCAAACTTAAGATGTGAAAATGTAATGACTTCATGGACTGTTTTACTTCATACAATATATTCAAAACATCGTTTTTTCTCTTGTGAAAAAAAAAATGATTAATGTTTATCACTCTGCCTTCAAAACTAGCGATGGTGGTCTATGTTGCTGGTTTATTGATATGGTCTGATGGTCTTTTTATATTTTGGACATATCACACTCCTCACATGATTAGCGTTTTTCTCTGTTCAAGGATTTTGAGTACTTTAATTTGTATTTGGAACAATGGACGTCGGTACTCTATCTGTTGCTTTACTATTCTACATACTGCTATTTCACTTTCTTATAGATGCCTCGGGCATATTTGGATGCTTTCTCAGTTTGTCGATAATCTCCATGTGGACCGTTACTGGGTTTTATATCAAGTCCCTGTATGTGACATGGGGTATTTTTCTATCACTGTCTGGGGTGGGACTTCCACTTTTCTGGATGGATATTTGGGTTTCAATCTTCAGATGTGAAAATGTAATAACTTCATGGACTGTTTTACTTCATATAATATATTCAAAACAACGTTTTTTCTCTTGTGAAAAAAAAATGATTAATGTTTATCACTCTGCCTTAAAAACTAGTGATGCTGGTCTATGTTGCTGGTTTATTGATATGGTCTAATGGTCTTTTTATATTTTGGACATATCACACACATGATTAGCGTTTTTCTGTGTTCAAGGATTTTGGGTACTTTAATTTGTATTTGGAACAATGGACGTCAGTACTCTATCTGTTGTTTCACTATTCTACATACTGCTATTTCACTTTCTTATAGATGCCTCGGGCATATTTGGATGCTTTCTCAGATTTGTCGATAATCTCCATGTGGACCGTTACTGGGTTTTATATCAAGTCCCTGTATGTGACATGGGGTATTTTTCTATCATTGTCTGGGGTGGGACTTCCACTTTCTGGATGGATATTTGGGTTCCAATCTTCAGATGTGAAAATGTAATGACTTCATGGACTGTTTTACTTCATATAATATATTCAAAACAACGTTTTTTCTCTTGTGAAAAAAAATTTATTAATGTTTATCACTCTGCCTTCAAAACTAGCGATGCTGGTCTATGTTGCTGGTTTATTGATATGGTCTGATGGTCTTTTTATATTTTGGACATATTCGTTTTTCTCTGTTGCAGGTTTTTGGGTACTTTAATTTGTATTTGGAACAATGGACGTCGGTACTCTATCTGTTGCTTTACTATTCTACATACTGCTATTTCACTTTCATGGACTGTTTTACTTCATATAATATATTCAAAACAGCGTTTCTCATCTTTTAAAGTTTCAATTTTTTTTTTTTAAAATTGAACCCTCCATCGGTCTACCGACGCCTTGTAGACGTCGGAACTGCGAAAACCTAGAAATGTCGAAAGAGAGACAGTATGAAAACGTCGGACCACATTTCGTCGGAATTGCAACAGATTACAAACATCGGAAGAGCGACGTTCCAAACGTCGAACCACATATCGTCGGAATTGCGACAGATTACAAACGTCGGAAGAGAGACGTACCAAAACGTCGGACCATGTTGGGTCGGAATTACGACGGCTTTTGGGCGTCGGAAGAGCGACGTTCCAAACGTCGAACCACATTTCATCGGAAGTGCGACAGTTTACAAACGTCGGAGGCGAGACGGTTTGTGAGACGTCGAAAGAGTGACGCTTGTTCGGAAGCGACGGAAGAGGTGTCGATAGTGCGACACTTTTTACGTGCGTCGGAACTGCGACGGCAGGACAAACCACAGTTTGTCCGCCCTCGAACTGTCGCTCTTATGAAGAATATGTGTCGGAATAGCGACGAATTGGCCGTCGGAATTTCCGCCAAATTTTCTAGTGAGTATGGGACACTATCATAGACAAAATGAAAAGGAAAGTGTAGCAATGGGGATCCTCTTGGCTTAACCCAAAAGGCCTCTTAATCCTTCTTAAATCAGGTCTTTCTTCTTTGCCCTTATATCAATTTACTCTTTTACAAGCTCCTAACAACTTTCATCATAAAGTGGAAGCTATCATCCTTCACTTTCTTTGGCAAGGGGGGGGAAATAAAAGAAGGAAATACAACCTCATAAATTGGAAGCAGGTCATCCAAACCCAAGAGCATGGAGGACTGGGAATTCGATCACCAAAGCTTCTCAATCTAGATTTTGGTGGAAATATCGTGTGGAGACTCATTAGTGGCAAGTCTGCATGGTGGAAAAGTGTGCTGGAAATAAAATATCTCAATTATTCAAGGCAGCAACTCTTGGATTATGATATCCCTATCAGAACTTGCTCTAAAATCTGGGGGCTATGCAAAAAAGAAATTTCCTTTCTTTCTCAAAACATTTCCAAGGTTCCCAAGGGTGGCAAAAATATCAGAATTGGAGCAGATCGAATTATGGGCCAGCAGCACATTAGCAGTAGACCTGGAACTCATCAGATTTCATCCTTTCTAGGCAACATGGGGATCCATAGGTTGGACCAGATATCTTAGTGGGACACTCACTCTCAGCTCTGTTCAGGGTGGCTATTTCATGAAGTCCCCAATTACCTTGAAGCAAATCTTGTTGCCCTCCAAACACACCTCCATGACATTGCCCCTATCAAAAGTAGTAGTGAAGATGGCTTCCTTTGGGACCCCTCAGGCTCCAACTACACTGTCAAAGCTACTTACCATCACATCTGTAGCACTGAATATCCCATGCCCATATGGGAAAATTGGAAAAAAACTTGGAAATCAGAGACAATCCCTAAAATAAAATACTTTATTTGGGTTCTACTAAAAGGGAAAGTTCTAACCTCAGACAATCTTAAAAAATGAGGTATAATTGGCCCATCTCGCTGCCCAAACTGTCATGCAGCTGAAAAAACCATCCAGCATCTATTTATTGACTGCCCTTTTGCCACTGTCTGTTGGAAGGAATTTTTTCTGAACACCCATCTCCGCTGGGGTACCCACAGCTCCATTGTCGAAGTCTTGCATTTATGGAAAAAGAACTATCCTTGGCAATGATAGAAGAACAATATTTCTAAAAAATTATGGGACGCCCTCCCCTATTCAATTCTATGGAACACCTGGCTGGCACAAAATCGCATGGTCTTCAAAGATAAAGAAACAAACATCAGGAAATTATGCAACAAGTCTTGGAGCCTTACACTGGAAGCAATTTCTGTTAAGAGTCAAGGAAAAATTGCCATCGAAGATCTCTGTGTTAAAGAAAGGAATTTTATAGGATATCTGTTGGATAAAAACAACAGCATCCATAGCAAGAATACCACTAACACTCAGCAACTATAGCAACAGTTGGAAACTAAGAATGAAAGAAGAGGATTTCTCCATTTGGCTCAAAAATTGTAACATTCATTATCTTTTCTTTGATGGGGCCTCCAAATTCAATCCAGGAGTGGCTGGGGCTGGCGGAGTCATTTGAAATGCCAATGGTGATATTATATCCTCTTATGAATGGGGATTAGGCCCCCTTTCCAACAGCAGGGCTAAAGCCCTAGCCTTATACCAAGGACTCATCCAGCTACAAAAGCTTGGCATAAGCAAAGCCATGATCCTTGGAAATTCGGCCATCATAATTAGTCTGATGATTCATAAACGGACAACATCCAATGTGATCCTCCATCAAACAGTCAATAGGTGTCAAACCCTTACTCAGCAAATGCAAGAATTCAGATTCTTCCACATCCTTCGTTCCCTCAACAAGGAGGCTGACATCCGTGCCAACATAGCCTGCTCTAAATCCAGAGGAAATCTCCTATGCAACGCCTTCAAATCCAAATTCTTTCTGCCATGAACCGAATCAAATCACATTTGAGATCTTTTGTAGAGGACTCCGTCAACATTGGACTCCTCTTTACCGTCATTCACCCAGCCTCTATGCAAAGTTTGATCTTCATTCCTACAGACACCTCTTCAGATCCACATGATGAATTTAACTCAATATCAATTCTTCTGAATCAAATCCAAAAAGATCTCATTTGTCTTTTCCTGCAGAGGATTTTGTCTCTTTAATTTTTTCTCCATGACTTCTCCCTCAAACTCCCCGTGTTCTCTTCCTTTCTCTATCTCATCCATTTGCTTAAGCCTCCTTATTTATATGCGCAATTACTCAACCAGGAGATCACTCCTCTCCTTCTTATGTTTCTTGCGATCAATCCATTGTATGTCCCTCCTCGATCTCCTGATGCATTGTGTCCTCAGCTATTAATTCTCAGGTTGGCCCTCTCTCGACCAACCCTACCCATTGTCTCCTTTAGCCTTTATCCAACTCCCTTATTTTCTCTTAGCCTCGAACCCTATTCTCTGGCACAGTGCTTCATACCTCTTTGCAGACTTATGTTGTTACTAAGCACTCTAAATTTTCTCCCGAGGTCTGGAATGGCGAGAAGTGAAGATTGTTTGCATTGTGCTGATCTCCAAGCAGAGCTGGAGAAAATCCGAGCACATCAAAAGATTTTGGATACCAAAATCCAAACTCAAACTCAGATTACCAATGAGAAACATGAAGCTGACCTCAATTTATTTCTACAAAGGGTCTCATATCTTCAGGAATAGTTTAATGATCTTTCCAACAGATGCAACCATGCCGAAGAGTCTATCGAAATGCTAAATTACATCCTGGACAAAAACAATGCTCCAAGTTCCAGCTCAACTAATTTAAATAATGCAGGTGTTGAAGGCAATCCTGAAGATTCCACCACTCGCAAAATCAGTCACATAAACATAGATTAAGCATGGATTGCAAATTCTCTCTTTTACTATTTCAGTTTGTTCGAATTTACGCTCTTTCAAATTTTCAGATAGTCAAGAACGTTAGAAGCAAAAGAGTTTTTGTTTCTCCTATTGTCATACCCTGCTCTGCTTCTTATGCATACCATCATGTAACAATGGAGCTTAGCCTCCCCCCTTTTTTTGAATACAAACAACAACCGATTATGTAAAAAAAAAAAAAAAAAAATTATCAAGCAATATTTTTTGTCAGTACGCGCCTGATGCGCTATACTATAATCGTGCACCAGTGCACTATTTTAAACAGTGCGCACCGATTAACAAAAGTTATTTAAAAAAAAATCTTGCAAGGGCCGACATGGATTGGGATCTGACTCTGCAAGTGGTATCGTGGGTTAGATTTCATACACCTATATATATATATATATATATATATATATATATATATATATATATATATATATATATAGTAATACAAACCCTATAAATCTAAAATGAAAAACCCTAATTATGAAGTCACATAAACAAGAAGAAGGGTTTAATGTAAGAATGGATTTTTTGTTTTTTTCTAAATTTTAATTAAATGTAAATAGGAATAGAGATTGTAAATGATTTTATTAGTAAAATGCACAATAAAATTTAAAATTTTTACTATGCGCGTATTAATTCTAACAGAAACTGTAAAAAAACAATTATTACAGTAAAATTTAACAATTTTACTATACTACAGGGTTTTTGTGTGAATCACCAGATGTTTCAAATTTTGATTCTCTAAATAGTGGTGTAGTTCGAAAGTATTTTGCTGCTCCACGGTGCTCTCTTGCTCCAGGTATGTCTCTCGTGCAAATCCCTCCATTAAAATTTTTGCAAAAATAATGAAATAATGAATAGATTTTACTATTTAAAGAACTTTTTATGAAATTAGAACTCTGAAAACCATTTTCTGCTCATTTTTCAGTTTACCGTTTTTTTTCACTTTAAAAAAATGAAGTTGCGTTTTTTTCCCGATATTCAGTGTGTTTGTTAACTAACAGCACTGGTGCATCCGGTAATAAAACACACTGGTGCAATTAATAATACATTAGCACCGATAACAATAACTCCTTTTTTAAGGCACCGAACTTACTTTTAGGTATGTACACCAAAATTTATTATTGATTTTGCTCAAATGCAGGGAGAAAATATCATAATTATATCAAATGGAAAATTCTTCAAAATCCAGCTCGTTCCATAATATTTCACAAATTCCACCGCGGAGTTCTCCCTATCCATCTCCGAACGTAATTACTTCAGATTTTATTTATATTTTCATTATCTAATTGAGTTTATTTTTTTATCCATGTCAATCAGTTGAATAAAATTAATGTATACAAATTTGCAGGTTCATGCAGATTCATAATTGAGTTCAGATGCACAAAATATTCAAACAGTTCCAAAACTTCGGAAGCTCTTATCAGGAGTAGCATACTGCAAGGCACAGTTGGTAGATGAAAATGGAAAGCCGCTTCACCCTGCCAATTGTAACATGCCATCTTCTAGCCACAATGGTGGGACAATGATGGTAATAATTATTTTCTATAATGTAATTATTTCAAGGTCAAACCAATTGATCATGTATAGTCGTGCTTACTAATTGATATCATTGATTTTGTACTAATCATGTTCACATATATATTTTTGATTATTATGATTCTAGTGATGATGAGCGACCTACCTACCATCTTCCGTTGCACCCAAGGACAATGTCAAATCGAGAGAAGGATGAATTAAGAGAAAAAATAAGAGAGGAATGATACCAAGAATGGTTGAATCAACCACCTATTCAATTCCCACTACATCCAGATTCACCTATTAGGAATAACTACATAAATAGTAGTTTTCACAAGCTAGCAATGGAGGCAACCAAATAGAGGTTGGTATGGATGATTACTTAAGGGATACGACTTCCATGGAGACAATTTTGTTAGATGCATTCCAGAGTGATGATCAGCTAGGGGATGATGTAGATATCACTAATACCTTTTCAAAAGCCTTAAATTTTCTTCCATCACCCCTCACTTTGGACATGGAAACCAGTCAAATTCTACCCAGTTGGGGACAACAATGTTACTATACAACTTGGAAGCAGAGTTTGGCTTGTCGAATGCATGTTTCTTAGAAATTTTGAGGTAATTGACCATAAAGTCCCTTATATTTTAAGAAATATTGTTACACAATCAACATTACAAATGGTCAATTTTATGAACGTTAATAATTATTGGCATTGTACATTTAATATTTTCCACCAACTACAGGTTATTCAATGATAAGGTACTTTCGAGTGATAATGTCTTACTCAGTAGCTGTGAATAGGCAAACAAATTTTTGAAAATGTTGGGTGTTGAGTACATATCATATCATGCATGTCCAAATGATTGTATTCTATATAGAGGATAATATGCAAACAAAGAGATATGTCTGAAATGTGGGCATGACAAGTATGATAAATCAAAAAATAAGGGTAAATCATGTGGTCCTCCTTTTAAGATATTGAGGCACATGCCTATAATCCCAAGGATTCAAAGACTCTTTCGTTGCAAATAATTAGCTATGTTGCGGGGATGGCATGCCTCACACAGAAGCGAGTTGGGAGTTATATGAATCCCAACAAATTCAATAGCCATGAAGCATATAGAGGATACATGGCACGAAAAATTCAAGGATGAAGTATGAAGTCTACGACTCGGCATAGCCATGGATAGCATCAACCCATATTCCCTCTAGAACACCAACTATTCTGTTTGACCTGCAGTAGTGATCAATAAAAATAGCCCCCCATGGTTTTCCATGAAGAATTAACATCTTATGTTGGCTCTCATAGTCCCTTGTAGAATACAAGTGAATAATATGGTTGTCTACCTACAACCACTGGGAGATGAATTGAAGGAATTATGGGATGGAATAATTGTATATGATGTATCAAGACCCATCGCAGTAAAGAGGATTTTTATGTTGTATGGCATATGTGCTTACACGACACATGATTATCTAGGATTAGGAGTTTTCTCTGGTAAATAACATGTTTCTTGATTTGTTTATATACATAACAATATTCTTTCGCTTATTAATTTAATTCATTGTAATTGTTCTGATCTTCATGATATTATTTAACATGTCATTCATATTGTATACAATAATTTCGTAGGTATTTAACAAAAGGGTATTATGGATGTAAATGTTGTGAACCTTCTCTGAAAGCTAGATGGTCTAACGACATACAAAATCCAGTGTATGACTGCTCCAGGGTATTCCTCCCAGAAGAACACCCTTACAGAAGAGCAACATCCTCTTTCAATGGTAAACGAGAGAGAACCCAAAGGCCTGCAATAATGACACTAGTTGAATGACTTAGAGCATATGAGAGAGAGAAGGAGAATGATTTCATAGAAATTTTCGATTCAAATGGGGAGCTTATGTTCGATGATCCAGAATTCTTCAACGCCTATATTGAAAAATTTCCATTAGGATGAAAAGGAAATATATATTTTATAACCTCCCATATTGGGAGCATCTTAAGAATACCCACTTATTATATCCCGTGCATATAGTTAAAAATGTTTCATATTCTTTATGGAGGCAAATATCATCGAAAAAAAGTGACACATTGGTTGTTAGGAAAGATATTATTACTTCAAAAACTAAAAAGAAACATCAGCCAAGACAATTAGAAAGTATAAGATCAGAGGTTGGTCCCTCTAATTGATATTTCAAAGAAGGTAATGTCCCATGGATTTTTTAAAAAGATGATCTTTCTTTGGAAAAATAATTTATAATGGGTGTGAGGGTGTCATCTTCATATGGGTCTTCACTACGGCACTACTTCACCATGGAAAACAATTTTTCGGGGTCGAAATCGCATGACCATTTGAATCTTCTAAGAGTACGTATAATGTCAAAAGCATGATTTTATTATTTGTTATATTAATAAATTTTATCCTATGGGATCTTAAAAAATAACTATTTTTTTATATTATTGCATGTGTTTATAACTATGCAGTGTCATTATCCTTTGTTCATGCGTGGGTGTGTGAAACATGACTTCCCCCAAGACCTAGGACGTGCCATATCTAAATTATCTGCATTTGTACATTGGATCACGTCAAAGGAGATTCATGTGGCTAGCATTCCACGGTGGCATCAAGAGATAGTTGAAATTGTTTGTATGTTTGAGAAGGAGTTGCCGACGAGTTTCATCGACTTGCAGGTTCATCTTCTAATCCACCTACTAGATGAGGTTGAATTAGTTGGGGTGGTTTCTTTTCGTTGGATGTTATTCTTAGAGAGGTACATGAAGAAATTGAAAAGTTTAGTTCGACAAAGGGAAAAATCCGAGGGGTATGTTGTAGTTCCTAAATACAACCTTGAGTTGCAAAAGACCAGTGCCTAGGAAATCTTGAAATCAGAGGTTAGGTGTAGACAATTTTAAGGGGTGCCTCTGAAATAGTATGGATTAAGAGGATAATGCTTGTGGTGTTTCAAGAATGATGAAGAATTTGGAGTTTGATTCATGTGAATTACCCTATACTATGAGAGGGCTAAGAAGGTTGTATGGATCGGTGGCTTTTAAAATGGGCCAAGTATGAAACAATGAGCAGAGGCTTTCAAAATATGTAGAAGTGTTAAGAAGGAACGGAGGAGGAACCCGTGAGAGACAGGCTTAAAATTCTTAAGAATCTGTCTCCCGTGAACTCAGAGGAAGTGGTTGTAAGTGTAATGTGACCAAAAATAGAGATTCGTGGAGTGAAAATTAAGGGGGCACATCAAGTTTAACACATGAGCATTATTCATACACGAATTCATGACTAAAAATGCACACCACTGGCAACTACATTACACAAAGCATCAAAGCGGTAGAACATTGAAATATGATTACACATAAATAGGAAATTACTAATAAACAAGAGAAAACAGATACATACTACTCATTGCTCCATCTGGAATCAAAATAAACAACGATGTATCATCGTATTATGTTCAAAACAGCTCTCCCAAATATGTATCTCAGAGCACAAAGAGCACACTCATACAAAACTACAACAAAAATTCTCCAAAATTCAGAACCCTTCTTTCATCTTTGAACTCTCTACATATAGAGTTCTCCTAAGAGTTTACAATCAAATAAACTTCCATCATCAACCCACACATGTGAAAATCAAAATATCTTAACCAACTCGTAGAGCGTGCATCAAGCAATCACTCCCGTAATCAGAAAATCAAAATAGAATTGGGTGAAATCGATATTTCACCAGTAAAGCATCATAATCAAAAATTAAAAGAAAAACGTAGTTGGCCACAGAGTCCAAATCCTAGAATATTCAGAATGGGTCGATGAGGAGTAATCGTGAACAGGTGGGCAGTCTGGCTTCCATCGCATGATTCCACATGTTGTGGAAAGCCTCCACTCCCTCATTCTCATGATTCCCATTAACCATTATGAAACGACCATTCGTGTTGCACGTGCCTAAATATTTAGTGGGGAGTTCTTGGAAAGGCTGAATATAACATAATTGTGTTTGTCCCACCAAAAACCCATGTTGTGTTTGACCTGCAACACCAAAGACTGGATTCGGAGGGGGGCATGTCTGGTTTGTGGTATTGGATGGAGGGGGGTGTGAAATCACTGTAGGCTGACACGTAGCACCGAAGGCAGTTTCCAAAACCAGTCATTTCAAACCCCCCCCCCCCCCTCACACCTTGGCATTAACCTTCAGAAGGTGAGGGGGGGCCAAAATAGATCATTAGCCGTCGAATGTGTGATGGGGAGCGGAGATGAGGGGAATATGGCGAAGTTTTAGTGGTGATGGGACATATGGATAATTGATGGAAATGGAGGAAGTGATGGTGGAGTTAGCGAGATGGTTAACAACGAAAAGAGTGGGGCAAAGGTCGTGGAAGGGCTTTGATGACGTGGTAAGGAGGTGGGACTGCCCGCAAATCGCAAATCGGAAGTTTTTGTTCTGATAAGCAGGAGGTAAATGTTAAAACTTGCGAAGGGCGATGCTCGATGAGCAGAAGGTGATGTGGAGTGACGAAGGTGGGTCCACCCACAAATCATAATCGGGAGTGTTTTGTTATGAGAAGCCAGAGGTAAATGTTAAAACTTGCGAAGGGCGATGTGCGATGTGCGGTGAGTGGAAGGTGATATGGTGTGACAGAGGTGGAGGTCGTCCGCAAATCACAATCGGAAGTTTTACTTATGAGAAGTGGGAGGTAAATGTTATAACTTGCGAAGGGTGTTGCATGATGAGCGGAAGGTGATGTCGTGTGACGGAGGTGGGGCCGCCCGCAAATCGCAATCAGGAATGTTTTTTTATGAGAAGCGGGGGTTAAAGATTAAGAGTTGCGAAGTGCAATGTGCGATAGCAGAAAGGTGAGTGGGTATCAATAAAGGTTTAGAGCGGAAGGAAATGAATTATGATGATAAAGGTTCATGTGAAAAAGGTGAAAAGGGCTAAGATTTTATCGCATCGAGGGTTTTGTGAAGGGGCGCGATGGTAACATGTATGGAGTTTTGCGATATGCGATTGACGATTGAGGAAAGGGCCCACACCAACATTAAAAGTGGATCATGCCTCATCCCTGTGATTTGCTTATAGGGGCCACTTCTCCACCTTGTGTGCGGTCACAGGCCAACAGGGTCTATGGCAAAGGGGTACATATCATATGAGTCTTTATATTATTCCAGTGAGTATGTCAAGTACATCGACAACACACCAAGTGCAGTGATTTGGGATGATGACAGGGATGAAGACAAAAAAGAAGGGGAGCTTGTCTAAACGAATGGGAAAAGGCCCTTGATAAAGAGTAAGTGAATTATAATTTGTCAAATTTAGACAAAGTAAATATTCACGTTGAAATTCGATATAGTGTATATTTTGATATTATGTACTATATTTTGGTTTGATTTCATCAGCGAATGCAAGAATTGAAGCAATCAATAAATCCGTTCTTTACAATTCTAAAGTGACACAACCGTGGGTGGCATTGTACAAACAAAAGAGGATTAAATGGGATAGTGACAGGAAAGAATTGAGATGGTTGAATGGTAGAAGTGTGCCTTATCCTAGTCATTTAAAAGAAAATATGCAACTTATATGCCCCAATAGTTGGGTTGTTGACCGAGTCACAGAGAAATATGGTACAACCAGTCGTTACCCATGTGCTGAATAGGATGCGCTAAATGTAGGGATTGGGTGCAACAACTCGGTAATAATATATTTATGTACATTTTAAACTTAATAATGCACCTTTGAAATGTAAAATATATATTTTATAATTTAACAGTTGGGTTATTAGACACATGACACTATGATTTTTCTAACTTTTTTATAGGTGCATTTGTTCCCATCTATGTGGGCATATGGACAACATTTTCGCATAGAAAATGTCAATGATGGACACATGACACAAGACTGTGGAGTGGAAGTCGAATTCGATCAATCTAGTCGAGCTAGCCATCGTGATCAAAACCTAGTACGAGGGATGTTAGGTTATGTCAGAAAGATACAAGAGATAATTGAAGTGGACTTCTCTTCTTTCCAATGTGTTATTTTTAGGTGCAAGTAGTGGGACACCTTTTATCGGAATAATGTAAAGGAATATCATGATAGTAGAATTATATGTGTCAACTCTAGAAAGATGTGTGATGAAGCTAAGGAGCCTTATGTTTTCACCAAGCACTACAACCAAGTGTTTTTTTACCTAGATGTGTTGTATAGGGATTGGTGGTTCATATTCGGACATGACCCTAGATCAAAACTTATTTTTGAGAACAATAGTGTTATCATTCCAAACGAGCTGGAAGATAATGAGGGTGATCATGAGAACATAGAGTGATATTGTACATGTGTTATTTCATCATTTATATTATTTAAGATGGATTTTTATAAAGAAGAGGACTTAACCTTATAACTAAGACTCATTTTTTCCAAACATTATAATATGTATTTTGAATTAATTTGTTTGCATTGCGTTAATGTTAAAATCATTTCACTTGATAATTTGCAACTATGTTGATCTCGAAAGCAATGCATTGTATCAAGTTGTTTTTTTTATGACAATTCCTAAAATAACACAACTACTTGATTGCTTTAAATGGTTTTTCTCTACATCATTACCTAAATAAATGCACCCTATATATATATATATATATATATATATATATATATATATATATATATATATATATATATATATATATATATATATATATATATATATATATATATATATATATATATATGTTTGTGTGTGTGAAGGATATCTTCAAAATTTAAAAAAATGTATTAATGTATATTGTTATTTTTGTTATGTAAGATCATAATAAAATAATGATAATTCTAAACATGAATTTATTTGCATTATTTTCTAAACTTTATTATGTTACAAAAATTCATGTTTATAGATTTTTAATTTTACAATTATTTATATTCATACAAATTTACAATTAATTTAACAATATGTATGGTATACATTTTACTTACGGTAGCTATGGTTCAAAATTGATAATTAATTTACAATTTTAAAAATTTAAAAATTTTACAATTACAATTTCACAATACAATTACAACTACAATTACAAATTTACAAATATTTTATATACAATTACAATTTTACAATTTTACAAACAATTACATTTAAAATTACAATTTTACAATTTTAAATACAATTACAATTAAAATTACAAATATAATCACGATACATACAATTACAATTTTATAATTTTAATAAAATTGAATCATGACAATACATACAATTATAATTACAATTTTACAATTTCACAATACAATTACAATTACAATTTTACAAATATTTTACATACAATTACAATTTTACAATTTTACATACAATAACAATTACAATCACAAATTTACAAAGTTACAAATTTTACAATTTTAATAAAATTTTATCATAACAAAACATACAATTACAATCAAAATTTTACAATTTCACAATACAATTACAATTACAATTTTATAAATATTTTACATACAATTACAACTAAAATTACAATTGCAATCATGATACATACAATTACAATTACAATTACACAATTTTATAATTACCAATAGATAATATTTAATAAATATTGTGATTTAATATTGAAAATAACATCACAATCATGATAATTATCTTTCAAACATCATATTCTAAAATACACATTCAAATCCGTTAACATCATCTAATCATCGTGATCATGATCATCTAACAAAACACAAACATTTTATAACATCATCACAACACAAACATCAAATATACATCTCACGTCAAATAATTTCTATCACATACATATCTATCTGCAAGCACATTAAATGAGCATATCTAACATGACCTAACAATATACACATCATGTTGAACACCAACAGGTAAATTAAGTACATCAACATGAACATACAATATATGCACCATATAAATCTGTAATAGAACTTCATATAAATGTCAAATATCTCGTGGTAGTACATCAATACTATAACTAGTACTCAAGGCCTGCTCAGTTGATGGTGCCTCATGCTCAAATGGATGTGCCTGCTCAACCGGAGGTGCCTGCTCAGTCGATGGTGCTTGTTGATCAGATGGGCGTTCTTTCTCAGAAGGTGCCTACTGATCAAATGGTGTTTGCTCAGGAGGTGCCTGCTGAGATGGTGCAACCTGCTCAGCTGGACGTGTCTACTCAGGATCAGGTGCTTGCTTAGTCGATGGTGCTAGCTCAGGACTAAGTGCTTGCACAAAAGATGCCTGCTTAAGACTAGATGTTGGTTTCTCATCTCTGGCGCAAGGTGAAGGAGGAAGAGGTGGAGTACTAGAATGATCACTCCCCTCGCGATCATGATCATCCGATGAGTTGCTCTATCTCGCATCTCCATGGTGCCTATCCATCCTGGCCTCCAGTAGCCTGGAAGCTCCGACGATATAATGCATAAGGCTCATCAAATCATGGGGTATGTACCTCCAGAGCTCTGTCAGCATACGATCAACCTAGATCTATCTGATCATCGCAGGGTAGACTCCCTCATCAACTAGGAGTCTACACAGTCGATCACCCAACTCCATCCTGAAACAGATGTCCGCCCTATGCCACATGCTTACGGGTATCTGCAACTAGGAGGTCTGTCACCCTGATCCGTGGCCTCTGCCATCTCCTCATCATCTACATGATCAAGATCTGATGGGGGTGGAATCATGTCCCCTATTGTAGCTCATTTGCATTTACCTTTGAAATATGTTTCAAAACACCGAATATATATGTGTGTGTGTGTGTGTGTGTGTGTGTGTGTGTGTTAGAAAATGTAAAATTTTGTGTGTCATAGAAGAATTTTTATTTATATGTCGGTATAGTAACATTACATGATGAGATGTGAATTTGGGTCGAGTCGAGCTCATTCATGTGCAGAACAGTTCAAGATCCGGACCAATGGGCGTGTTCAGAGCATTGCACACCAAACATGGTTGAGTTGGGCTCATTTGCAAGCTCAGGAGGGACTAGTGTGGCAGGACACCGGATAAGCTCAGGAGGGTTACACCGTGGAGCAAATAGACTAGTTTCCCAAAGGTGGAGAAAGGGTGCATTTCCCTTGAGCACTTAAGATATTTGGAGGAGGTGCAAAGGGAAAAACAGACGGTCAGGATCAAAGCACAAAACTGGAGCGGAGAGGTAGACAACGGATATTAAATTGCAAACCGTCAATCGCAAGTTTTAAATAATAAGGGCAGAGGTAAATGCTAAAAGTGCTGAAGTGAAATATGCGATGCGGTGGGGCCCGATTGCAAATCGCAAATCATAAGTTTTAAAGAATAAGTGCGGAGGTAAATGTTAAAAGTGCCGAAGTGTGATATGCGATGCGGTGGGGCCAAATCGCAAACTACAAATGGAAAGTTTTAAAGAATAAGTGCGGAGGTAAATGTTAAATTCACCGAAGTGTGATATGTGATGTGGTGGGGCCCAATCACAAGTCACAAGTCTCAAATTTAAAGGATAACCGCGGGAGATAATTGCTAAAGTCTCTGAAGTGTGATGTACGATGCCCGATGGGATCCGATTGCATACCGCACATCACTAGTTTTAAAAGATAAGTGCTAAGGAAAAATTAAAGGCAGCGAAGGGCGATGTGTGAGCGGATGCGATGCAGTTTCAATAGCGAACTCCAAAGGTTTTTAGAACCGGACGTAAGGCAATTCTCGTGTTAAACTGTGTCGGAGGAAGAAAAGAGGGCTATAACACAAAACCAGTGAAATTCCTTGGTAATGAGAAATAGGTAGAATGCAGCAGAGAAAATCAGGTAAGTGACATTATGCAGATCAAAGGAGAAGAGGCAGAGTCAGGTAGCAGGTGATATTTTTAACCGTGTTTGAAGCACATGGGCATAGGTAGAGTTGGGCAGAAAATCATATAGCAGCACTGTTCAGGGCATGACAACTGGGTCAAATTGGGCACTGAGGCATCGTTTCAGAGCTGTGCAACCATTGCATCATGACCAGAAAGGCCACCTCGACACTTTGGGGGACGCATCAACAACAACAGATTCAACAAAACAAACAAAATTTCCAGTTTTAATTTGATTTCTCAAGTATGATCGCATAACTAATCTTAACAATTTAAGTAGTCGAATAGTTTCAAGAAGTTCAGCAGTTACGAACCACTATGATGTATTTAAGTAGATAGAAATAAAGAGAAGGGGTTTTGAGTTCTGGACCTCTGGAGGACTTTTAGTTTAGAACTGAATTCTCTGAGAAATTAATGAAAGAAGATCAAGTTTCCTACACCTGTTGATGTTGATACGTCTTTCCTATTTCACTCTGTGTCTATTCCTCTTTGAATGAAGTGAAGTAATGTAGCAGCCAGTTCCTTAACTACATCTATGAGTAAGAGTTAAATCACCTTAATTTGCGCTCCTTCACCTCATCTCTTCTCTATTCACAAACTCCTGATGAAACTTTAAAGTAATAGATTATGTGATTGCAACATATTATTTTGAGTTTCTTCTTTTTTTATGAATTTCCTCTGAAACTTAGAAGTGGTAGATTCTATGTTTTCAACATATCATTTAGAGTTTCCTTTATAGTTCTTCTTTTCATTCCATTCAAATATCAGCAGTTTATGGCATTGTGAAAGCTTTCATTATATCAGATTATTGAGGGTTTTAAGTAATTGAATTCCAAGGGTGTTAAAAAGAGGCCATTTGATATTTTAATTGTGACGTACATCTATGAAATTTCTTAAGCACTGATTCCTTACCACAACCAAGGGATTGTTTCTTGAGATACAACATTTTCTGGCACCGTTGCTGGGGATGAAGAAATGAAGTTCATTTTCCCAAGGTTTTTCGCATTATTTCCTCTGGTTGTTCAGTGAGGAGGAAATATTTGGTTGTGTTTGTTATTTTCAAAATCATGGCTTCCAAAATGCCTCACACTAGGTCAGATACCTCACAACAGATAGTCCCTGCTTTGCCAGATCCAGAAAGATTGGTTTCTAAAAAGGCTCAGAAACCCGAAACTCCTTTAATACTTGATCCTGCAGTGCCTGTTCCTGGCAGAACTTCTCATAACCCTTTGTTTGAAGATATTTCCAAGGAACTCCTTTTCATGGAACAAGATACCCCTTCCACACCCATTTATTTTCAAGAACCTCAGTTAGAATAACATTCCTTCGAGACTGTTTCTTTAACCTCCACTCAAGCTCAACCAAATATAGTTGTTGGTCCCTCTTCTATTGTCCATAAGCCTACCCCCATATTAGTTTTACCTCCACCTTCATTCACTTTCACAGCAGGTTCATCAACATCAACCACCCAAGGAGCAGTTAACCAAGTCGTTAATATGGCAGCACCATATTTCTTAATGGATAGATATGCACCACTAAATCTTCTGCAACCTATGAATGCCATGCCTCAATAATACCTCAAATTACTTTCTCGTTTCACTGAAGAAGATGAAGTAACTGCAGAACAACATTTACCCTTGTTTTGCACTTTTGCTGAGAATTTAAATGTAGAACATCTTGATGTTGTGATGAGACTATTTGTGCAGTCTCTAAGTGGAGAGGCTAGGAAGTGGTTCAAAGGTTTACCAAATGATTCCATAAATCACTGGGAAGATTTAGAAACTCAATTCACTTGGAGATGGGGAGACAAGAGAGATCATGGTTACTCATTGATAGACTTTAATGCGATTAAAAGAAAGCCTAATGAAAACATTTTTGAGTTGATAGAAATATTCAAAAAATTGTACAATAGTTTACTTGCAGAGATGAAGCCCCCCTGTAGGAGCAAAGGTAGTTTTTGTTGGGGATTTTGAAGCTAATTTTATCTTTACATTGAGAAAGAGAAGAGCCCCTACTCTTGAGCAGATATAGGTGGATGCTTTAGAAATTGAAGCTAATATGACTGCAGCTGGAAAGGTGAGAGGGAAACAACAGTACAAGATGAGGGGAAGGCAAAAGAAGAATCATCACAAGATCTAAGGATTGAAGATATAGCAAAGGTGATGAAAAATTTGACAAATAAGCTAGCTAAGATGGAATTGGAAAATAAAAACTCCCAAAGTGTTGTGAAACCAGCTCCAAAAATAGAAGAAAATAGATATCAACGCTTATAAATAAGCCACTTAAAGGGGGAAACCTCCAATACATTACATGAATGAAAAATTCTTGGATGATACAAATTACAAAACCTCCTTTCTATATATAGGAGTCCATGGGGCCACAATGTAATCCTAGCCGACCTAACAATAATAATGTAAGGGCACAATAATAACAATATGGGGGTTATAGGGGTACAAAAATACAATAAGGGGGGCTACATTAACATAATAAGGGACTACACTATTAATATAAGGACGTAACATGCCCCTCTCCTTCAAACTAGTGTTTTCCTCATCGCATGATTATTTCTTGATGCTTCTGTATAAAATTCTCATCCTCCCATGTGGAATCTTCGACAGGAAAGTTCTTCCACTTGTTGAGATACTCTGAAATTGATCATACTTGTCAATTTATTGTTTCTGTGACTGCTTCAGAACTTCTTTCAATGTGATGTTGATCTTCTTGTTGTTTCATTAGATTCTGCACCAAAGTTAGGTTATCCTTTGAGAGTTGGAGAACTTGTTGTTGATGCTCGATTTGATCTTCCACTAATTTATCATCCATATTAGCTATTATTTGATCCTTCAAACCATCCAACTTAGCCTCCATTTCTGATTTTAAACCATCTATGTCATCTTCGATTGCTCTTCGTAAGATCGAAATTTGTTGCACTTGGTACCGTGATTTTGATATCTCATACTGCAATTCTTCCTCTTCATGCGTCATAGTATAGATTTTTGAGGGCTTAATGGGTATGGAATTATTTTTTTATGGCATTGTAGAACCCAATACTGATAAAAATTCTAAAATATGCCCTTGGAATCACTTCAAACTGCTTTTTCAAACAAACGCTATGCAATTTTAAAAACCAAATACACACCTTTTTCTTGCTTTTGAGGAGCTCGATATTGAAACTGAATTATCTACATTATTTCGAATCTTCAATATCTAAAATTTGGCACTGAGGTAGCCCTCTAAATTCTCTTTCGAATGCCACAGGTCTGACCCGATTTTGATTCTTGAAGAAAAATTTGTGCCCAATCTCCTACGATGACCTAATTATGGACCGGTTCAGTACTAGTTCAGTAGAGCGAACTTGTACGACTTGCCACATGTCATTGTTTCCTCCTTCAACTCTAAAATTGATAGGCAAGAAACTAAAATCCGTGTATTTCCAGCCACTTTTTATAGAATTCCAATCCGATGTTCATAGAGAGAGTTATGAAGATTTTCCCACGATCACCTCTTTGAGATGAAATTTGGGATCCTAACAAAGACCTAACTTCCATAGATCATATCTCCGAAAATACTGCGAACCAAGCTCTGAAAATTTTCGAAGATGTTCCTCAAGATTTTGGCTTTGCACTCTAAAATTTTTATCTTCTGAGCATTCGTAGAAAAAAATTATAGCAAAAATTCTGCGATGACCTTTTTAAGTGAAATTCAGGATCCTGCAAAAAGCCCTAACTTCCACAAATCATATCTCTTAAAATATTGCGAACCAAGCTCTCAAATTTTGCGATGTTGTTCCTCCAGATTTCGGCTTCGCAATCTAAAAATGTTAGCTTCTGAACCTTCATAGAAAAAAATTTATAGCGAAAATGCCATGATGACCTGTTTGGAGCAGCGAAACCCTAGAATCCAAAGCTCTGATACCAAATGTTATGAAACCAGCTCCAAAAATAGAAGAAAAGAGATATCAATGCCTTAGAAATAAGCCAATTAGAGGGTGAAACCTCCAATACATTACATGAATGAACAATTCTTGGATGATACAAATTACAAAACCTCCTTTCTATATATAGGAGTCCATGGGGCCACAATGTAATCCTAGCCGACCTAACAATAATAATGTAAGGGCACAATAATAACAATATGGGGGTTACAGGGGTACAAAAATATAATAAGGGGGGCTACACTAACATAATACGGGACTACACTATTAATATAGGGACTTAACACAAAAACAAATGCAAAAAAACCGAAGGGGGTTTAACCCTCAATTCAGAAGACTTCCCCTGCAAATTCTGCAGAGGGAAAGAAGAGATCGAGACCAGGTTCAAGCACCATTGTATATAGAAGTAGCACCTGTAGAGCCAGCAGACGATGAACAAAGGGAGGTCGAGGATCAGGTATCTGCTATGTATGCAATAGAAGAGGATGAAGAGGAAGATTGCGAGGGAGAATATGTTGACGCTGAAGTTTCTTTTGATCAAGATGAAATGGATTAATATTGTAAGAAATTCAAAGATTTCATGCAAGCTGAGTTACATAAAAAATATGATTTAAGGTCTAGAAAGAGATCTAGAGTGCAAGATAATGCAGGAGAACAACAAGGTTCCATTCCTCCTCCAATTGCGACTCCGCAACAAAAGGACCTTGTGAAATAGGCCAGTAATGGGAAACAACCTACAAAATCACTTAAGAGAACAAATGTGCAGCAGGCTGAATCTTCTCCGGACAAATCAGTTGACACTAATATTTTGGAGAGAGTTGTTCCTGTACCCAAACAAGCGGCAGATTCTGGAAAGAGTGAAGAAGAACCTGAAAAAGTTGTTAAGCAAACTCATTCCTTCAGTTTGGTAAAGGATTTGGAGAAGGTTAAAATTCAGGTACTTCTTCTAGAATTGGCTAAAATACCAGCTTACAAGAAAGAAATTTCAGACTTTATTAATCTCACACAGGTGGAAGATATAAGTGACACAGTGAACCTACAAGAAGAAAATCCAACGGTCACCTTTGGCCCTCATGTAAAAGAAGTATATCCTTCTGTTCCACTCTTCTATATTTTCATGTTACTTCATTATTTTATGCTACATAATTGCATGTTGGAGTTGGGAGCGTCCCATAACCTCATTCCATTGTCCGTTATGAAGGAGCTTAAATTACAGATTACCAAACCTTATAGGGATATGTATTCATTTGATTCCAAAAGGGTGAAAAGTGTTGGGTTGATTAAAGATGTAGTAGTTTCGTTGGCACGAATACCAGCAAAGGGTATAGTCATGGATGTAGTGATTTCTGACATCTCAGACAGGTTTGGAATGCTCCTATCAAGGTCTTGGGGAGCTAAGTTGGGAGGTGTACTAAAGTTATATTTCACTTATGCTATCATTCCAGTTTTTAATGGGGCAGAAAGGAGATTGTATAGGGAAACAAGGTTTGTGAAGGCCATCTCTAAGAAAGATGTAGGAAATTCCCCCATTTATAGTCAAGAAACATAAGATATTTCTTGTTTCATGTTGCATGAAGATGCAGAATTTGATGAAGACACAGGGAATCATCTCTCTTCAGTAGTTGTAAATAACAAGTTGCACTCAAAGAATATTTGGAAGTGCTACTTTGATTGCACCTACTCCAAGGAAGGCACAGGTGCCAAATTCTTGCTAATATCACTAGAAGGTAACCTCATGCCATTCTCTTTTAAACTAGATTTTGATTCGACAAACAATGTGGCTGAATATGAGACCTTAATCTCAAGCCTTCAAGTTGCTAAACAGATGGGGGTTCAATGTATTTCAATTTATGGTGACTATGAGTTGATAATAAGGCAAATCGAGAATCATTGTCAAAACAAGCATCTGAGATTAAGATTGTACATGAATGAAGTTTGGGATCTAATAGAAAACTATTTTGAAGCCTTCAATCTTCAATATATTCCGAGGGAGGAGAATATATTGGCCGATTCTTTATCAGTTGCAACCAGCACCTTCAAACCTCCCATAAATCCTAGGCTAAGGTATGAAATTGAAGTTAGGCATCGACCTTCTATCCCTGACAATGTGAAATACTGGCAAGTGTTTGATGATGATGAACAGATAAATCAGTTCCTGAAAATGATTGGAAACTTTGAAGATGTTGAGATAGACCAAGAGGAAGAACAAACAGAGCAGAGAGTAGAAATAAGAAAACTCAAGCAGTCAATAGGTGAACAGAAGATTATCCAATTGAAAGATAATGTGCTCCATAGAGGGTTGGTTCATCTTGAAATATTGTTTGATGCTAATGATGTTGTTGTTGATTCAAAGAAAACACATCAAGAATAAGAGATGGAAGATTGTAATTAGGGAACTCAGTAGGAGCCCAAAATAGTGAAATTGTTCAAAGGGGTTCCCAAAACATACGAAGAAAGATACATTGATATTTTTAAGAAGTATACGGATGTGTTTTCCTGGTTGTATGAAGACCTGAAAACATATGAAAAAATAATTATTCAGCATAAGGTTCCATTGAAGGAAGGGCTCAAACCATACAGACAGAAGCTCAGACAAATCAATCCCTTGTTGGTAGCTCCAATAAAAAAATAATTGAAGAAACTGTTGCAGGCAAAAATTATAGTCCCTCTCAGATATTCAGACTGGGTTTCCAATCTAGTCCCTGTAAGAAAGAATAATGGAGAGATAAGATTGTGTGTATACTTCAGGAACTTGAACCGAGCATCTATAAAAGATAATTATCCTTTGCCAAAAATGGATTATGTCTTACAAAAGGTGACAGGATCTCATGAGTTATCTATGGTTGACAGATTTTTTGGGTATAATCAGGTAGCAGTGGAAAAAGAAGATCAGAAGAAGACTGCTTTCACTACACCCTAGAGCACCTTCATGTACGCAAGGATGCCATTTGGCCTTATGAACGCATGTGAAACATTTCAGAGGGCCGTGGACATAGCCTTCGTTGGTGACAAGTTTGTAGTTATATATCTGGATGATGTAACTGTTTTCTCGGGGTTAGATGATGAACACTTGGAGCATTTTCAAAAAACTTTTCAAAAGTGTAGAATGTTTGGTCTGTCTTTAAATCCCAAGAAATATTTATTTTCCTTAGAAGAAGGTAAGTTATTGGGTCACATAGTTTCTAAAAAAGGAGCAAATATTGACCCAACAAGGGTGGAATCCATTCAGATTATTCCTTTACCCAGAAGTAAGAAGGATATCCAGGGATTCCTGGGAGAAATAAACTTTCTAAGGAGGTTTGTGCCCAATTATGTTGATATCGTGGGAAGTATAACAGATACGTTGAAGAAAAATGCAGAAGTGAAATGGGATAAGGAAGCAAGAGATGAATTTGTTACAATAAAGGAAGCACTACAGGAAGCTCCAGTTCTGATTAGTCCATACTATCAAAAAGCCTTTCAGGTATTCTCATTTGCATCCCCCACTACTATTGTTGTTGTGTTGTTGTAGAAAAAATGAAGACAATAAGGAGCAACTAGTTTCATTTTTCAGTAAATTTCTCATAGATGCTGAGCTCAAATACAATATTATGGAGAAACAAGTATATGCTTTGGTCAAAGCATTGAAAGCCTTTAGGACTTATATGTTGCAGTCCAAAATAACTGCTTATGTTCCTAATTCTGTTGTGAAATACATGCTGGTCCAAAGTGATGTTGAAGGAAAAAGAGGGAAGTGGATAGAAAAAATCCAAGAGTATGATTTGGACATAAAATCTACCAAGATGGTCAAGGGACAGGGTTTAGCGAAGTTTTTGACAGAGACAAATTTTCAAGCCTTGGGAATTAATATGTTGGCACCAGTGGATGGAGTTATTAATGAAGAAGGTCAAAGCAAGTCCAAAGCAGGTATTCAATACAAATTTTTGTGCTCTGATTGGTATAAGGATACTGTGCATTACCTGTGTTTCTTTTCCTATCCAGCTTCACTAAATAGAACAAAATAAAGAGCTCTCAAGCTCAAGTCTCATCCATATGTTATCATAGAATCAAAGCTATACTAGAAAGATCCTGCTGGTATTTTTCTGTTATGTTTGACCGAAGGAGAATCTGTTGAAGTCACCAAACAATATCATAAAAGTCTATGTGGAGGACATTATAGCTAGAAGGTCACTACTCATAAGATTCTCAATTCAGGCTTCTATTGTCCAATCCTGTTTGAAGATGTTTATAAAATGGTCAAAAGTTGTCAGAAGTGTTATTAGTTTCCTAAAAAGAAAAAACTTGCTCCATTACCTCTCATCCCAGTATTTATTGAAGAACCTTTCAGGCAATGGGGATTGGATTTTATTAGAGAGATCAATCCACCATAAAGTGGACAGTTCAAGTGGATTCTGTCTGCCACTGATTATTTTACAAAATGGGTTGAAGCAATACCAAAAAAGAAGGCAATTGACCAAGTAGTGATGAAGTTTCCGGAGGAAAACATCTTCAACAGATTCGGATGTCCAGTCAAAATTGTGACTGATAATGCTCAGGTATTCAACTCTGCTCATTTAATTTATTTTGTCAAACATATAATGTAATTTTATCACATTCCACAACATATCATCCCCAAGAGAACGGATTGGCATAGTCCTCAAATAAGACATTGGTCAAAATCTTAAAGAAGACAATCATCGAGAATCAAAAGGATTGGGACATGAAGTTGAAGTTTTCCCTCTGGGAAATTCAAGTCACTACCAAGAGATCTACTGGAAAGTCCCCCTATGAACTGTTTTATGGAACTCAAGCATTGTTTCCTACTTAGCTGGCTAAACCAGTGATATCTTTCCTTCAAGAAGCTCAGGAAGAACCTAATGATATGGTAATGAGATTGAGAAAAATAATTGAATCAAGTGAAAACAAAAACAAAGTTAGGGATAACTTGATTACTCATCAAGAAAATATGAAGCCTATATTCGACAGGAAAGCAAAAGAGGTTCTCTTCCAAGCAGGAGATCTGGTACTGATATGGGATACCAGACGAGAAGACAAGGGGAAGCATGGTAAGTTTGATCGTCTCTGGTATCATCCATATAGAATCTTTGTGGCAAGGTCAAATAACACATTCATTTTGGAAGATCTAGATGGAGAGTTAGTACAGTTTCCTGTGAACGGGCAGTATCTGAGCATTATTTCCAGCATTAAAAGTCAACACTCCACCATTGTAAATACCGAATTGCTCATTGTTCATATGTCACCAAGAAATATTTGACTCCATGCCCAATGGATAAGGCACTAGTCTGCGGTTCTTAGCGCTTCCGTGGAAGAAAGCACTATCCCCGGGTTGAGCCAGATGTTATGGCTCATTTTCATTTGCCTTTGAAATATGTTTTGAAACACCAAAAAAAAAACATATATGTTAGAAAATGTAAAAGTTTGTGTGTCATAGAATAATTTTGATTTATATGTCGATACAGTAACATTACGTGATGAGATGTGAAGGTGGGTCGAATCGGGCTCATTCACATGTAGAACATTTCAAGAGTCGAACTGATGGGCGCATTCATAGCATTGCATGCCGAACATGGTCGAGTCGGGCTCATTCACAAGCTCAGGAGGGACTAGCGCGATAGGACACCGGATAAGCTTAGGAGGGATACACCATGGAGAAAACAGACTAGTTTCCCAAAGGTGGAGAAAGGGTGCATTTCCCTTAAACACTTAAGAGATTTGGAGGAGGCGCAAATGGAAAAACGGACGGTTGGGATCAAAGCGCAGAACTGGAGTGGAGATTAAATTGCAAACTACCAATCACAATTTTTAAATAATAAGGGTGGAGGTAAATGTTAAAAGTGCTGAAGTGAAATATGAGATGCGGTGGGGCCCGATCGCAAGTTTTAAAGAATAAGTGCGGAGGTAAATGATAAAAGCACCAAAGTGCAATATGCGATGCGATGGGGCCAAATCGCAAACTACAAATCGCAAGCTTTCAAGAATAAGTGTGGAAGTAAATGTTAAATTCTCCAAAGTGTGATATGTGATGCCGTGGGGCCTGATCACAAGTCGCAAGTCACAAATTTTAAAGGATAACCGCAGGAGGTAATTGCTAAAGTCTCTGAAGTGCGATGTGTGATGCTCGGTGGGACCCGATCGCATACCGCACATCGCTAGTTTTAAAAGATAAGTGTTAAGGAAAAGTTAAAGGCATCGAAGGGGGATGTGCGGGTGGATGTGATGTGGTTTCAAAAGCGAACTCCAAAGGTTTTCAGATCCAGAGGTAAGGAGTTTCTCGTGTTAAACCATGTCGGAGGAAGAAAAGAGGGTTATAACACAAAATCGGTGAAACACCTTGGTAATGAGAAATAGGCAGAACACGGCAGAGAAAATCGGGTAAGTGACCCAATGCAATCAAAGGAGAAGAGGAAGAGTTGGGTAGTAGGTGATATTATTAACAGCATTTGAAGCACAGGTGCATAGGCAGAGTCAGGCAGAAAAGTGTGTAGCGGCACTATTCAGGGCACGACAAGGTCAAATCGTGCACTGAGGCGCCGTTTCAGAGTTGTGCAGCCATTACATCATAACCAAAAAGGGCACCTCATCACTTAGGGAGGACGCATCAACAACAATAGATTTATAAAAACGAACGAAATTTCCAGTTTTAATTTGCTTTCTCAAGTATGATTGCATAAGTAATCTTAACAGTTTAGGTAGTCGAATAATTTCAATAATTTCAGTAGTTACAAACCACTATGATGTATTTAAGTAGATAGAAATAAAGAGAAGGGGTTCCGAGTTTCAAACCTCTGGAGGACTGTAAGTTTAGAAATGAATTATCTGAGAAATTAATGAAAGAATATCAAGTTTCCTACACTTGTTGATTTTGATACATCTTTCCTGTTTCGCTTTGTGTCTATTCCTCTTTGAATGAAGTGAAGTAATGTAGCAGTCGGTCTCTCAACTACATCTATGAGTAAGAGTTAAATCACCTTAATTTACGCTCCTTCACCTCATCTCTTCTCTCTTCACAAACACCTATTGAAACTTTAAAGTAATAGATTCTGTGATTGCAGCATATTATTTTGAGTTTCTTCTTTTTCCATGAATTTCCTCTTAAACTTAGAAGTGGTAGATTCTTTATTTTTAGCATATCATTTAGAGTTTCCTTTACAGTTCTTTTCATTCCATTCGAATATTGACAATTTATGGCATTGTGAAGGCTTTCATTATATCATATTATTGAGGGTATTAAGTAATTGAATTCCAAGGTTGTTAAACAAAGGCCATTTGATATTGTAATTGTGACCTACATCTATGAAATGTCTTAAGCACTAATTCCTTACCATGGCCAAGGGATTGTTTCTTGAGATACAACATCCCCAACGAATGTGCTAATATCTACAAAATATAAAGTACACAACAATAATTAGACAATTTCATTAAACAATTTAATAAAACAAGTTAAAGAACATGATGGAATATATTTTATTTTAATTAATTAAGATTAAAAAAAAAACCTATATTAATTTAAAGAAAAATTGATATTACCTCTAACATCTGGTGGCTCATCCTGTGTGAAGAGGATGTTGGTACACCCTCTCCAATCCAAACCCGCATAAGGACATGACACCATCACGAACATGTGATCATCAACACTAGCTAGCAGCTCCAGTGCATCACTAGATATCCTGGGCGAATACTTGGACAAGCCCCTCTTGGGCATTATCTCACCCCACATCTTCATCTATACACGTAACATCAGCCTACGAGGCTGGTGGAAAAAAGTAGGCCTTGTCTCTGGAAACCTCTCAAAAAATAAACAAAATAACTCTGAATCAAAAGGGAAGGTCAAACTCCCATGTGCCTAAGAATGACATCTATCCTCCTTAGTGGGCTGGTACCACTAGTTAGGATCGACCTAGAAAACCTTTCAGTGGGCATCCCACCTGTAGATCAATTTTCCTAATAACCCATTGTGCCCCTTCAGGGATGTAGCCTCCTCGTAGAACTTAAGGAGGCCTACCTCCCTTAAGAGCAACTGGGTGGGTGTCATAATAGGGCAAGGGTACAATGTAGAAAATCTCTAACATAGTTATAATACCATGTAGAAATTATATCACTGGACTCAATCTCATGCAATGTACTAAAGCAAGATACTGAATCCTTCTACAATATTTGCATAATATAAAAAACGATCTCTCAACCACATGCAAGTAAGAGAAAGAAGTAAATCAATACACAAAAATAGATATTCCTAGGGAAAGCAACTGCTCAAAACCCCTCTATATTTATTGTATAATCAACCAAGGAATCATGAAACAATACAATTTATTTGTGATCACCACAACCTCATACACTCTACCAATTATTTCACACTGATCTAGGTAAAATTGGAAAAACACATAGCCAATTATCAGCCTACCATCAGCCTACCCTGCTTACGTAAAACCTATAGAATTAAACCCCTATTAAATAGGAAATTCAACCTTCCTTGATTGCGAATTCTTCATGGGCTTCCCGTGGTTTTATAATTGCACCTAGGCAGTTTGCCTAAAATAAAACCAATAGTTTACTTGCCTTGAACCTTTGTCTCAACTGGGTATCCAGCATAATTAGCATGCATGCAACTATAAATATTGAATCATCAGTTACTTTGTAGATCACTACTGGTGAATTAAATCTATTTTAATTCACTTGATCTTCCACTAGCTCATCAATCAGTTAGAACTAGTTAAACTGATTTTAAACTCAATTATGTGAGTTAACTAATCCCACTCACACCAAACTAGTGCTACAACTGCAACTGGACCTTGTTAATAATAGAATCACTCTACATGCCTATCCTTTGACCCTCAACTCGAAACTCTTGAGCTAACTAAGTCTATCACACTTAGTTAACTATTACAAGATGTTATGAGATAATATTACAATTAATTTTCTAATTTATTTAAAAATTGGTTGCATATTTATGTGTCGCTAGGATCCATCACTTCGTGATGTGTGATCCCACACTAGTGTGTGTGTTGTTTCTGGATGCCAATTTCACTGTTTCTTGTTGCAAATTTCAACAGTCCCTCTCAACAAGAAAGGAATCAATTTTTCCTGATCCGATACCTTTGGAATGTTATTGCATGCAACACTTCCTAGTGTTGTTCGCACATGCAACTCTATTGAAACTGAATAGCCTCCAAAAACTAAATCAGTGTAATCCATCTGTCATCAGAGTCTTATGACTACTAGTAGCTACGACACACGTCTACTGGACTCCCCGCACTGCAGCTGAAATTTTCATCCATGCACTGTGCACTACTGCCAACTATGATATGTGCTCTAGTATCTGACACCTATCACTCTGATTTATGTCTTTCTGACATCTGACTGCATCAATCTAACTTATCCTTCCTGCTACTGATGTACTATGGGCTCCTCATAGCCATGTTCGATCCATGAGACACACCATCTCAATGGACCCTACCCAAATTTCTTCTTGGGATCATATCTGCACATCGTCCCACCTCACACCTAGAGGTATACGTGCATGTACTCCCTCTGCCCATCTGGCTCGAAATTTCCCCCTCCTAAAGGTCTCTACTTGAGTGGACTCTTCCACTCGGTCTCCTCTCTGCTTCTCCGATTGTGGCTTCTCCACAAACTTCTGAGACTAATGTTGAGGCTGCATGTTGAGAGATAATTTCTCCCTCTCAACCACAAAGTCATTAACCATTGGTTTACTCCTCAAAGCCTTGCATGCATCCTCAACCTCGAGAGCATACAATTTCTTGACTCTTGAACCGATTTGCTTCACTTGTCCTGTGGCTATGTGTTTAAGGAACACCTTTCCTTTTCTAAACATCACCTCATAACCACGGTCTTCCAATACCGCTACGGAGACAAGATTCTTCCTTAGGCCTAGAACACACAAAATAGCTACTAGTGTGAGAGGGGAGCCAAACTCCCTTTGGAAGGTAATTGTACCTATGTCGATCGCGTTATATCTCTCTTCATCTCCAAACTCTATGTTCTATTGGAGGTCCTTCTCCTCCAAGTCACTGAAGAGATCTCTATTCCCCGTCATATGAAACGAGGCACCGATGTCAAGATACCACATGCATCCCATTACAGTGTTGGTCATGCATGCAATGAGAGTAAAATCAAGCTCTAACTTTGATGTCAATGCTTCACCCACTGCAACTGTAGGCTCCTTCTTGCTTGCCTTCTTCTGTCGACAATTTGAAGCATGGTGCCCATGCTCGTGACAGTGAAAACATTTGATCTTGGACAAGTCTCTCTTGACCTCTTTGCCTTGGGACTTATTTCCCTTGGCTTTCTTTCCTTTTTCGACTCGCGACATTGCAATTGTCCCACCGTCACAAAATTTTCTAAAAAAGAGCTAATTTTATGTCAATGTTATCTCCCTCATCCGAGCTCTGATTCGACCGGTTTTTTTTTTCAATTTGGGTATTTTTTCACAATGAATCAAAATATTCTATTTTTTTTAAAGGTTTCATCCAAATTTTCAAATATTCTCTGCAAACATGCCACCCAAACAATTCCTACTATGATACCATGTAGAAAATCTCTAACACAACTATAATACCATGTAGAGATTATATCAATGGACTCAATCCGATCATGAAATATACTAAAGAAATATATTGAATCCTTCTACAATATTTGCGGAATATAAAACACTATCGCTCAATCACATGCAAGTAAGAGAAAGAAGTAAATCAATACACAACACCAGATATTCCTCGGGAGAGCAACTACTCAAAACCCAACCATCCTTATTGTATAATCCACCAAGGAATCATGAAACAATACAATGTATTTGTGATCACCACAACCTCATACACTCTACCAATTGCTTCACAATGATCTAGGAAAAATTGGACAAACACATAGCCAATTATCAGCCTACCCTCATCGTACCCTGCTTATGCAATATCTAAAGAATTAAACCCCTATTAAATAGGAAATGCAGCCTTCCTTGATTTTGCAATTCATCATGGGCTTCCCATGGTTTAATAACTGCACCTAGGCAGTTTGCCTAAAATACAACTGATACTATACTTTCCTTGAACCTTTGTCTTGTAGAAATTATACAACATGCATGTATATATTGGATTCACCCGATCTAACAATGTACTAAAGTTAAATTATGAATCGCTTCCACAAATATTTTGTGGAATTAAAAACACAATCGCTAATCACATGAAGATGAAGAAGAATCAAATCAACCACAACACAGATAATTTCTAGGGGAAAACTTACAGCTAAAAAACCCAATATCTTCTATTGTATATTAAGCATGGATCATGAAGAAATTACATACAAAAATCTTCTCACAAGATCCCTCTAGTACTCAGCTAATTGTCTCACACTGTCATATGCAAAAATGACCAACACATAGTCAATTCTCAGCCTCTAGAGAGCCTGCCTTGCTTGCGCAATCCCTAAAAGACGGGAATTATTGCCTTCCTTGACTACGCAAGTATCATGGGCACTCCAATGGGTGTTTGGTTGCATGTGTTCAAGCCAATAATCCTACAACTGATAGTCAACTTCCCTTTCACCTAGAACTCAACTGGGTCTCCATTGGATCTGACATGCATGCAGCTAATAATAGTAAATCCTTAGTTGCATGTGAGACCACTGATTGTGAATTAATTAATATTTAATTCACTTGATCTCTCACTAGTGTATCTTCAGTTACAACTAGAAAAACTGATTTTAACTCACTTAACTGAGTTAAACTGATTACAACTTGCATTAACCAATGCACCACCGCACTTCGAACTATGTTACAACTAGAATTACTTTGCATGCCTCACCAACTACCTCTAACTCGAAATCCACTAGCTAAATGAGTTTATCACTCTCAGTTAATTGTTTCAAGTATACATTGAGAATATATTACATTTTATTGTACATCTTAATTAAGGGATAACTAAAATAGACATGCACCCAAAAATAGCACTGTGGGACCCACCCTAGTCTGGGTACTTAATGCAACTAGGCGTCGGTGTTGAAATTTTCTTGTTGAATCTCAACAAGAAAGGGATTATCCTTCACCTCGATCCGGTCTCTATGGTATTCGAATTTTCTCCTAGTGAGCACCTTCGTCAAAATATCTCCATCCTGATCCTCCGTGGGAATGTACTGAAGTAACATTATCCTTCTCTGCACAAAATATCTGAGATGATGGTACCAAATATCCATATGCTTGGACTTATCATGAAACACAGGATTGATAGAGAGTTTAATGCAACTCTGATTATCACAATGAATCATTGTCGAATCCATCTAAGAACCAAACACACCAACCAAGATCTTTCTTATCTAGATAGCCTCACATGTAGCTTGACTTGATGCCATGTATTCCACTTCCACTGAACTAAGTGCCACATATCGCTGTTTCCTATTGTATCAGGAAACTATTGTCGATCCTATGCTAAAGATCCCTCCTGATGTGCTCTTTATCTCTGATGGATTGCCCGCCCAATCTGCATCTGTAAAGCCTTGAAGCTTCAATCCCTTTATCCGTTTGTACCATATACCATACTCCGATGTGCCCCTCGGATATCTTAGGACATGCTGCCCCGCATTCCAAAAGAGCTTGGTAGGCTTAACCATAGCTTGACTCAGCTGGTTAACTGCATAGAAAATGTCTAGTCTCATGTTCACCAAATACATTAGTGAACCCACTAACTGTCTATAGACAGTAGCATCCACTACCTCTCCAGAAGTAGCATCCTCTTTCCTCCAATTTCCTGGAAGAGGAGTATCCATGGGTTTGCAGCTCTCCATGTGAAACTTACCCAGTATCTCCTTTGCATACTTGCCTTAACACACAAAATTTCACCATCCCGCTGCCATATTTCCAATCCAAGGAAATAGTGAAGGAGTCCCATATCCTTCATTTCGAACTCCCTTGCAAGATCCTCCTTACATGAGTGTTTCAGCTGCTAATCACCAGCCAAAATTAGATCATCAATATATAGAAAAATAATCAATAGCTTACCATCAACCACAATCTGGTACAGGTTTTCATCTGCTTCACTTTTAGTGAAGCCCAGTTCGGTGAAATAGTTGTCTATCTGAGTGTACCAAGCACGGGGTGCTTGCTGTAGCCCATACAGTGCTCTTTTGAGTCAGCACACATGCGACTCACTGTTGAAGATTTCAAAACCTTCAGGCTTCTCTATGTACACTTCTTCCTCAATGATCCCATTGACAGACGCAGTTTTTACATCCATCTAATGAATGTGCCAGCCCATTTGTGCTGAGAGTGCAAGGATGGATCTTGTGGAAGAGTAACTTGCAACATGTGAAAAAGTCTCATCATAATTTATCCCCTTGATATGTGAGAATCCTCGAGCCAAAAATATGGCCTTGTATTTCTCCACACTCCCACCAGCATCTTTCTTTACCTTTTAGATCCATCTCGATCCAACCACTGGTTTGTCGACCGGTCTTAGGACTATCTCCCATGCACTGTTCTTGAAAATGGAGTCATACTCCTCCACCATTGCATCAACCCAAGTTGGTTGTTGCACTGCTTTCTGAAAGGAAGATGGTTTAGTCACAATACATTTGCACATAAGAGCCATGTATCCAGTATATCGGTTAGGAGACTGTCTCTTTCTGTGCTGTGAAGTAGGGGCTCCTACATTCTTTGCAGCATCAAGTCTCAATCTATCACCTTCCGTGATGCACCTTCTGCCATTTCTGATGGATGGCTCTGCATGAGTGTTTTCCTCCACTCCACGAACCTCCTCATGTGGTTGATCCACATACTGAGACTCATCCTTGTGAACCAACAGTTCCTCCTCTACATGCAAGTCCAGCTACCTCTCAAGGGACAACCGCGTGGCTTTCTCCTCATCAAATTTTATATCCCATCGCACAATAGTCATTATGTTTTCTGGAAAATACACATGATAATTATGGGGTGTTTGAGTGTACCCCACAAAAATCCCAACATCAACTGTTGGTTCTAGCTTCTTCCTGGCGTCCTTGGTCATATGCACATAAACAGATGAGCCAAAAATATTAAAGTGTGAAACATCAGGTTTCTTACCAGTGAAAGCCTCTTCAGGTGTACTCATGCCAAGTACTCTATTAGGACAATGGTTTTGCACATGTACCGTTTTATTGCATGCTTCCGCACACAGATGCATTGGTAGGCCTTGATCATGCAACATCGCTCGTGATGCACCCACAATCGTTCTATTCTTCCTCTCTGTGACCCCATTTTGTTGTGGGTTATGAGGTGCTATGAGTTCTCTTCAAATTCCTTCTTTGTTGCAATAGTTCTTGAATTAGTTAGAGATGTATTCTCCACCATTATCGCTCCTAAGAGCCTTCACTTGCTTCCCCAACTCTTTTTCTACTAGTGCCTTGAGCTCATAGAACTTAGAGAATGTTTGATATTTCTTCTGCATGAAGAAGATCTAGCACTTACGAGAAAATTCATCAACAAATATTACATAGTACTTATGTTTTGTTGTTGAAGAAACAGAGAAAAGACCACACATGTCTGTGTGAACTCTCTCAAGGATCCATGAAGCTTGATTTTCCTTCTCATGAAAGGTGGCCTTACATATTTTCCCATAGTACATCCCTTACATGTGTCTGACTGCGCAAGTGTACCCATGGGAACTTGAAAGACATGTAGAAATTTGTTGCATGACTTTCAGGGCTTCATGGTGAAGCCTATCCCAATCTCTCGTGCCATAATTCGTCGTCATCTTGGCTCACCACTTGATATTCCTTGCCCATCATTTTTTCACAGTCACATACCTCCAGTTTGTAGAGATTCCTAACTTGAATCCCTATCCTCTTGGCTTGTCCTATTTTTTTATGTCGCAAGAAAGCTTTTCCTTCACTAAAAACAACATCATAGCCTCTATCTTCCAACATTGCAAGTGAGACCAAATTTTTCTTCAGACCTGATACATGCATTACATCTTTTAATTGAAAGGGTTTACCTGACTACCTCTGGAAGGTAATGGTACTAATCCCAGTAGCATTGTACCGCCTGTCATCACCCATTTCAATATTCATATGGAGATCTTTCTCCTCCAAGTCACTGAAAAGTTCCTTATCTCCCGTCATGTGAAAGGAAGTGCCAATACCAAAATACCACACAGATCCCAATGCACTGGACACCATGCATGCGATCAATGAGAAGTCAAGCTCAAATTGTGAGGCAAGGGCCTCACCAGCTGCAGATCCTCCAGCCTTCTTGTTCTTCTTTTTTTGTGGACAATTAGTAGCAAAATTCCCATGCTTGTGATAGTGAAAACACTTCACCTTGGACATGTCCTGCTTCTTGCCATTCTTGGACTTGGATTTTTAATGGAATTTCTTCCTCTTCCCCTTCCTCACCTTGGAATCCAAAGCACAATCCTTTTCATCCTCATTCTTAGATGAATATCCATCTCTATTGTTCCGTCTGAACTCCTCCTGCGCCAAATCTAACCATGGTCGTTCCCAATCTGGCAATTTTTCCCTTCCATTGACAGAGTCTTGATAACTGTGCCAACTCTTGGGAAGTCCTAGGAGAGCCAAGTTCACCAAATCATCATTAGCGACTATTATTCCAATGCTCCCCAACTCATCCCGACATTGGACAAACTTTGTTAGATAATTTCGAATGGTGTCATCATTTTCCATCTTGATCTTCCTGAGTTTATCTTTAAGTGCCAATTTCCTATGGTCATTGTTGCTTTGGAATAGATCCATCAAAGCCTTCCACATTGAATATAAACAATGTTACCGATGAAATAGGTAACCGCAATGTTACCTATTTTTTTTTTGTAGCATAAAAAGCACCCGATTTTGAAAAGTGGTGATGCAGAATCACCATTTTTTTTTTGGTGCACATTTTTGACACTCTAAAATTTTTATTTATGAAGTATGAATATTTGTTTTAAAATGTTAGTGATTTTCATGCTAATTTTGAAATGTATTGATGCAGCATCAATTTTTTTTTTTTTTTTTTTTTTTAGAGCGGTGATTTTCATGCTAATTTTGAAACGTATTGATGCTGCATCAACCTTTTTTTTTAGAGCAATGATTTTCATGCTAATTTTGAAACGTATTGATGCTGCATCAACCTTTTTTTTTTAGAGCAGTGATTTTCATGCTAATTTTGAAACGTATTGATGCTGCATCAACCTTTTTTTTTTAGAGTGGTGATTTTCATGTTGGTAATAAAACACAAAACTTAGATTAAAAAATATATATAAAAACAATAAAAAAACCAATAAAAATGTAAAAAAAAACAAAAATAGCTCATAAAAATAAAAAATTTAAACAAAAATAAATAAATAAAACAAAAATATTTGAAAATTATATCAAAGGAAATGACAAAATTTGAAGAAAAAAAACACATAATTTAAAGAAAAAAAACAAAAATTGACCAAAAAAATAAAAAATAAAAATAAAACAAAAACATTTTTTTCTAACTTATTAAAAAAAACAATATATTAAAAATATATATATATTTAAAAAAATAAATAAATAATTAAAATTACAAAATTAAAATTTAGAAAAAAAAAAAAATTTAAAAAAAAAAAAAAAAAAAAATTTAAATTTAAAAATTTAAATTAAAAAAAATAATAATAATAAGGAAAAAAATAAAAATTTTAAAATTTACAAAAAAAACAAATTGAAAAAAAAACAATTAAAATTGAAAAATAAAAATAAAAATTAGAAAAAAATAAAAAAATCCTATCATTAAAAAACAAAAAAAATAAAAAAAACCACGTGCAAATAATTAAAAAACAAATATACATAAATTTAATGTTTTTTTTTTTTTTTTTTTAGTGAAACCATTTATAGATTTTAAAAATAAAAAACTAAATAAACGAAAAAATTAAGAAAAACAATTAAATTAAATTAAAATTTAAAAATTTTAATAAATAAATTTTAAATTTTAAATTTAAAAAAATAATTATTCTATAATATTAAATATAAAAAAAATTAAACAAATTGAATTTAAAATAAAAGAAATGTATTAAAAAAATAATTTTAAATTTTTTGAAATTCAAAATTTTTTAAAAAAAATCAAATTAAAATAAAAATATTAAAAATTAAAAAAAAATAAAAAATAAAAATAAAATCAAATAAAAAATAGATGTACATATATATTAAAAATAAAAAAAAATAAAAAACGAATTTTATTTTAAATAAAAATATTAAATTAAAAAAAAATTTAATTTTTTTAAAAAAAAAATTTATTTTTTGAAATTTAAAAAAAAAATAAAAAAAAAAATCAATTAAAAAATTTTTTTTTAAAAAAATCAATTAAAAAAAAATTGCGGCGGTGGTCGGGGCGCGGCCCGCCCGCTGGGCGGCGGTGGCCGGCCGGGCGGCGCCATGGGGGCGGCCCAGCCGGCCTCCCGGCCCTCCGCCCGCCGGGGGCCGGGAGGCCGGCTGGGCCGCCCCCGTGGCGCCGCCCGGCCGGCCACCGCCGCCCAGCGGGCGGGCCGCGCCCCACCACCGCCACAAATTTTTTTTAATTGATTTTTTTTTAATTTTTTTTTAATTGATTTTTTTTTTTTTTTAATTTCAAAATATAATTTTTTTTTAATTATTTAAAATAAAATTCGTTTTGTTTTAATTTTTTTTAATTTTATTATTTTATTTGTGTTAAATTTAGTATTATTATTATTATTTTTAATATTTTTTATTAAATTTTGCCCATTTTTTTTATTTAATTGATTTTTTTTTTTTTAATTTCATAATTTTTCTTTGTTATTAACTTTTACGTTTAGTTTTTTAATATAATTTTATAAAATTCAATAAATTATATATATATATTTTTAATTTATTTCGATTTAATATTTTTTTTAAATGTTTTATTTTTTTTTTTGTTAATTATATAAAATTTTTATATTTTTTTATTTCAATTAAAATTGTGTATTTAAAATTAGATTTTTTTTTAATGAAACTTAATTTTTTTAAATTATTTTTTTTTTATTTAATATTTTTTTTCTTTTTTTTTCAATTTTCCATTTTTAATTGATTTTTAAAGTTTTTAAAGTTTTTCGTTTAACAATATTTTTTATTTTTTCTTTTATATTTAAAATTTATTTTTTCTTTCAAAATTTATTTGTTTATTCATTTATTTATTAAAATTTAATATTTTTGTTTTTAAATTTAATTTGTTATTTTAATATTAACCTCTTTTTTTTTAATTTAATAAAATTTGATGTATATACCTATTTTAATTTTGAGTTCATATATATATTTTATTTTTTATAATTTAAATTTAATTTATTTTTTATAGTTTATTTGTTTTTTTAATATATATTGTTTTAAATTTGATATTTTCATTGTATTTTATTTTTATTTTTTATTTTTAATTAATTTTTATTTTTTTTTCCTTTTAATTTGAATAGTGTTTTTTTTTTAATTTTGAATTTTTAAATTTATTAAAATTTAATATATTTCCTTAAATTTAATTATTTGTTTTAATTTTTTTTTCTTTTTTTTTAAATTTAATAAGCATTTTCTTTTTCTTTTTTAAATTTAATTTCTATATTTTATTTTTTACAATTTCCTTCTTTTTTTAACTTGTTTTTTTTTTTTTAATTTAATATTTTTATTTTGTTTTTATTTTTATTTTTTAATTTCTATATTTTTTTAAATTTTAATCTTAATTTTTTTTGGTTTATTTTTTAATTTTTTTTCCTTAAATTTTAGGTTTTTTTAATGATTGAATTAAAATTTTTACTTTGTTTTTATTTTTATTTTTTTATCTTCATATATTTTTAAATTTTAAGCTTTTAAATGTTTTTATTTTTTAAATTTATTTTTTTCCTTAAATTTTAGGTTTTTTTTTAATGTTTGAATTTTAAAAATTAAAAATTGTTACTTCTATTTTTTTAAATGCCAAAAGTATGACACAAATTTTTTTTTTTTGTTATTCCAGCATCAACTGGTTTTGTTTTGAGGGTGTTTTTTCAATCTTTTTGCAACAAACAATTTTGTTTTTAGCATAATTTTAGAAAATGTTGAAATTTGACCTTAAAAAAAAAACAAGTGCGTTCTGGAAGACACACTTTTTTTTTTTGGGTGTTTTTTCAATCCTTTTTTCAATAAACAATTTTGTTTTTAGCATAATTTTAGAAAATGTTGAAATTTGACCTTAAAAAAAAAACAAGTGCATTCTGGAAGACACACTTTTTTTTGGGTGTTTTTTCATGTTTTTTGAGAGTTTTTGGGCTAGAGTTCCCGTTTTGAGATCAGGTTACCTATTTCATCGGTAACAGTGTTTAGATTGTAACCACTAAAACCATCCAGGAATGAGAAGTACTTCTTACCTGCTAATGTATCCAACACTTGATTATAAAGAGTAAATGAAAATGATCTTTTAGGGTAGCTTTATTCAATTCTTGATAATCAATGCATACCGTCCATTTACCATTCTTTTTAGGCACAATCACTAAAGGGGAAACCCACTGACTGCCTGAAATTGGGTAAATGAAATTTACATTCAACAACTTTTGCAACTCCTTTTTCACAATTTCCCTAAGATTTGGATTCATCCTTATTTGAGGTTGTCTAATAGGTTTACAATTTTCCTCAATGTAGATGTGATGTATACAAGTCTTAGGACTAATTCCTTTCATGTCAGTGTATTCCCATGCATATGCAGAATAATGTTGTTGTAATGTTTTGATTAGCTTTTCCTGTTGTAATTTTTCCAAGTTATTATTTATGTTCAAGGTTTTCCCTAGAAATATTTCAACTATAGAGCTACCAAATTCTTCCATAGAATAAAGAGACATCTACCTAGATAACAAATATTCAATATTGGATTTTTCTTGAAATTTATCATGTTCATATTCTAGATATGATTCAAAATTTTCCACTGTAATTAAGATTTGACTATCTTCACTAATGGTTGAAATAGTGAAAAGAGGTTGTATATCATTTTCATCATCAATCCTTTCTTTGTCATCTATCTATGTGATTGTTCTTGCTGGAAGATATAGAGTTAATTTCTTAGTTGAGTTACCATTAGAAATATACATGTCACAAGATCTACAGCTAATGAAAGCATTAGTTGTAGCCAACCAAGGTCTTCCTAATATAAGTGGATGTCTTCCTAGATTGTTCTTAGGGGTTAAGGTCATAAAATCAACAGGGTACTCCCAAGAATCTAAGGACACTGAGATATCTTCTAACACACCATCTTTCTTGATTACAGATCTATTTGCCAATTGCAGTAATGTAGGCGTATAAAGAAGATTATGAAGCTTGAGCTATTCCATGGTTTGTTTGCTCATGATGTTTACTGATGCTCCTAAATCAATTAATGTATTTGGAATTTCAAATCCATTGATATGTGTTTTTACAAATGGACTTCCTGGATCTAAAATATTTTTGTATGGAAAATTTTCCCATCATTATGTCTGCTATTTTTCGTACACGCTGAATTATTTTTATTTCTTTTGTTTTTCTTTCCGGTTTCTTCACACTCAACTCCTTTATTGTTTTAGCTAGAATTGGAATCTCCTTAATGGCTTGTAACAAAAGGGATTTTGATACAAACATTTTTCAATTCATCTAGAAAATCATGATACAAACATAATATGCTTTTCTACTCCTCTATCAACTTGTAATATTTCAGGAAAAGGAGGTGTAGAAGTAGATACTGATGGTTGCTCTATGATAGGAGTTGAATTTATTGGTTCTTTTTGTTTTTCGTTTTCAGAATTTTGGTTTTGTAGAGATGTTCCTTCTTCAAAACTTTAATTGGGATGTAGAGAATCTTCCTCAAAATTGTCTTGTTCTTGAATGACTACAAAATGCTTTTTCTTTTCTAATATCCTACCAAATCTAAGTTGGACATCATTAAGATCTAGAGGAATAATCATGTAGGGTGGAAATTGTTATCCTTCTACCATAGAGTTATTCTGAGGATTTTTATTATTGGGGTTTGTTAATGGTTGGGCAGGTAACTGATTTTGTCTCTAAGGGAATGATATTGAGTTGTGGATTTTGGTTTTGGTTTTGGAGTTGGGGTTGTTGATTTTTTTGAGGAATTTTTTGGGGAGGATAGTTTGGATATGATGGAGGATATTGATAGTATTGAGAGAATCTTCCATAGGGATTTTGCATTCCTTGAGCCCAAGGTTGAGATTGAGATTGAGATTGAGGCCAATTTTTCTGCCAAGAATTCCAGTTTGGTAGGGGCTGAGTATACATTTGGTTATTAAATCCTTCAGTTTGTGGCCCCTGCCATGGTCCTCTAGAGACAAAGCAAAGACATTCTGTTGGATTTGAAGTTGTTTCTTCTTGAAAAACAACCTTAAGACCAAGAATTTAAGGACAAATCTTAGTCTCATGACTTTCTGAACAAATCATACAGGTCTCTATGACTTTTGCATCAAGAGGACATTCTCTTAAAGCATGCTTCTTTCTACATTTGGGACAGAAAATAGCTAAAGCATCAGTCTCGATTTTCTGTTTGTTTTGTAACTTTAAGGTGTCTATCTGTTCACTAAGACTCCCTAAAATGTTTGTTTTAAATTCATCAAGCATGTTTCCAATTTCTCCCCTACTCATTGTTCCAGTTGCAGATCTATTTACCCTAGCAAGAGCAGGATCTCTTAGACCTTTCCCAGTTTTTGATTTTCCTCTTGAGAGATGAATACATAATTCCCCAATTTCAGGTTAATGGGAGTTGAGAGATGTCCCCCTTCCCCATCATGTTAAGGATGTCTCTCCACTCATCTCTAATGGCTTTCAACGAAAGAGCTTTTAAAGTGTCTTGATCTAGATTATCCATTTGTACTCTTTTTGTGTTATAGTTGAATCTTTCAATTAAATCCTCCAAATTTTCATTCTCTCTTTGCATAATTTTAAACACTTCATCGTTGTGATTAATAGGTATCCAACAATCCAAATACCTTTCTAAAAATTCTCTCTTCATATCATTCCATGTTTTGATAGACCGAGTGATTAGACTCATGAACCATTTTAGAGCTGCTCCTTTCGATGTTGAAGGAAACAATTTGAGTTTTTGAGAGTATTGTAAATAATAATAAGTTCTGCACAAGACTTCAAATTCAAACAAAAAGGCTTCAGGGTCTTCACTTTTCAATCCATGAAACTTTGGGAGGATAGAAGGTGAGATATTTTTCATGGTGGCATTTGTATCTTCATCAACAATAGCGAATCCAAAAGAACTCTCAATTACCCTATTTCTTCTGCCTCCTTCTACATTTCCTTTACCTCTTCCTCTATCACCTCCTCTATCTCTACCTCTATCTCCTCCCCCAAATATTACAATTTCTCCATTTATAATTTCTCCTTCTCCTTCCCCTTCTTCTCCTCTTCCTGCCATTATAGATTCTTCAGAACTGATATAAGAGTCAAATTATAAGGTTAACTTCTCGTCCTCTGGTTCTTCTATTAATGGTATGTTGAAGAAAGGTTATTCTTCTTCCTCTCCATTAGGAATTTCTAACTCTTCAACTAAAATTTGTTTTCCTGTAGAGGTGAAAAAGGTTACTCCTTATGTTGGAGACCTAAGATCTTCTTCTTCTAATACTGCGTCAGTAGATGAAGTACGGGATCCTCCTAATTGGATTTATGACCTTAGAACTTCAGGAAGTCTATGGCTAGTGAAATATAGAATATGAGTTTGAGATGGAGGTGTATCACTTCTTATTCTTGGTGGAGTGAGTGGTGTTGTAGGGATTAAATTCTTACCTCTAGCTATGAATCTACCCCTAGAGTCTCTTTCTCTATGCATATTATTTTTTTAGATGTAAGAAATGAGGTTACCTAATTACACTTCCCCAGTAATGGCTCCAAAATGTTTAGTCATTTTTTTGTCTTAAATTGCTTACATTAATTATCAACCGAGGTTTGCAAACTGATGAAGTGTGATACACTGTATGTGCTTAGTTAACCTATTTATTACTTCGTTGATTTTTATTTTATGTTGTTTTGGGGGGTTTTTGTTCTTTTATGTCTAAGAATGTTTAATCTAAAACTATGAAAATATTTAAATGAATTTAATGAATTTTAAGAAGGAAGAAAAGAAAGTGTTCCTAGGTTAATCTAATTTTCATAAAAATAAACCAAAAACTGTTGGCTAGTTAGGGCCTAATTTGGAGAAGAGAGCATCTATCTTATCTTATCATTAGTCATATTCCATGGATTTAATTCTTAAAACCAAGATTGAAATTGCAGTGTTTGTCTTTAAGTAAAAGAAGAAAATGAAAATAACTAATGTACTTCTGGTTACTCTAGCATTCAGTTATCAGGTATGACCTTTTTGAGATGATGTGTAAGCAACTGTATATACTTTAACTTCTAATGTCCTAGAACAGTAAGTAAAGGATGCAAAGAAAAACATCTAATGTATATTTAGCTACTCCAACATTCAATTATGAAGTGTGATCTTCTTGAGATAGTGTTAAGTAACCAATTATACCTAATGACCTAGAAAACCAAGTTAAGTATGTAAAGGGTAACACAGTAATTGCACTCATCAAACATTCAACCATTCAGTCCTGAAACATGATTAAATCAATCTCTTTGGAATGACTTTTAGGAATATCAGTGATGCAATTAAGTGAGGATTTGAAAGAAACATATGAAAGCATGTAAAACTCACTATAAACAACTAATGTATATTTGAATTTCTGCAACATTCAATGTGAAGTATTACCCTCTTTAGATGCTATGTTAGAAGTCAATTATGCCTTAGTTTCTAAGTTCCTAGAAAGCAAATAATAATGTGCAGAGTAAATTCAATCACTGTATGAATTAGAAATTCAACCATTTAGTTTAGGATAATCATCTTGAAATGGATTTTGAAAAAATCCATTAACACAGTTAATTGACAATTTTGTTCTAAGAAAATGAATGACAAAATAGTAAGGAAACTAGGCAATTGTGTAGTCTTATAGCTTCAATCTTAATTCGATTTGAAAACAGAGTTATTTATCTTCACGAAATATCTTAGAAGAACAAGGCTGCACAATTTTGATTTAATGTTATTCTATTGATCAAAAAGTAGAATGAAACATTAACCTAATTAGAAAAAAGATTTGCTAAAAATAGAGTAATGGAAATTGAACTAAAAACAACAAATGAAAAGGTTCTCTAGTGCAGGGGCCCTCCACAACTGATTCAGCTGAACTGCTAGCTGGTTAAGGATGCGCTTAAACATTCATTGGCAACACGAAATTTGTATTATGATAAAATGAAGTCTTGATACAGAGTATCAACAAAATGCTTAAACTTAACACATAATTTCTGAACTATCCTTTCAGTGTTTTACAACCGATATTTAAAGGAAAATAACATAACTATTTGTGAGATAAACTTGCTACAGGTGGCTAGTTTGAATTGACTTGCAATAGGGATGCTAGGCTCTTGATTTGCTACGATAGAGAAAATCAAGAGTCTTGCTGCTTTCGGATAACGTACTTTGACCACACCTTTGACCATAATCTTAGGCCTACTATTATGTCGATCTGGACTGAGTGAATAGTGTAGAATCCATGTGGAGATGATTCTAGAAACGCTCATGTGGCCCAATTTTTCATTTGACACCTGAAACCTGCCAGACCATGAGAGTAGCTACAGAATCCACAGTTAGCTACAGAATAGGCTGCGTTCTGTAGCTAAATTGCAAAAATCTATTCAAATAGAAAGAACATGAAAATATAATATGGCAAACATTTTAATGCATTCCTTAAGATAAAACCTAACATTTATCATTGATTAGGGTCTGTGATTTTATGAGAAAGTGAGGGAAAGAGGTGAAAAAAATTGTCAAAGAGAGGGTAATTCTGAGGTTCAACACTCAGCCTCATCATCATCATCCTCTACTTCATCTTCAGTACATCAGTCACACAAGTCAAAGAACACTAGTAAAAGTCCTTTTCTAAAACTTGATGTTAAGTTTGAATTGCCAATGTTTAAAGGTGAAGTCAATGTAGAAAAACTTGATAATTAGATTAGGCAATTGGAGGTTTATTTGAGAATTCAGAAGCTTCATGATGATGACACCAAAATCCAACTAGCTTCATTGAGGATGGAAGGTGTAGCTCTTGTTTGGTGGGAAGCCAAGACAAAGGAGGAGATCAAAAAACATGGTAAGATTATTCTATCATGGACTGATTTCATTACTGCAATAAAATGACAGTTTTATCCATTAGCTCACATGCAGAAAGCCATAATGAACTGGCAAAAGTTTAAACAATTGAAAGGACAAAATGTACAAGACTACACCCAAGAATTTAGGAGAAGAGCTCTCTTATTAGGGGTAGATTTGTAGAGTAAAGAAACTTTGCTTAAGTACATAGGGGGCTTACTAGCTACCTTAGACATACTATCCTCATGTTTAATCCTACAAGCCTAGATGAGGTATGTGTTCAAGCTACACATTTAGAAGCTAGAGGGAAAAATACTTTTGAAGAGGGTAGAAAAAAGCCTTTTAAGGGGAAAAACAAAGAGAAGACCTCAAAAAGAAAAGGAAAAAATAATGCATATGTCAATAAATAGGGAGAGAAAGTGGGTTGTAAACATTTTTCAAGAGAAGGCTATGAAGAGAAAAACTGTTGGAAACTACATCCTAAAAAGAGACCCAAATTTAACAATAATAAAGGGAAGCAGAAAACAGCAGCTACAACTTAACATGACTTAGGAGAAGGTTTAGGTGATGAAACGAAAATTACAACCATGGGATTGAAGAACATGAAGGGGAAAGAAACTGAAACAAAACCCAGTACTAGTACTTAAAGCTGTCACATAGAAGCTCCAAATGAATAAGAGAGAATTGAACTGTTTCATGTGAGGGTCATATCCAAACATACCAAGATTGATACACTATTTGACAGTGGTTCACAAGCGAATTTAATTTCTGAAGAATTGGTCAAGAGACTTAAACTTGAGACCATTCCACATCCAAAACCATATCCACATGGGTGGGTTTGTAAGGATGCAAATTTACAGGTTTCAAAGAAGTGCATATTGTGCTTTGCAATATCTACACATTTTGTCAACATAGTTGAATTAGATGTGGTTCCGCTTGATATTACAGGTGTTGTGTTGGGCAGTCCTTAATTGTATGACAAGAAAGCTATCTTCCATTGCCATTAGAACAAATACCATTTTTTCAAAGATGGAAATGAGTACATTGTTAGAGCACATCGCAAGAAGACGAATATTGCAATGGTAAATGCTGGATAGGTAAAAAGACTGGTGAATTCAAGTAAAAAAAAATTTCTTCTAATGATTAAGCCTAAAGATGATGTTAATCATGAGTCATTTGAAGATTTTGATCCAAAGTTGAAATCATATTTATATGATGTAGTTGATGCACATCATGAGATGTTTCAGGAGCTAACAGGTTTGCCTCCTAAAAGGGAGATTCAACATGAGATTCAGTTTCAATAAGATTGTCCTCTTCCAAACATCGGCATGTATCGCATGTCTATAATGGAGAATTCTTAAATAAAGAGTCAAGTCAAGGACTTTTTGGACAAGGGACTCATAAGGCCAAGCACTTTTCCATGCGGTTAACCTATAGTTCTGATTCCAAAGAAAGGTGGGACTTGGTGCATGTGTGTTGATTTTAGAGCTTTGAACAAGATAACGGTAAAAAATCGATACCCACTCCCAAGGATATATGATTTGTTAGATTAGCTAAAAGAAGAAAAGTATTTCACTAAGTTAGTTTTACGAAGTGGATATCATCAAGTAAGAATTGCAGAAAGTGACATATGGAAGACTGCATTCAAAACCAAACAAGGACTCTTTAAGTGGTTGGTTATGCTATTTGGTTTGTGTAATGCACTGGCGACTTTCATGCGTGTGATGGATAATGTGTTGTGTCCATTTCTTGATGACTTTCTGATTTTTTATTTAGATGATATACTCGTTTTCAGCAAAACAAGAGAAGAGTATGTCTTGCATGTAAAGAGGGTACTTGTTGTTTTTAAGAAAGATAAATTATTCCTTAAGATGTCTAAGTGCGAATTTGGAAAAACTTCTTTAGTTTATTTGGGACATATTGTAGGGGGAGGCGCATTGAGAATTTATCCTTATAAAGTGGAAGCCATTGTGAATTGGCCCACTCCGAAATCAGTAACAGATGTAAGAAGTTTTTTAGGTGCAACTCAATATTGGAGAAAGTTTATTGCTAACTTTTCTGCCATCGCAGCTCCTATGCATGTAGTGACAAGTGTGAAGAAAGGCTTCCAATGGGGAGGCAAATAGCAGCAAGCTTTTGAAGCTTTAAAAGACAAAATCAATTCAGCTCCGGTTCTTGCATTACCGAATTTGAGATAACCATTCAAGATACAGACCGATGCTAGTCATTATGCCATGGGCGCAGTACTTTTGCAGCATGGTAAGCCTATCGCTTTTCATTCTGAAACTTTCAATGGTGCTATAATGAAGTATCCAACATATGAAAAAGAGTTGTATGTGTTGGTACAAAGTGTCAAGAAGTGGAAGCACTACTTGATGGGTAAAGAGACGATTATTTATACCGATCACCAACCGCTACAGTACTTGCAGTCGCAAACAAAATTGCAGCAATCACAACATTTCAGGTGGATGGGATTTCTTCAAAAATTTCACTTGGTTATAAAGTACAAGAAAGGTATTTTCAATAAAGTTGCTGATATGCTTTCAAGGCCTATTATAAGTGCTTCTACTTTTCTTAAAAATGATTCTATTGTACATGAGAGTTACATAGAATAGTATGCATCTGATGCTGATTTTAAAGATGTGTATGCTAGTTTGAGTGAAGGGAATCAAGTTGAGGAAAATGATTATCACTTGCATAACAATTTGCTGTTTCATTTGGGCAAGTTGTGTATACCACAAGGAGAGAGACTTAGTGTCATGAGAGAGGCTCATTTGTCTCTTATTGCTAGTCACTTTAGGGTAAGAAAAATAGTGGTGCATCTACAAAGGTATTGTTATTAGCCTCGCATGATAGATAGTGTGTCATTTTTTATAAGAGGATGTTCTATGTGTGCAACAAGCAAGCCTAGCAATAGGAATCTTGGGTTGTACACACCACTACAAGTACCATCAAGGCCATGGGAGAGTGTCTCCATGGACTTTGTTGGAGGTCTACCTATGTCAAGAAAACAACATGATTATCTTTATGTAGTTGTGGATAGATTTAGCAAAATGTGTATACTTATGCCCTTTAAGAAAACCATTACTGTTGAACACACTGCTGAAATTTATTTTCAACATGTATGGGTTCATTTTGGTTTTCCAACTTCTATTGTTAGTGACTGGGATTCCAAGTTTGTTGTGAATTTTTGGTCCAATCTTTGGAAAATTATGGACACAAAGTTTAAAAAGAGTATTTCTTTTCATCCGCAAATTGATGGCCAAACCGAGGTGGTGAATAGGACCATTGTGCATCTGTTGAGAGGATATTGCAGCAAGCATCCCAAGTTGTGGGATGGACAACTGCATTACATTTAGCACGCTTACAACCGAGCCAAGCACTCTTCTACAAATACTTCACCTTTTGAAGCCTTATTTGGGTATTTGCCGAAATCGCCATTAGAATTCATCTATGAGAAGAATGTTGCAATTGATGGGCATAGTGATATTGAAAAGGCTCAAAATTTCATTGAGAAAATTTATATTATTCATCATGAAGTTCAAGAACAACTTGAGAAGATTCAAATCAAGTACAAGGAGAGGCATGACAAACATAGAGTTGATCACAAGTTTTAAGAAGCAGATGAAGTATGGTTGCACATAAGCAAAGAAAGGATGCAAGGAGAAGGTAAGAAGCTCAAGCCTATTCATTATGATCCATTCAAGATTATTAAACAAGTTGGTAAAAATGCATTTCAACTTGACTTGCCTTCATATATGCAAATGTATTCCATTGCAAATGTGGAGAATTTATGTTTGTATGAGCCTCCATTGATTGATGATCAAGGGAGTGACATTCAGCTGCCATCAATAGAAGTTTTCTCACCAGAATTTCTGGACGATCTCAAGGAGGATGCCATCCTTGATAGGAGGGCACACACTTCTAAAAGAGGAAGTGTCGATTATCTTCAGATTGGGCTTAAGGGAAGAAAAACAAGTAAGGCAAGATGGATGGAAGTGGAAAAGGTGAGGGAGTTGTTCCCTCATCTTATAAACATGTGATTAAAGTCTTTTGGGGTCCAAAAGCTTCCCAATGGGGAGGTGTGATAAGGAGATCAAGTCATATGCTCAAAAATGAAAGTGCTCAAAACAACGCTGAACCTAAGCGACTGGAAAGGTCTCGTCGTTGCGATTCTGGCATTCTGAACGGTTCGAAAAACCAATGTCATATGAAGAAGATATCGCGTTATGTTCATTTTCCCAAACAATAAAAATTTGGTGACTGGATGCCCAGTCAGCTTGCAGGTATAGTCAGCAGAATATTCTGGGAATATTCCATTTTTTTCAAAGCCAGTGTGGTGGTACCACATGGCACATAGTGAGCCGTTGACTAATTAAGGTACGGTGATGAATCTAAGCCGTTGGATGTGTTTTTGGTTGGGCAAATGACTGAGAGACACGTGGAAAGCCTACAGGCTTCCATGTGTCCTCACAAGGTTAGATCAAAATTTTGTGGAGTCGACGGGGGTCGAACCTACGACCTCCTCTCCACACACATGACCACTTACTGTTCCTCCTGTGGGGTGTTTCTTACCTCTATAGGCTGGCGGTTCTATTTGAAGTTTAACAAAATATGCGATGAGGGCTTGGGAGGCCATCCCCTAAGGGCCAGCCCCCCTACCACTTGACCATATGCCATGACCATAGCCACACATAACCACAACATCCAAAACTATTGGTGGCGACTTCACAATCCTGTTCACATGGCAGAGATGGGTTTAAATGTGAAGGTTAACATGGCGGGTAATGGAACTGTGTTCCTCGGGGTTCTAACCCTCAAACGACGGCTTCAAAACCGTAAGAGGAAGTTATGACGGAAGTGGAATGTGATCATCCACCCTCACAATTAATGTTAAAGGTTATCCACTCGCCAATTCTGGAGCACCCCCCCAAATTTGGGGTAAATCATCAGTTTAACTGCAGTTAAACTGACAATCTCCACATTTAGTGTAGCTTTTCTAGCTGTCATTGGGAATAATGCAAAGGGAGGTCAATTTTTGATCAAATTGAGTGAAACAAGAGTCTACCTAGACTAATTTGACAATTCTGGAGCCATTTTTGTAGAGAAAACAATCATTAGAGGCCTTCAAACATATGTAATTTATAATTTTATGCATAATGACAAAGAGGGACATGCCATTGGGAGCTGGACCAGCAGATGTAGCCCAGGAAGGGTGAACTGCTTCATCATGCCTACTGTGTAAAACTTATGTGTGAATGTTTTTCTTTGTTATGCACTATTGTTCAGTTTTTTAAAGGCTTATTTACATGCGTAAAGTTCACTAATTCATCTAATTTTCATGGTTAAAACTCTCATACCTTAAGCAAACTTATGGAGACAATTTGTACATGTCTATTTAACTGAAATGACACTTAGCACAAAAGAGCTAATACACTCCTTTCAGATCAATATATACGCTCCAATATGAATGCACGTGGTATGGTATTGCTCCCCCAGTGAAGCCCTCATGGACCATTCTTGGTAGTTTCTTTTTCTAGTGAGTACCACTCTGACAATGGAGATAAAAAAATGCATCTTCAACAATTATTGAGCTTAGGCTAAAGAAACTAATGGATAAAAAAAACTGGAATATTAATCTCTACTTCTTCAAATGTGTAAAAGGTAAAAAAAATCATCAAAATTTACATATATTTTGACAAATTTAAATACAAATAAATTGATTAAATTTTTCACATTCGAAACTAGTGCATACATCCTCCTATTGCATGAAGGATTCCACCAACATAATTTTATAGTTTTGCAAAGCAAAATGGCACTTCTTGCCAAAATTACAGTTTTGGGAACTCTCCTAGTTCACACAAAGCTTATTCTTCACGTTAGGGGGGCTTGTAGAAGAAACTCCTCTCATTGCAACCACATTATTGAACTGACCAAGATGTAAACTACGTCAGACACTAGTTTTTTACACATTATTTTGTCGCATTCATGGAAATTAATGGTGTATGCCTATCCTTCATCATCTGAAGCATTCTTATCATTAATCCCTGAGAAGATGGAGGAAAATCCTTTCCATGAAAGATGAAAATCTTGTACAAATCCATTTAAAACCCCTATTTTAATAGGATGTCGTAGGTTTCATATTGACAACATGTGACATAGTTGATTATCGTGGGTTGCATTACTATCATATGCGACATTATCGCAAGTTTCTCATTCAAAAAGTGCAACACTTTTTTACAAAGGAAAAAATAAAAAGAATGAGAGGCTTCTAGAGGATAAGCCTTGTGGATGGCATCTATACTGATCGGTTTGGATCTGAGTCATATCCCTCATTTGGCTAGATCTTAACCTCCTCTTATTATCCTCCTCAAAGCCTATACATACAACCATCTTTTATCGAGGAAGGGCTCTTGGTTGATTTATGAAAGGCTTTGGCTTTAAGACTCTCATTGAAACTATGCTAAAGTATCCAACTTATGATCCTAAACATTTTGAAAGAAAGGTGTTGAGATAAGGAATAACTGAAAGGGGGCTCTGCGACATCAAGGCATTAGGTTGTCACCACTTCCTTTTGATAATAAAACTATATATTGTTTTCCCACAATCATTGTCTATGTTTGATGATTTTTGGTATATATCTCCTTGATCATATATATAAGTCTTCGTAGATCTTATTTATATTAAACATGATTTTATTCTTGTTTTTTTGTGTTGTCTACAGGTGTTTTCTTTGTGAGAGGTGAAGACAAGGCTAGAAGCTACAACATTTTGAGAAACTAGTGAGAAAAACATCAATAAACAAGTACAAATCGTTCATCTTGCTCCTTTCATTGGTGTTGTCATCTATGATTTGATTTCAATAGACTCAGGGAAATTTGTATATTTCTATTCTTTTTTGTTCTAGTTTTGGGTACCATATCTAGGGAGATTGCTCTTGTTTTTAAGAATGATTTATCTAATAACAAGCTTTTTATTTCTCTATATGCTTAAGCACACACCTTGGGAAAAATAATACACACAGTTTGTGGTTTTGTGAATAGTTCGTGGATGATTTAAACTTGGGGTCAAAAGACCCAATGATTCTAGAAGGGTTCATGTTGGATTGTTGATTGGTCATAGCTAGTATCAAATTTGGGATTTCCCCTAATATATTCTATTGTTATTCACTACCGTGGAACAACAAATTTGTCAATGCTTCACGGGGACTTCACTAGGGGAGCAATACCATACCATGTGCATTCATATCATGAGATATATATTGAGGAAAAATGACATAATATATTGAGCATATAATAGGGGGTAAATAGATTTTATATTAGCAAGTATAAAAAATGGAGCTCACACTTAATGAAAAAATATTAAGAGGTATAAAAAATGTTAGTGAAAAAATGGATACCTACAATATCTAGTAAAAGTAGGGTTTATTTAAATTGGGAAGGTGTATTGGGTTTGTATTGGCACAGGGTTAAATAATGTGCTTTAGGTATTTTCCAATAGATATTCAAATTAAGGGTATTGTTTTGTTTATGGTGAACGCAAGTGATATGTCAAATGTTCAGTGAGTAAAACCTCCATGTGATGCTTACTGTTTGAATCCCGAGAGGCCAAAGTGCATCTGGAATTGGAATTGTTATGGTGGGAGGTTTGGTATTGCTGCTTAATGGATTATTCAATGAGAAGGAGTCGAGATGCAAATTTTGGATTCCTACTAAGTGCGCCAAAGTAACAAATGAGATCTATCTTAGGTAGGTAGCATACAATCTTCAACACAATTTGGCTGGGGAGTTATGCCAAAAAATTCGCGGGCAAACCCACTCCACTCATGAAGAGACTGGAAGAGTTCGAACAGGGCTTTCAACAAACATTTTGTAGGAAAGCTTCGTGAATGCATGCTCCTCACCCTTCAAGTGCACGACCTGCGCAAGGGAAAGACCTTGGTGCACGTTCATCGAAGACTGTCACGACACCAAGGATCGAAGTAGGGCTGAAAACCAAACAGGGGAGGAGGACTGTGGATGAAGCAATACATTGGCCATAGAATCGCCTGAAAACCTCGCGAGTTGAAGAAAACCTCGGCGGGATGTCACATGCCAAGAAGGAACTACTGTGCATCCCAAGAAAAACCTCTCCTTTAAGTCTGTGCTTCCTTGTGAAAAGGACCATTGCCATCCCCTTGACATGGTACAGAGGAGAGGCGAAGGCCATCCCTGCCTCCCGGCTGAAGTCTCGAACTGCAAAATCCCCATCCGATGACCATTGCACCAGCCGAGGGGTACCGAATCCGGAGTTACCTGCCACAAAAACTGGATCTCCCGCTCGCGGCATTCACCTTTGCTCATTGAAAGCAGCTAAGTTAAAATAAATTTTACTTGGAAAACCTTTTCAAGCGCTAATTATTGCTTCTCATATTCAAACTAATATATTTATTCTTGTTCCTTTCCATAATTATTTTTTCCTAACATTATGCGTTTGAAAATGATTATATAAAAACAACTACTCCACATAGAGCGCATATGGAATCCATTTACATTTGAAAATAGTACATTTACATTAATAGTGGATCATTTAAATATAAAACTCAGAATTAGTGAGATAAATTATCAAAAGATAATTATTTATTTAATTTTTGGTTTACAATGTCTTAGATAAATAGTGATCGGGTGTTCTGTTAAGATAATTTTTGATGTGAAATCACTGAGATATTCTTTGATGTGAAATTACTAATTCAATTCAAAACAATTTTTAGAAATATTAAAATTATTTTAGCATTATAAAGTACTTTACTATTTGTTATTCAAGTTAAAAAATATATTTTAAATAATTTTATATAAAATTATTCCAATTAATGAGAAAATAATTAATCGATTTTCCAAATTTAAATTTAGGATGCAATTGATAAGAATTTAGGAGAGTTATAGAAAATGGATATTTTTTTTTTTCTAAGTGAGACTATTCTATTAAGAAAAGAAATATATGGTACAATCAAAGCTTTGCAAAAGCAAAGCATAGTAGCAGGGGTCCGGAAATGATGAAGTATCAACCTCAGACCCAAAAACAAGCTTGGACATAGCAAAAGATGGCAAGGAAAAAGAGAGAAGGAGACAAGGAGATCTACCCAGAGTGGGTAGAAACTTCCAAACGACATTTTTTCACTTTCTTCTTACTGACTTTGATCCAGTCATTATGGCTTGGCTGAACAGGAACCAGTTGCAGAATGTTTTGTGCTGAAGGAGGCGACTCCTTATCTGAATCCGAGGAAGAGGTCTCGTGCGAGCGTTTCTGCGGGATCGGAGGAGCAGATGGATCTTCGGGGCTAGCTATGGGGGAGTCCTTCACGTTCTCAGTGATTGTTTCTTCTACTTCTATTTCCTCCTCATCCGAACTAGAGGAGTCAGGATCATCCATGGGGGGACGATCACAAGGCTTCCAACTCTTCGATTTGGATTTACCTTTGTTGTTCTTCTTTTTTCCGAGGAACGTAGCACATGAGTTCTGGAGGTGCCCCGTCTGATGGCAATGGTGACATTGGAAAGCGGTGTTCTCATAGTCCAGGGGTTGGGTCCAGTGGAAGTCCCCAACTTTGAGATTTATCTGATCGGGGAGCCCTTTGCTGATGTCTATTTCCGCGCATATTCTGCCAAAGGTGTATAAACCCTTATCCCCCCTTGAGGTATCTGTTGCCAGAAAACGGCCTAAGGTATCCCTGATCCCTTGGAAACTGAGAAGTGCCAAAGATGCGCCGGGAGGTTTGGAAGTCTGACCCAAATGGGAAGCTTAGTGATGACAGCCGTAGAGGGGTCGAAGTCTGGAAACCATGGAGTAAGAAAAAGCCCTGCAGAACCCCAAAACCAGGGTCCTTCCTGTAAGGTTTTCTGATAGTCTTTGTTGAGTGCAAATGCCACAATGAAGAAGCCTTTTGAGCAGAAGAAGACTTTGCAGTTGTTGGTCCAGTTAGAATGGATCCACTGGTATAGATCCGCCGTTCGAGGCCATAGGCCATTAAACCTGCATATGATGGTTGTTTCTGCAAATGCCTGAGATTGGTCATCCAGCGATGGATGGTAGATTTCAAGGGAGGGAATTTCCTCCCTTTTGTCCACCAAAAAAGGCTTGGGAGCCTCAGGTTGTTGAGCTGCTTTCCTGGTTGTTTGTGCGTGAACTGCATCCTTATAGGAGAAGGCAGGGGCTGAGGAGGTTTGCCCAGAAGCTCCACCTCTCAAGCGAAAAGATAGCACAACTAAAGCATCTTTCTCAATATTGTAGTAAAACAGGGGCAGATGGTCTTCAAGTTGTTTACCTTCGTAAATCAGTCTCAGAAGTCTTAAGGGGATCCCCAATCTGAGGTCAAGATCTCGCATAAGGCCTTGCACTAGATCCGTGGCTTACACCCATAACAGCTTCGTTCCACCAGACGGAAGAGCGATCTGGATCTGGAACGGTGTCCCCAGATTTGGAAGGCTTTTGGCTATAAGAGCATCCGGCTGAATATCAAAACCCTCCTGCAGCAGCCCCCTACCCAGTTTATTTGGCTTCTTCGAGAGGCTAATACGGAGCCTTTGCAAGGGCTCAGCATTGGTTGAGACGGCAAGATTGTTGGATCCGATCCCTGTTTGCTGGCAATCGTTGACTCCCCCTCCTCTCTCTAAAGCTTGGTGTAAGGAGGCAGCCGAACCTGGAGGGTGCTTGCAGAGAAGACCTGCATGAACTGAGTGTGCTTTCCCAATGGATCTGCGGCTTGGGCGAAGAAAACCGCCGAATGCATCCACAGTGTAGGGCGCAGAGCATATTGTGGGAGCGACGACTGCAAGATTTTTGCATGCGTTCCTTGGCAATCTGCGATTCGGATAAGGTTGACTGCCTGGAGCTGCAGCAAAGGGAGGCGCAGCGCCTAAAGTGAATTCGGCGGCTGTGGTGGAGCCGAATAGCGCAGTAGCTGGAGAAAATACTTTGTCGGCGGCGTCCATGCCTGAAACCCTCCCAAACTTCATCTTTGAACTACTTAAAAAGGTGCTCAAAAATCATTTTTTTATAAAAACCAAAACCACCAAGACATTCATATTGCTGTCAGTTTTCAAGCTTATCTACAATTAAGAAGAACATTGCATGAGATATTGAAGGTCTTGTCAGCAACATAGAAAATGGATATTGAAGAAACACTATACATAAATTAAATGTGTTTTGAAAAATATTTTTGAATAATATTAAAAATATATATTTATTTTTCAAATTTAATTATTATAATTTGTATTAATCAATGTTAAATTAATAGTGGTCAACAAAGAATACATAAATAATATTCTTATGGTCGATATATTTATTTAGGTCTTATTCCAATCCCATTTTTACGTAAAGACTTGCTTAAATTATGGTGGGTAGTTATTGATGGTTATTTACTATAAACTATTTTATAGTATTGACATGTTATTTACTTGCAAATACTAACTATAAAACATTACTACACAAATATGTAAATATTATTTGCTACTAACTTAGATTATAGTGGGTAGTAAATGATGATAAATATGTTATTTATCCAAGTATAAATTATTTTCAAGGATTCTAATTAGCGGAAATATATCTAAAAATCATAGCATGAATATTGCAACTATATCTAAATATTTTGGCAAAAAATAAGACTTCAAATTATGGTCCAATTAAATGTTTAAAAAATATTTTATTCTAATAGTTTATTTTGAGGGGATGTGTAAGTTTGTTTGTTCATTCGTTCCTCTTGAAAATAAAAATAAAAGTTACAAATTATGTTCTAAATGGAAAAATAATGTCGACTATAATTAAAAAAAATGAATACGTTGTAAAGTAATTAGAAGTAAAAAAATGTGTGAGTACGATGTTTAAATCTTATAATTTGGTTATTGATAAAATATTTTAATACTAATTATTAATTTGCGTCATAAAATGTCTCCATGTATATGGTATGTAAAATATTTTAATGTTAATTGCTTATGTATTATATATCATTTAAAAAACATTATGTTTATATCATGGAATAATAAGATTTTATGGTTAAAACTTTTAATTGGTCTTATAAATACTCTATTTAGCATTCAAAAATACAATTTAAACAATGAAAAAAAACACATTGTATTTTACATTCTAAAGAAGTTTGCACTTGAAGAACTTTGATCCCTCTCAGCTCATGTTAGATCCATACTTAAAATGAATCTATGTTAATAATATTGAAAAATAAATATTTATTTTCAAAATTAAACATTGTAACTTGTATGGATCAATACTTAACTAATATATTAATTGGTATCATGATTTTTTGGTGAGACTTATGAAGATAATTCAATTTTACAATTCAGATATATGATTAATTAATTAAATAAGATTTATGTAGTGTAGTTTAAATATTATTAATTTTGTTTGTACTTTTATTAAAGAAAAAAAATATTGACGAGGTAAACTAGAATTATTATATTCATAAAAAATTGATTATCTTGAATTTATTTATACATTGAAAATATATTATAATAAAAAAAGTTAATAAAAAATATTCAATAATTTAGTTGAAATGTTTTGTATTTTTAATAACTTTATGCATGTTTTGTAAATTTTGTTAAAAAATATTAAATTTAAATATAATTATTTTATCATAATTTTTAATTTTTTTATATATTTAAAAATATATTTTAAATAATTAAAATTTAAATAAATTAAATAATTTTTTAAATGAAATATTTTTGAAAATAAAATTAAAAATTATTAAAATAACAATATTAAATAATCTAGTCCTAATGATGAACCACACTGATTGGTTCGAAACAGGTCGACTTTGTTCATAATAATGTGATTATTACCGAAAGATTTCTTCATAAAATATTAAATAAAATTCACAAACTTAAAAATGTATTTAAATACATTTAAAAATATATTTCTAATAACATTGCAAAGTAATGATTTTGTCGAAAAGTTATTGCTAAATGAAAACCAAAAAAATAGTACAATTATCAACATGCGTTTAATTAAAAAAACACTCTAAGCTTATCCATTAACTTGTGTTTAATTTAAAAAAACGGTAAACTTTATAGTTAACATGTATTTAATTTAAAAATGTATGGCAATAATGCGGGAATATCCGACGAGCACGTAGGAAAAACAAACTTCGCCCCGAGGATGCTCTGCCACATAACGTGACCGTACAATCGGATTAAGAATTGTCATTTGAAATAGTCAATGTCTTTAGCACAACCGGTTGATGTGGGTTTAATTGTGTGTGGATGATGTTTAGGTAATTACGTGGATAGGTGTCTCTCTTGTTGGAAATTGCAATCTTAATTTTTTTGTTAATCACAAATTTCAATTTGATGGTTGAAATATAAAATGTTGAAATATTTTCGTAGTTGTCACTACATGGATGGATAAGATTGATAAACATAACTCCCTTGCATATTTAAATCAAGTGATTAAATCTCATTTAAATAATTTTTTTACCAAATTATAATTAAAATTTCACTGTGCCATTAATTATTGATCACGTATGAAGATTAATGCTAATTAAATTCACATCATTATGCTAATTAAATTCACATCATTGAAGTTGTGGCTTCATGAAACGTCTTATATAGCCACATGTTCATTCATTTTCATTCATAACTGTTCAAAACCTGAAACATATGCCTCTTCACATTCTGAAACGAGAAACAATTCATTCACAATTAATGATGTAGAATTTATTATGTTTTATTGTTATTTAAGAATAGAATAACACGCCAAAGTGTTATGTTTTCTTCGTATTATATGAATTTATTATGTTTAATTTCTATGTAACAATAATTGTTTTAATATTTTAATCATTATTTATTGTTTTAATAATATTTTTGATATTTTAATAATTGTTTGTTACACAATAATTGTACTTACATAATGTAACTTATTCCATGGCATGCAATGGAGCACTATGGAGCACTACCATTGGACCTGTGTGTGCCATCATGTTCCATATTCTTTATTTATTACACTTTTGTTTAATTGAAACAACGCTCATTCAAATTCCACAAAACAAATTCAATACAAAAAGAAGCGAAACTTATTTAAAAAAAATCGATAAGATGCTGCAACTTTCATTTGATAAACATGTTGTGCAAGTGTATTGTTTCTTCACAAGTTTCAATTTGATATCAAGGTTAGTCCAATTTTGTTGTTAATTGGTTTTTTTCAATACTGTAGAGAAATTTCGTAAATTTCATACATTGAATGGTCTCTAATAGATTAACTTTGCTAAGCAAGTACGCAGAGCTTCTATTTGATCTTAGATTCAGTGCCATATATTCGGTCTCTATTAAATTGTTCCAGTTTCAATAGAAATTGGGAGGTATGTAAAACTCAGGCCCTCTATGTTTTGGTACTCATGCTTAATGAGCCATGCAACAATAGAATAGAAGGATGCAAATATTAATTGCGGATGTAAAATATAGTGAAAATTTTGGATTAGGATTACAGTCATATTGGTTACAAAACAAATTTTATTACGACGTAGATCTGAGCCTTAGCACCGTAGCATATTGAATTGGTTAAAGATGTGATATGTTACCTAATAGATCTTAGCTCAATGTGATCTTAGCTTAGGGGTGAACTAGAGGTACTCAGTTCAAGATTGGGTGGAGAAACTTACAGAATTCCCAAGTGTCTTTTCGAAAAATTCACAGTTAGATCTTATGTTGTGTAATTTTTAGTGGAAATGATTAAATATGGATGATAGGAATTTAATGACTATTGGATAAATGAATTTCTTTTTTTTTTTTTCAGAAGAAAAAAACGTTGTTTATATTAAAATATAAGCAGTACATAGTCTAAATATTCTCAAGCTGTTAGACCACAGCGAGAAAAGCAACATATATTGGCCATTTGAAGATTGCTCCCAATAGAGAGATAGAGTAGTGAATATAAGGATGGCTACCACATAGCAGGATAAGATCCTTCCTTTACGTATAGGCTCAGCTTATGAAGCGAGCAGAAGGCACAACATGAAAGATTCATCAAAGAAAAACATTTGAAATGAGCATATGATATGACAAATTATAAACTATAAATGGCAGATAAGATATAAAGAAAGATGTTCCGAAAACGAGAGGATAGGATCCGGTCCAGCCCAGTTCTAATCTGACAAAGATGAGATGTAAATATATAAAAATTATGACAGACAGATACTGAGAATCGCTGAAAGAGGGCATATTTGTAGGAAATTGATTTGTGCATATATAGCAAATAATGCCCATGGATCTGTCCCAAAAAAGATAAGCGGTCTCGCTTGTATTTTAATGATTAGATCGCTTGCAAAAGAAATTTGTCTAATCATGGTTAAATAGAAGCAGCATTGATTGTCATGTGGATAAAAATATATAAACAGGCTCGCTTGTTAATAAATCAAACCGGCTCTCTTGTAGACATGTCACAGGCTCGCTTGTGGAATTGACTCTGGCTCGCTTGATATTCTGTTGACCCGGCTCACTTGATAAGGCGCAGGAATATATATCTTATGCATCGATCATCTCGTACACAATTATGTAAACCGGCACGCTTGATAATAAATCAAACCGGCTTTCTTGTAGAGTTGTCACAGGCTCGCTTGTAGAAATGTCTCTGGCTTGCTTGATATTCTGATAACCTGGCTCGCTTGATTTGGCAGAGGAATATATATCATATGAAAAATCGCCACAGTCATAAAAATGTCATAGAAAAATCACCTCGGATACAAAATTGACATAACAAAAACGTATTATGGAATCGGAATAGCAGTTTGCCAAAATGGATGGCCATCTCTAAACAGTTGAACCTGCATAATCCCAAAATCAGAGATTAAGCCTTTTTTTGATAGCCCATCAGCCCTGGTGTTGTTTTCCCGATATATGTGACTGATTGGAGGCATATTGAATAAGGACCATAATCTTCGAGCCCGGTACACCCATCCCTGTAGATCTAGTCACATCATAGCTGTGGTGTTAGTAATCCATCCAATAACAACCTGTGAATCCCGATATACATGTATATTCTGAAGCTGTAAGTAGGCAACAAAACGAAGACCACCCCATAGAGCAATAATCTTCGCTTTGTTATTGGAGCCTTGACCACCATTCCAGTGAATATGGACGCGCTCCCTCTGTGATAATTTAATCCATGCGCCACACCCCATGACTCCATCCACACAAGCACCATCGAAATAAACAGCTGGGATTGCCATCTCATGAGGCCGAATGCGAACGGAGCAATCCGATATAGTCATAATAGGAGAGGGGTGATCCTCCATCCATTTTAAAATAACAGAGAAAACACGAGGAATCTGGAAAGGCACATTGTCAAATATCAGTTTGTTCCTCCCAAACCATACCTCCCATATGAGGAAAAAAGGCAAAGATCTGAATTTTCCCTGCAGCTTGTCCCATTCCATGGCAGTGGACATGAAATCATCTGGAGACCACGTTGGATCCATGAAGTGGGCAGAGAAGAGCCGCCACAAATTCACGATAATTGGGCATCGAAAAAACAAGTGATCAATAGTCTCGAAATCTCCACAACATATCTGACATCTGAATGGTCCTGAAAACCCTCTCTTAATCAAGTTTTCACCAGTGAGGATCTTGCCTTTCCAGACCAGCCATCCAAAGAGTACAATCTTTGTAGGCATTTTCCTCCCCCAGAATGAATAGAAAGATGTAGACATCTGACCCTGATAAGAAACAATATTAAGGCCTCTATAGATATCTTTGACAATAGGAATGCCCGCATTCGTGGGACCATTCCAAACTATGGCGTCGCCCCCTGTATCCCAGCAAAAACCAGCAGCCCGAAAAGTGTCTCAAAGCAACTCCCATTTAGCAGCCTCCGGTTCCATCAAACCCATTTGGAGAGCAGTTTCAAATTCTGGGGCGCCATAGGACCAAACCCGAATTGTGTGTGCAAGATAAAATATACCCCTGTGAGCAAGCCTATGAATGAGCTGTGGAGACGGTCCAGCAAGTGGTGGGAAACCGATCATCATTTTGAATGTCATAGGGATACTGCCGCCATCCCGAAAAAGCCATGCTAGCTTATCCGACACATGGGTCAAAACCTTCTTGACGCTGCATCAGATGACCGAGATAGAACGAGGGTGAGAGAATTGTATACAGAGGATTTGCTGTAGAATGTCACCCATGATGTATTTACTCCTAATGATAGAACTCCAAATGTCATTTCCGAGTATAGCCCTCCAGAAAGACTTTATAAGCAGCGTCTTATTGAAGATCCTTGTGTTGAGAATACCCCAGCCATCATGTTCTTTTGACCTGCAGAGGCGCTCAAGTTTGCAGAGGTGTATTTTGTGAGTCATCTAGGAGTCACCCCACAGAAACTTAGCGATAATGCGGTTTATCATTCTAATAACACTATCTGACAGATAATATAAGTGTCCCCAATAAACCATCATCTGAGAGAGCACCGCTTGAATCATAATGGGCCTACCCCCAAGGACAACCATCTATGTGTCCAACTAAAAATCCTTCTACGAAATTTGTCGATCAGCCACATCCAATCCTGGATTTTGTACCCACATGGTTTGATCTTGAAACCCAGATATGTAAAACCGGCAGAAGCCTGTCTATAATCAACCCCCATAAAATCTGCAATGAAGGCGATCTCCCGTAGGTCTCCAAATTCATATATGATGAATGATTTGTTTTTGTTGATAGCCAGACCCGTTGCTGATATAAGGTGAATGTAGAACTAGTGGTTCCTTTTCCGGTAACCGAATAACAATAGGTCATCAACAAATAAAGAGTGGGAGCATGAGACCGAATTGGAGAAAGAGAAACCCTTTGTATATCCCTGCTGCACCGCCTTGTGCATAATACAGCTGAAGCCATCCATAATTAGAATGAATATTAGTGGAGACAGCGCACAGCCTTGTCGTAGACCATGTTTAGCAGCGAAAAAATGTGTAGGGATACCGTTGATAATAACTACATAACGGACCGTGGATATACAAGACATGATCCACCTAATAATCCTGATTGGAAGACCTACCTTCATGAGCACCAACCTAATATAAGACCAGTCAATAGAGTCGTAGGCTTTATGTAGGTCCACCTTCATCATAATAGCCTCCCTCTTCTCCGTGTGAATGGACTGTAAGACTTCTTGTGCAATAGCCATAGCGTCATGTATAGATCGGCCTTTAAGGAAGCCATATTGCTCTTTTGAGATGTAGGTCGACAATGTTCCTTTTATACGCTCAACAATAATCTTAGACATGATCTTATAGAGAACATTACATAGAGCTATCAGCCTGAAATCAGAAAATGTTTGGGGGGCATCCGTCTGAATGTGGAGTTGAGATTGGCCAGCATGAAACCCCTGATTCGAATGTGTTCCACGACCATAGTCAACTCCTCACCCATCAAGTCAAAAAAGTGGATAAAGAATTCCGTGGGCCACCCATCAGGCCCCGGACATTTATCCTTGGAGAAGGATTTCAAGACCTTCAAAACTTCATTCCCTGTAACAGCAGCATCCAATGAAGAAATAGCATCAGCATCAAAGAAACGATTGACATGTTCCAGCAGCCATACCTGGTTATCTTTGCTGATCCCATCCTGTTTTGAGTAGAAAGACGAAAGTGTGCAAGCGCCTCATGTTGGATGTCATGGCTTGTATAGGCGACAGAGTCATCCGCCCTCTTAATACTCCAAATGGCGTTTCTATTTTTCTGCCCATTTGTGCACTTACGGAAATATTTTGTGTTCAGGTCCCCCTCAGCCAGCCATGTGATTCTTCTCTTCAGCCGCTAAGTGATCTCCTCAATCCTCAGTATTTCTCTTTTCCTTTCACCCAACCTCATGAGATTTTCTAATGTGTGCTCGTCGGGGTAGCACGTAAGGAAAGAAGAGATAATCGACTCCATTTGCCCCTGAATATCCATATATTCAGCCCTAAGTTTCAATTTCTTCTTTCCTTCCCATGACTTGGATGCAACCTTTATTTTCAGCAGTCTGTGATGAAAGAATTCCCATTCCCCAGAAAACGACATATCATGATTAGCCCTCCAAATCCCTTCAACAATGCTGGTGTATTCAGAATCCTCAAGCCATATTCTATTGAATTTGAAAGGACGCCCAGAAACAGTCTCAGTGCTGGACCATGTAAAAGAAATTGGCATATGATCCGAGATGTCGGATACCAATACCATAGATCTGGGATCCCCCATGAGATCCATTATTGAATCTTTAACCATCACCCTGTCAAGCCGTTTCCCTATGAAATTGTCACCCACTCGCTTGTTGGTCCATGTGGGCGCAATTGGATGTGGTCTTATGTCCTTCAACCCTTGAGCAAGGAAGACATCATTTAAATACCCAGCCAAGGAATCCAGACGAGCGCAGTTGCCCCAAATTTCATCAGCGTTTAATGTGGAGTTAAAGTCGCCCATCATTATGAGATTTGGGAGAGATAAGATACCCGCCAACTGCATTCTGTTCCAGAAAACTGCCCTATTTGAATATGGAGCATATATATTGATGAGGTTAAAAATACCTTGTAGACCTCTAAGCTGTCCAGTTAATAAAATACCCCCGAAGAAACTGAAAGCTTTGAAAGAAACATAATCTGGATTCCACATAGCAACCATACCCCCTGATCGGCCATTTGTATTAATCGCGACCACTTGCCAACCTTTTTTGATGTTTAGAAACAAATTAATAGCCTTCGAACGTTCAAACATAGTCTCCTGACCCAAAAAAATTATAGGATTCTTAGACATGAGAAATTCCTTCAGGGAATGGAATTTGGGGGCATCACCCAACCCCCTTAAATTCAATGATATAATGTGAGTTATGGGGAATATTTCCGAGGGTTGCTTGCTCTAAGCACCCTAGAAGAGTTGTCCGGACCATCATATTTGGCAATGGGAACATCTGAGAGGCCCACATCATCATCAGAGAATAGTGATATAGACTTTAGCTTACCTTTATTTAGGCGACATGCATCCTTTGCCTTCTTCTTGATAGAAATAATAGCAGTCGATAAACCAATAGATTTTTTTACAGATGAGGTGATGGGTTTGTCAAAGACTGTTAGTGCAGCCAGGTCAAGGTTGGGGTTCCCCAAAAGGGAGTCAATATCACTCCCGATAGAGTTCCTAGGAGATTCAAATAGATTAATAGGACCAGATTTGTCAGGAGTAGTATATGGAGACACAAGATTTTTCCCATAGTCAGAACTTTCATCTAACAATATACCAGTAGATGTGCTCGATGACACCCCCCTAGAGAGCATGGACGGTTTATATATAGGCGAGTCATTTGTAGGCGAATGATGACCTACAGATTGGATAGGAACCATAGGTTGTTTGTCGGCACTGATAAAGTTGGCCGATGTCCCTTTAGTAGATTTCTTCTGGCTCATATGAACAGAGCGTGAAATGGGGTTATTATCAAGAAAAGTAGAGTCTGTGGGAGCGAAGGAGGGACATGAGACCGGGGCATCAAGGTGATCCAGAATGTTAATGGGTTGTGAGAAGGCAGAGTTTGACACCATGTCTGTCTGAGATTCAAGAACTCTATAAATATTACGGCCAACAGATGGGTGACTAGCAATATTAGAAGGAACCACAGAATCAGGAATAGAAAAATCATATTGACCCTCTGCAGATTTATATGCTTCTTCATCAGAAGACGTATGAGCAGTATTACCTGTATGGGTGCCACCCGCCAAGCCCGAAACTGCGTTGTGTTGATGGTTATCACCCGCCACCTTTTGACCCAGATCCGCCCTAGCAATGCGCAACCGGAATGGGCAGTGTTCCCTGAGATGGTCAGTCTTGTGACATATTAGACACCGAAAAGGTATCCCCCAAAAATCAATACGTTGACGGTGCCTTCTATTGCTCCAGAGTAAATCAATGTCACCTGGAAGACCACCCACATAATCCATCTCAACAAGAAGCCAAGCAATCCTTTTATCAAATGCCCCCACAATGCTAGGGTCAATGTATTTGGTGGATCCAATTGAGTCTTTGATTGTCCGCAGCGCCTTGAGGGTCCATAATTCTAATGGCAGACCTGGTAGCTTGACCCAAACCACCCTACTTCGCGGAGCCTCCAGAACCAGGTTAAAGCCGAGATACCATAGAATGATTTGCATGAAACTTCGACCACGAACCCAAGTCCGGCCCGTGATCTTGAATACGTCATTCTCATCCATAAAATGGATGCTGAACCACCCATTGAGGAGCTTACTTATTTTGGGCGAGTAACCAATAATGGAGGTCCACTTCTGATCGACCCAAGAAGCTGTGTCAAAATCCTCCCTATCAGGAAACACCCATCTACACATAACAACCCTTCTCTGCAAGCTTTCCACTCTAATACTAAGATCTTCATAATCCAGGCTAACTTCTTTGATATTCATCTTATGTTTAAAGATGTTCCTCTTGCCACGACCGGCACCACGATGATTATGCCTTCTGGGCTGTCACAATGTGTTCACCTTAGGAGCAGAAAAATCCTGTAATGCTTGTTTGATAATAGCATCGTCCGCTTCAAAATCATAAGAGGGGGCACAACCGCCACATTCGGCCTTATCAGCCTACGATGTCTCGTATCTGTTACCGTCCATTTTGAAATTACTTCAAAACCATGCCAGGAGTCACTTCATCTACGTGGACAGAATGCCTCCATCTTATGGTGTCGTCAGCCAGATCAGTGTGCCGATCATTATGTCAGAGAGCGAGTAGCTACGTTTAAAAGCAACATTAAGATGAAATATCATGAAAACGACGACTTCAGTAAAAGATCCATTTAATAGAATATCCTAGGGAATTTTGTACAGATTTAGTGATCTATAGAGACGTGTGCCTATCAGGAGGAATAAATGATAATACAGATGAGCATCAGCCAATAATGAATGACGAGCCCACCAACCAACCCGGACCAGAATAGCATATTCAAAGAACCAAGAATTCTACATAAAAGACCATAAATGGCGATGAGACTAAAATAGAAAATTCACATATCCCTATGGCATAATCCAGAATAATCCAGCATATGATCATTCATTCATGTGTACGTTGCACAAATACTACACCATAAAATGCCTGCAGCCACCACTGAGCATCTCTGTTCATCTGCATCAGCCCTAGATCATACCCGATCCTCTCTTGCCGCCACTTTAAGTCTCAATATGAGACGAGGATATCGAGACTTGCCCGGAAAATTCAAAATTCAAAAATGATGATCGGAAAAAAAAACGCAATACTCAAGAATACTGTCAAAACCAGAACATTCCAACCCATCTAAGATTGACAACAGTAGCAACAAACACACTCTGGTAAAGACCACCACCTTTTGCATAACCTAAAACCTATACTCTTACATGGACGAGAAATGTAAATAAAATCCATGCGCTTGCGCCACGAAGAAAACCCTTTATCATGATGATTTGTGGCATCCGAACAAGAGCCAATCGATGAGAAAGAGTTGTCATTGGTATTCTCTTGAACAACCATAAGTCCAATGACAGTGTATGTATGGTTTGAGGAGAACCAATACGATATTGACTCTCAGAATGTTAAAACTAATCCAGAGCTCTACAATGAGGATGCACCATGGAAAGAACACACATTTCTTTTGATCTAAGACTCCTCATGTGAAAACCCAAAACTATACCAGAAATGGTAGAAGAGGGGATCACTTACTTGTTCCTGTGAGGAGCATGATGATAACACAAACGTCAATATCGCAAGAACAAGGAATTCTAAACTTTGTTAACAGTATGTCAAACATCATCAAAGAGCATATGTCCACACAGTGCATTCCCAGGACACGACATCACATATCCTCTATATTAGCATACTGAAAGATCTTCCTTGTAACATCCTCCCCTCACCCTGTGGCCAGAGAGCAGAGACTTTTTTATCAAACTAGAAGTTCTGAACCCCAATCTGGAGCTGGTTTACAAGATACCACTCGTGCTCGTCTGTCCCTGTATTATATAACATTAATGGAGATCAGATAACAGGGAGGAAATTAGCAAGCAAATCTTGCCAATATTGACCAGAGACAGTTTTTGAAGCTCCCTGGTGGCTCTAAATATCATAGAAGCTTCATCATCTCATATGATCTGAGCAACAACACTGAATCCATATTTCCTGTCAAGGAAAGAATTAGCAGAAAAGGGGTATGGAAAATATTAAAATTTGCTTGCCTGGCTGAATCTCCCATGTGTATCAATATGTAAAATCTACGGTCTCAGCGCTTCTATGGAAGCGTGACTGAATACCATAACACAGAGAACAACCCAACAATACAAGAAAAACCAGGAAAATTGTCTGTGTGATACCCATGATTGAGATTTTCTGTCAATCCTATGCACCCTCTGGATAAATGAATTTCTATTCCAATAATTAAAATACAGATGGTAAGACTTGAATAACTATTGATAAAAAAATTTATATGCCAATAATTAAATACAGATAGTAGAAATTTTTATGGTTTTTGATTATTTAATTTACATCCAAGTGCTTATGAGTAAATGATAAGAAATAGTACCTTTGTCTATGATGTTAAAATTTGTGGAAAAATATTTGCGCACACGTTGGAAGAGAAGTAATTGACAATGAGAAATCATATCTAGTGCTCGCTTGTAGGGTGATCCCAATATATGGTTTTCAATAGCCTGGCTTGCTTCTATTTAATTAAATTCCCTTTCATATATTAGTCTCTATAATGCCTAACATGGTGAAGTTATTACTAGGAAGTTCCTTTCAATATGACTAGCGAGAAATGTGTTCTTGGCCAGCACTGTAACACAATGGAACATAAAGTTCACACCTAAAAAGGATGTTGAGGGTGAAGAGTAAAAACATGTAATTGTTTCGTATGCTACAATATGAATGATAAAAATCGATATAGTCTGTAGGCATTATAACTCAATGTTGTATACTGCATTGATTGGTGTTGGAATATTTAAAATTCTAGAACAACAATGGAGAATAAAAATCCCCTCTTCAACACAGAGAAAATATTAAAATTTCTTCACTGGAAACAGAGTTTTCACTGTAAAAACTATTTCATTAAACTTCAAAAACTTGGTTACAAAATCTCCTCTGACTGAGGGAATACACAGAAACTTTGACTGCTTCAAAACACAGTTCAAAAACAAAACTCACACACTCTAAAATTTCAATCTATCTGTGCATTTACAACTCACTGCTGTGTGTTGACAAATACTCTGTCTCTCAAAAAAAAAACGAATGCACTGTTGTGCCATTCAAATTCTGTTTTACACTTCTGCTGTGTGTAAAAAAAATAAAACTTACAAATCTAAAACAATGCACTATCGGGCCTTTTCATTTATATGCCACAATACTTTTACAATATAAAAAAAAACTATTTTAAAATAAAACTTATTTTAAAACTAAAAAACTAAAATAAAAAATTTGATTATGGCCCACGGCCTTTCCTCTTGAAAGCGTTCACTTTATATATATGTAAAACATATATATGTATATATATGTGTGCACACTGTTCGCACGATTTTTTTAAAAACCAAATATTAAAAACAGAACTTTGACCATGTATTTGAACCAGACGTCAACCAAAAAATTAAACTCTTTTGCAATCGATTTCGGGTGCCAAAATGGTTTGTTGACGTCATCAAAAATGTGACGCGAAATTTCTATTAAATCAGGCTTATGATTTTTCCGCGTCCGATTTTGGACAGCCGTACGAACGGCTGAGTGTGACCCGAAATTTCTATTAATTCCGGCTTAAAATTCTTCAGATTCGGCTTTGCTGTTGAGTTTTCTCCGTTTCCAAAATACGACGATGAACTTGACTGCTCAATAAAAAATGGAAGGCGGCTATCTGCACGGTTTGCGATCTTGACTGATTTCTGGAGATAGAAAGCGGCTCACTGTACTGTGGATAACTGAAAGTAATTTTTCAACACTCCCCCTTACTTTCAGCTGCTGGGTTATCAGTCATACCCAGACATTTCCTCAAAAACTCAAAACTCTTCTGCCCCAATGGCTTGGTTAGAATGTCTACAAACTACTCCTGAGTTCTGCAGTGTTCCAAAACAATTTCACCATTGTTTACCAATTCTCTGATGTAATGAAACTTTGTGTCAATGTGTTTCGTTCTCTTGTGAAACACAGAATTCTTGGATAATGCAATAGCTGAGCTATTGTCACAATAAATCACTGTTCCTTTTACCTGATCTTGGCACAAACTTCTTAACATCCTCCTCATCCAAATTGCTTGACAAGCTGCTGCTGTAGCTGCCACATATTCTGCCTCTGCTGTAGACAATGCTACAATGGGTTGTTTTTTAGAAGCCCATGAAATTGCTCCTGAACCCATGTGAAAAACATAACCGGAAGTTCTCTTCTGATCATCTACACTTCCAGCCCAATCACTGTCAGTGTATCCAACTAAATCTAAATTTTCTGAAGCAGTATATAAAATACCAAACCTTTTTGTACCTCTAACATACCTCAGAATTCTCTTCGCTGCCTGCCAATGTGCATCCTTTGGCTTCTCCATAAATCTGGAAATTAAGCTAACAGCATGCATTATGTCGGGCCTAGTTGCAGTCAAATACATGAGGCTGCCAACTATGCTCTTATACAAGCTAGGATCAAAATCCTTGTTGTTTTCCTCTCTGCTGAGTTTTAATCCCATCACTGTGGGAGTGATCGCTGCTTTCCTCTCCTGCATATTAAATCTTTCAAGCACTTCATTAACATATTTTTCCTGTGAGATAAAAATCCCATTTTCATCTTGTTCTACTTATATTCCTAAGAAGTATTTCAACAAACCCATGTTATTCATTTCAAATTCTTCTTTCATGATTGTTTTAAAATTTTCAATAAGGTAATTATCATTACCTGTGAAAATAACATCATCAACATATAAAACTACAATCAACATTTTACCATCTTTTTCTTTGATGTAGAGGGTGGGTTCTCCCTCACACTTTTCAAATCCATTTTCCAGTAGATAGAAATCTATCCTATTGTACCATGCTCTTGGTGCTTGCTTCAGCCCATAAATAGCTTTCTTCAACTTGCACACTTTGTGCTGTTGGCCTTTCTTCTCATAGCCTAGAGGTTGTTCAATGTAAACCTCTTCCATTAACACTCCATTTAGGAATGCTGACTTCACGTCCATTTGGTAAACTTTCCACTTGTTTTGTGCTGCTATGGACAACACTGTTCTCACGGTTTCCATTCTAGCAACCGGTGCGAAAGTTTCCTCATAATCTATCCCATGCTTTTGCTTATACCCTTTGACGACAAGCCTTGCCTTGTGTCTCTCTATTTTTCCTTCTGCATTACTCTTGGTCTTGTAGACCCATTTAAATCCAATGACATCTTTACCTTTTGGGAGTTCAACCAAATCCCACATGTCTTGTTTCTTTCTATGGCATTAATCTCCTCATCCATAGCTTCTATCCATTTCTTATCCTTAATAGCTTCTTCAAAGTGGATAGGGTCTTCAACATGACAATATAAAGCAAACAAAGAATTGATACCTTCATTTGCTGCCTCTTGTGCATAAATGTCATTCAAATTTCTGAACTTCTTACCTCTTTCACTAGGTGTACAAATGCTTGAAGAAGCACTTGAATTTCCTTCTTGTGGTGTGCTTGGAGAAGAACTCTCATTTCTCCTCAAGGGTATCTCTTGCTGCTCTTGTGTTGGTGTTGTTGTTTGGGGATGTATTTCAGCCAACTCATCATCATTCTCATCATGAGATAAACAATGTTTAACATTCACTGTTTTCTCTATGCTTCCATCCCAAGCTTCCTCCTCAATAAACTGAACATCTCTGCTCACAATAAAATTCTTGGTGGATGGGTTGTATAACCTGTAGGCCTTGGATTCCTCACTGTATCCAATGAAAATACATTTCTCCCCCTTGCTGTCCAACTTCTTCCTTAACTGATCCGGAATGTGTGCATAAGCCACACATCCAAAAACCTTCATATGTGTGACATCTTGCTTTGTGCCACTCCATGCCTCTTCCGGCACTTTGTTCATCACTGCTTTTGTAGGGCACCTATTCAAAATGTATGCTGCACAATGTACAACTTCAACCCAATAATCATTAGGCAAATGCTTTTCCCTTAACATACTCTTCACCATGTCCATTATGGTTCTATTCTTCCTTTCGGCTACTCCATTTTGCTGCGGAGTATATCTAGTTGTAAACTGCTTTTGAATACCATTTTCTCTACAAAAACATAGAAAATATTTAGAGATATACTCACCTCCTCTATCAGTCCTTAGGACTTTGATGTGCAACCCACTTTGGTTTTCCACAAGTGCTTTGAAATTGAAATTTTTTTCAAACACTTCACTTTTATTTTTCAAAAAGTAAACCCAAGTTTTTCTTGTAAAATCATCTATGAATGTTAACATGTAGTGGCTGCTAGCAAGCGATGGAGTTTGCATCGGTCCACACAAATCTGAGTGGACAATCTCTAAGGGTGCCTTTGCCCTTATGCTTTTCTCGGAAGGAAAACTTTCTCTGTGTTGTTTCCCAAGAAGACAACCTTCACAAAGGCTGTCCAGTTTCTCTATCAATGGTAAACCTCTTACCATTCCTTTTATGTTCAAAAAATTAAGACCTCCAAAGTTGAGATGTCCAAATATCAAGTGCCACAACCAATTCTCATCTTTTGGTTCACTTTGGATAGCCTCTTTTGCCACTGCTGCTATCTTTTCTTCATTCTTCAAATCTGCTTTCATTCTAAGAGGGAACATCCTGTTCCTTGTCATCTTTACTTCAGCAATACATTGTTTGTTGGGTGGTTTGTCCATGATGGTACAAACATCATCCTCAAAAAATACATTATACCCCTTTTGAACAAGTTGTCCAATACTTAAGAGGTTACACTTCATTCCTGGAACATAATAGACATCTGCTATGGATTTCTTTGCACCTTTCCTTGTTAGAACATTTACATTCCCTTTTCCCATAACAGAAACTTTGCTATTAGTTCCTAGTGTGACTTGTGACTTCACACTCTCATCTAACATAGAAAACATTGCTAAGTTTCCTGTCATATGGTTACTACAACCGGAGTCTAGAAACCATAAATCCTCATTCTTTTCTTGAGCCATATTACAAGCCAAAAACAAATTATCTTGGCTGAGATTTTCTCTAGTGAAATTTGCACTAGTTCTACTTCCCATATCATGCTGCTTCTTTCTACATTCATTAGCATAATGACCATATTTTTTACAATAGTGACATTGGACATTGGACTTATCATACCTCTGTCCTTGAGCATTCTGCTGACCACTCTGATGGCTGCTGCCTTGGCCTTGATGCTGATTTGGATTGCTGCCCCTTCCTTGAGCATTTGCTGGACTGTTCCTTCCACCTCTGATTTGGCTTCTGTCTCTTCCTCTTTTGTTTCCTCTGCCTTGCCCTCTTCCTCTTTTGAAAGACATCTGGGTCTTAAAGGCATGTTCCAGAGATCATTTTTCACTTCTACCCAATCTTTTCTCATGAGTCATCAGTGATGCATGTAGCTCATCCACTGTGAACTTTGTGAGATCCTTAGTCTCCTCTATGGTGGTGACAATCACATCGAATCTTGAGGGTAGACTCCTCAAGAGTTTTTCCACAATCCTCTTGTCTTCAAGAGTCTCTCCATGAGATCTTATTGGTGTGACCATTCCAATCACATGAGTGAAGAATGAGTCAATAGTATCTGACTCTTTCATACAGAGAGTCTCAAAGTCTCTCCTCAGCAACTGAAGTTTTGCTGTCTTCACTTTTTCCATGCCTTGATAGGCTGTCTTGAGAGTTTCCCATGCTTCTCTAGATCTCTTGGCTGCTGCTATCCTTGGAAACACACTCTCATGCACTGCTTGATACAATAAGAAGAGAGCCTTGGAGTCTTTCTTCCTATTGTTCTTCAGCAACTCTCTCTCTGACTGAGTTAAATCATTAAACTCTTTTTCATTTGCTGGCTCTTCAAAGCCATCCTCAACAAATTCTCATAAGTCTTGGGAGAAAAATAAAGCTCTCATAGTTATTGGCCAGTAGTCATAATTTTTCCCATTAAACATTGGGAGATGGATATTTCCCATACCCATACCAGTGCTGGCTCCAGCCATTCTGCACTCTTAACTATGATTCAAAAACACTTGACTGTGTATTTAAAATAACTCACTGTTCTGCAACAACAACACAACAACTGTATAGATAAATACCTTGAAGTCTTTTTGGCTGAGTCTTCACTCTGCTGGAGAAGCTGCTGCAACAAAGAACTCCTTTCATTCAGCTTCTTTGATCTTCAAAGAGCCTGGAATAGCTCTGATACCATGTTGAAATATTTAAAATTCCAGAACAACAATGGAGAATAAAACTCCCCTCTTCAAAACAGAGAAAATATTAAAATTTCTTCACTGGAAACAGAGTTTTCATTGTAAAAACTATTTCATTAAACTTCAAAAACTTGGTTACAAAATCTCCTCTGACTGAGGGAATACACAGAAATTTTGACTGCTTCAAAACACAGTTCAAAAACAAAACTCACACACTCTAAAATTTCAATCTATCTGTGCATTTACAACTCACTGCTGTGTGTTGACAAATACTCTGTCTCTCAAAAAAAAATGAATGCACTGCTCTGCCATTCAAATTCTGTTTTACACTTCTGCTGTGTGTAAAAAACATAAAACTTACAAATCTAAAACAATGCACTATCGGGCCTTTTCATTTATATGCCACAATACTTCTACAATATAAAAAAAAAACTATTTTAAAATAAAACTTATTTTAAAACTAAAAAACTAAAATAAAAAATTTGATTATGGCCCACGGCCTTTCCTCTTGAAAGCGTTCACTTTAAATATATGTAAAACATATATATGTATATATATGTGTGCACACTGTTCGCACGATTTTTTTAAAAACCAAATATTAAAAAGAAAACTTTGACCATGTATTTGAACCGGACGTCAACCCAAAAATTAAACCCTTTTGCAATCGATTTCGGGTGCCAAAAAAGTTTGTTGACGTCATCAAAAATGTGACGCGAAATTTCTATTAAATCCGGCTTATGATTTTTCCGCGTCCGATTTTGGGAAGCCGTACGGATCGCTGTGTGACCCAAATTTTCTATTAATTCCGGCTTAAACTTCTTCAGATCCGGGTTTGCTGTTGAGTTTTCTCCGTTTCCAAAATACGGCGATGAACTTGACTGCTCAATAAAAAATGGAAGGCGGCTATCTGCACGGTTTGCGATCTTGACTGATTTCTGGAGATAGAAAGCGGCTCACTATACTGTGGATAGCTAAAAGTAATTTTTCAACAATTGGGAATGTTAGTATGATGTAGGTTGTCAGTTCCCACGAGGAACCGCCAAGAAAATCCAAGAACATGTACCCAAAGAGTTCTATGAGGAAACCATGATACATTGTACACCATATAGTGAAAGGAAGAAGCCAAACCAGGTGATATTTAAGGAATTAGAAACAAAAACAAAAAAATATGTGTGTAGTCTTACCTTCCATGTTTTTCCTCGGAGTAACCATTGGGTTAGGGAGCGAGGTAAAGGTGTAAACTAAGCCATACTGGTTTAGAATCCACTCAAAGGGAGGAGCCCTTGGAAGATGCAGTAGCAACACATAAATGGGGCAAGTAATAGAGTGATACTGGAAGAAAAACTAAGAATAAGAATTATTCGCTTAAGCATAACCCAAATTATCCACAACCTTACGATTAAGAATACAAGTGATCCACAGTTGATAATAGCTAATGCCAAAAAATAGATGAGGCCGTGTGCTTTCATGTCCATTCACCTTGCATGGCACTGCCAACACAATAGAGGTTGAACTTGGTGTGGTTAGAAAATGTTCTAATTATCAATTAAATAAATATATGAGAGTTCCCATTCAATAAGTTCATAAACAAGGGTATATTGCACAATTACAAGTAATGATAGGTTAGATGCATGGATCAATCAAGGTACTCATGAGGAAACACTATCGAATATTGGTAGAGGTGTGAAAATACATATTGGAAACATTTGATTCAGGTTCAAATGTTACATCTATAAATCGTAAGATCTAATTATCACAATCATGAAAGAAATATAAAGAAATTATAAGAATTGTGGAGAACCAAAAACTACAACAATGGTTTCTCTTGGTCAACCAAGACGTACTAGTTTAATTGTACACCAGTTTAGCTCTTTTTTTTGGTTCGGTTATAATTATGGATTCAGCAGTTACATCCCATGTTTTTATCTTTTACTCTACACAATGGTGTACCCACTAATTGTACTCAATAGTTACAATGGCTTTATATATGTTTAATACAATACTGTTCTAATCAATTTGAAAATTATCTAATGTATATATTACTTTATATTCATGTAATTGTAACACAATTTAATACCTTGACAACAAATAAATTTGATTTGCTTTTATTTTCCCTTCCCATTTTTCTTTCGTTTTCTTGTTTCTTCTACCCTATCCCAACTACTTAATTCCTGAGTATACCTTTATTATCAAATCAAATCATAATTAATACATTTAATATTAATATATATTAATATTAATATATTGATACATTGATATAATACCATTAATATAATTTATATTATCATTGCACCCTATATTAATAAAATTTCAAATATTGATTATTTATTATTTTTACAAATTAGATCACATTAATATATATTTATTATAATTTTGAAATGATCTTTTCAATTATTAAATAATACATGATATAAAATTTTATAGAATTAATATTGATATATAAATGAGTTTTATTGATATACAAAAATGATCATTCATGTAATATTACTAGATATTGCTAAGTTTTCTTATTATTAACTTTAATTTTTTCAATATTCATATTTGTTATTAAGTTCAATATTTATGCTTTTTTATTAAAATTAATAAGTATTGGTAAACATAAATGTTTTAAATTAACATATTGATATTAATTTATATTGATGTATAACTCAGATTCATCCATATACAAACATGATCATTCATGTAATACAGATAATGGATATTACGCGATATTGCTAAATTTTCTTATTATTAACTTTAATTTTTTAAATATTCATATTTGTTATTAAAATAAATATTTATGCTTTTTATTAAAATTAATAAGTATTGATAAACCTAAATGTTTTAAATTAACATATTAATATTAATTAATATTGATGCATGACTCAATTCATCCATATACAAAAATGATCATTCATATAATACAGATAATGGATAATACTAGATATCGCTAAGTTTTCTTATTATTAACTTTAATTTTTTCAATATTCATATTTGTTATTAAGTTAAATATTTATGTTTTTTTTTTAAATTAAAAAGTATTGATAAACATAGATGTTTTAAATTTACATATTAATATTATTATTATTATTATTATTATTATTATTATTTTCATGATTTATATTAATATTATTGTTTTTGTTACTATTAATATTAATTATTTAATATTAACATTAGTATTATTCAAATTAATCTTGATTGATATTAACACTAATAATAAATATAAATATTTCAAATTAAATAAAAAATTATTAATATTAAAATTAAATATCGATATCTCTTTTAATGTTAATTAATATTAATAATAAATACATATGTTAATGTTAAACGTATAAATTTATATAAAAATAAATTTCGTATTTATACATTAATGTGAACATTGAGGTTTAATATCAATATAGATATTTCATTAAAAAATAGGATTGATAACTTTAGGCTTACATAGGTTTTATGACATCGGAATTTAACTTAATGTTTTTTTAGGTTCAATGACATTAGAATTAAAAAAATTGGTATTTTCATATCATTTGGTCCATGTAACATTATGCTATTTTATAACTCAAGGTAAGTTTTGTTATTATTAACTTTAATTTTTTCAATATATATATTTGTTATTAAGTTAAATATTTATGCTTTTATTAAAATTAATAAGCATTAATAAACATAAATGTTTGAAATTAACATAATAATAATAATAATAATAATAATATTATTATTATTAATATTAATTATTTAATATTAAAATTAATATTATTCAAATTAATATTGATTGATATTAACACTAATAATAAATATAAATATTTCAAATTAAATAAGAAATTATTAATATTATATTAAATATCAATATATTTTTTAACGTTAATTTATATTAATAATAAATACACATGTTAATGTTAAACATATAAATTTATATAAAAATAAATTTGGCATTTATACATTGATGTGAACATTGAGGTTAAATATCAATATAGATATTTCATTAAAAAATAGGATTGATAACTCTAGGTTTACATAGGTTCTATGACATTGGAATTTAACTTAATGTATTTTTAGGTTCAATGACATTAGAATTAAAAAAATAGTATTTTCATATCATTTGGTCCATGTAACATTATGCTATTTTATAACCCAAGGTTTATAAGATAAAGCTTTTTAATATTAAAAAAATGTTTTAAGTTAATAGTTATATTGAGTATCAAACATTTACATCAATATTAAACATAGACATTAATAGAGACATAAAAAATATTTATTAAGATAAATAATAAAATTGTGAGTTCTTTTTAACTATTGTAATAATGTTCTTGTGGCTCATATGATTTTACACATTATGTATTGTTCATTTTACTATATTTGTAGATGGAAAATTGCTTATGTATGTTAATTTTAATTCTATTCACCATTAATTGAAAATTGTTTTGTTGATATCATGTGTGTTTTCTTTTATGTTAAGTGGTTTCCTTGTTTTATCATGGATCCAACTATTTGGAGTTGTATTTCATTTGAAATTCTTGAAATTGTCTTTCTCTGGCTCCCTTTATCGGTTGTGATAAAGTTTAGCACTATTTGTAAGAAATGGAAGAATGTTTTGCAAAATCCTTCTTTCTTATTTCGTTGCAAGCATATCTGTACAAATGAATTTGGATTTATGGTTCGTTTCCTCAATAATGAAGAGAATTATTTTTCTATTGAATACCTTAATCAAAATGGGTGCATATCTCGTTTTCATTTGCGATTCATAGATTCAAGATACAAAGTAGAGTCTACTATTGGACCAATGGTAATTTTATCTTTACCAACAGAATTCTCCCATTCATGAAACTATTTTGTAATGAATCCATTTACAAAGGCCTTAAAAAACATTGGGCAAATACGAATTGGAGACTAGGGATTCTTTTCGTTGTTGGAAAATGTAAGCAGCAACAAATATGACTGGGTTGTTCTAAAACATATCTAAGATAGGATGCAGTCTAAATTTTATGTTTACAGTAGTCTTGATAGGGTTTGGCGAAGGTCTGATCTTCCATTTGGTGGCACTTCACCCCCTTAGAATAGAGTGTTTTATAAAAGTAAATTGTTTTGGCTCTATCTCGACACAGAGTATGAAGATTATCCTCGATATGGGTATACAATCTACTGGCCTGATGTAATAAAAAATGAATGGGGTTTTTCATTTGTTCCAATCACTGACATACAGTGTATGTCATTAGAAATATGAAAGAATCAATTGATATGTCTTATCAATGATGGCTCCACTTTCGTATGGTCAATTGAAGAAATAGATCATTTCCAATTCGGTCACCTGTGTGTTGAACGAAGAATTGACTACTTTGAGGACGATTGGGGCTTCAGATGGAAATTGTTGGAAGAAATGTCTACATATATAAATATCAAATGTTCTGGTTATCTTCCATTTAGAACAGTCCAAGGTGTGGCTCTTATGTGCAAATGCAGTGAAGTTCCTTTCCTATTATATGACATGATCAATGGCCTCTGCTTCCCAACAGATATTGATAATTCAACTAATCAATAGATGCATGGATTTTGGTCTCCAACGTTGCAGGAGTGCAATGATTTGATCGAGTCTGGAAATGTTTTTGCGATTGCTCCCCATATGGATTTTATTGATGAGATTCCACCGTTAGATATGGACATGGAGTTTTAGGCTATTAGTCATTTTATATTCTCTCTATCGTTGTGGAAAATATTTCCATTTTTTTTTACTTTACATACTTTTGGGTATGTATGCTAAGACTTTAAAATTGCAATTCTATGAATATTTAGATATATTTCCAATTCATATAATTCTTATAGTATGTTGTTCCAGTTATATGGATTTCCCATTACAATTATAATATGAGACATGAGATTTTATCCTTTTTTGTTTTGGCCGTTTGAAAATTTCCATTTTTCTTTTTAGCCATTTGGAAAAATCATTTTATGTTTTCATAACTTTATATGGTTGGAAAAATAACGTATGCGATTTTAATTTTTTTATGTGGTTGGAAAAAAAATGTGTTCCTTTTTCATTCTTTTGTGTTTATGTATATTGGATATGTTATATGTTCCATGTTTATGGTTCCATAATAAATATGTTATTATTCGTTGTAGACATGTCATCTGTTGGCACAACCAAGCGTACAAGAAAAAGGAATCAGTCACCAGCATCATGTGACAAGTTTAATGAAAATCGTCATTTACGGTATCAAGAAAATAATGACACAATAAATGAGCATAGGAGAGCTACATATTGTAGAAGAACGAGTGAAAAAAATCTTCAAAATGATTTTATGATTCCTCGTAAGTATCGTATTATGGATGATATCATGGAAAGAACATTTCCCCTTGATAGTTCATTGCTAGAATATGCTCCTCGTCAACATAATTTGTTTTTTGATGCTCTCCTCAAAATTTTCAAAATATTGAGGAAACATCTCGCAATAGGGAAGAACATCATATTGATAACGTGGATGCAAATGTTCACCCTAACCCTTCTGTCTTCACAATTGCATCTTGTGAGAAAGGCCAAAGGTTGCAAAATACCCATGGTGGAGGCAATGATGACATTGTATGTGATGACTTGGATGATAGTTTGATTGGCGATTTGTTTGAGAATTTGGATCCATCTTGTCGAAACATCATATCTTCCAATCTCCCTTCTCAAAATAATGTTGTCCCATGAACAGAATCAGTCATATCTGATATCATTTCGCATGGAATAATGGAGGTAACCCAATGATATTTTTACAGTTGCTGCAATAGTGTTATTTTATTACATTCCTCTATTTACATTTTTTTTTTTACTAAACTTATAATGTATTTTATTCTCTTGGAATAGGATACACCTCATTTTAATAAAGGTCTATAAATTATCTCCCCAAGTCTTCCATCTACTAATATGAGAATTGAATATGAAGCACGTCATAACCTTCCACTGCATTCTCCTCAACAATAAAATCAGAAAGCTAATGTAAATGTTCAATGTATTTGATTTGATTTTTCATTTTTTGAATTTTTAGTACATTGGACATGAATTTTATTGCATAATTTATTTTCTTCAAACATGACACAACTCATTTCAATAGAGGCATACAAATTAACTTCGTATATGTTCCGTCTACTGATGTTATAAGTGAAGAGGAACCATCTCATAGCATTCATCCACATCGCCAACAAAATGTAAATGTTGAATGCATTTGATATTTTCCTCCTTTTTTCATTTATTGTTAGTTGTACAATTTTAAATATTTATTTTTTGGACATTTAGTTTTATAATGAATTTTGTTTTGTTTAAATAGGAAACAACTCTTTTGAATAGAGGCGTTGAAACTAACTCCCCAAATGTTCTATCCACTGATGTTAGAAGTGAAGAGCAACCATCTCGTACTCTTCATCCACATTGCCAAACAAATGTAAATATTGCATGAATTTGATTTTTTTTTTCATTTTTTCAATTCTAATTATTTGGACATTCAATTTAAAAAAATTTATGCTAAAGAAACCTTATCATCCTCTCAAGTTCCAGAAATACAGACCATAAATTTGGAAAGACCATGTCATAGATTTGTTCCACATGTTTCAAATTTGGGAAGGGAATCTCATGGTGTTGAAAATCAAGTACATTTTAGAAGAAATTATACTCTTCCACATCGTTCTCCACATGGTCCAACCAATACAAATCATATTCATTTTGATGAAAACATGATTGCAGTGCATAAAATATTTCTAGAAAAGATAGATAGCTTCTCAGTTGTCCAAATGTGCCACATCTGCCAAGAATCATATCCCGGAATCCAGGTTTTGAGAGATTATGAAGGACTTGTTTGCAGACGATGTAAGAATGAAAGAGGTTCACATCGTTTTTCTGGATATAATAACATGGATCCTGGTGAGCAACCTCATATTTTAAGAGTTCTTACTCAAGTTGAAGAAATGTTAATAACACGTGTAAATCCTATTTTGCAAGTGACACATGCTCGATGTGGGAAATATAAGTATAGCGGACACTCAATTAGCTTTCCCCAAGATATTTCTACAATTTCACAAAGTCTTCCCCGACATGTTGAAGATCTTGACTTTCTAATTATGAGGAGACATGTTGCTCAGTCTAAATATTATGAATGTTATGTAAAAAGATCTCGAGTTATGGCTGCATTGCTTTTCAAAATTTAACGTGATGAATATTATCGAGATGTTGTAATTGACTATGGTTCAATGAATGCTCTACCCAAAAGATCAACAAATGTCTCCTCCAGGCTTAAATTTGTTAATTGTGATATTGCATAATCTGAGATCAATGCAACTAATAACGAAGGGTTTCCTTTTGAGCATTTTCCCTCTCATCCTTCTTCTTTTGTTGCTCACCTACCCAATGAACAGAGAGAAGTGGAAGAAATTAAAGGATTTCTTGATAATGTTGATTCTTCACATGTTCAAGAAATGGATTGGCCCAGTATTGGAACATCTCCGGTGAATGAATATAATACTGAGGGGTTATTAGATATGGCATTCCCCACATTGTTCCCCACTGGTGATGCTGATTGGTTGCAACGACGCATTTGTACTGTTGAACTTCATGAGTATGCATTGCATATTCTTAGATACTATGATCAGAGGTTTGGAAGCCATTCTCACTTCCGATATTACCTATTGAACATGATAATGCGGCATTGAAGCCAAGAAACTACTTCAGTTTTTGTGAAGAAAAATTTACATGATAACTCACGGACAACAATTGAAAACTTGCATCACCAACTTTCTGATTTACCAGGTAATAAGTTGGCTGAGCATATTATGCTGTTTGGGTCTTCTCTAAGAGGTATAAGGGTATACTAGACTTAATTTTGGGCTGAATTGATTGAGATGATTACTTAGTAGGGATTTCCATCTTTGTTTTTTACTTTGAGTGCAACTGACACAAAGTGGCCAGAGCTGCATAGCCTCATGCTTGTACCCTCACATTCTCTTTCCGTAAATGAGCATCATATGAAAATTGAGAATGTTATCTAGTACCCTCATATTGTTGCCACATTTATGCACCATAGATTCAATATATTTCGAGAGGAAGTTATCCAAAAATATCTTAAAGCGAAAGACCTCTGGTACAGGTATTTTTTTTTTGAATTTATTTTCTATTCATTGTCAATTTCTTATTATTGTTCTATTTATATTTTTTGTAGTAACTCTGTATTCATTTTATTCATATATGAATGGAAACATAGAGGTTCAACACATATCCATGGTTTCCTATGGTTGCAAGGAGCTCCTGACATGGAAAGACTTGATTGGTCAAATGATTGTGACTTACAACATGAAAAGAGATTCTTTGACAATTATATAATTGCATGGAATCGACGTGAAATACATTGTCGCAATATAATGGTTCCAAGAAGTCTCAATGATGACCCTTGCCTATTGAATACTGATCAGATTTTCTCTTGCAATCTGCATAATGATTATGAAGAATTGTTGAACCGTGTCCAAAGGCACACAAAGTGTAGTGTAGATTCTTATTTGTGCAAAAAGGGCACTATTCTCACTTGTCAGTAAAATGCTTCATGGGATCTTTCTGAGGAATCAAGCTTGTTCATAGATGACCAAAGAAGAAAAAAATATGACTCGAAAAAAAATAATGATAGGCTCGATGTACATAAAATTGACTTTCTAACAATGTGGCGTGCAAATGTTGATTGCTAACTAGTGCTTTCTCAGCATGCTATCCTGAAATATACTGCTAAGTATGCATCAAAAGTAGAGAAAAGGTCTGAAAGTTATCATGATATCTTAACACTAATTTCAAATTATATTGCCTCTGAGGATCATGCTTTATGTGCTTACAGAAGGTTTCTTGCAGAAACAATTGTTGAACGTGAAATTGGAGCACAAGAAACATGCCATATGTTGCTCAAGCTACCTCTTGTTGTTTGTAGTAAAAAAATTTTTTCATTAAATGTTGGATGAAAGGTTTTCAGGAAAATATCAAGGGATGGCATGCAATTTTCATCTGAAAATACTTTTGTTCAACATTATCAGAAGAGGCCTTTTTTTCCTTGAACATCTATCTTTGATAGAAATAGTAAGATTTTAGACAGTTGAGAGCAAGCGTAAAAAAGATCCTGGAAGCCTAGAGATGTTCATGCGATTGTTCTGGTTTGGCCATGGTTTTATTATATTCCTAATGATGGTTCGAACGAATTTGAAACCTTTCGTTGGACAAAATTTCTCTTGTACAAGCCATTTCGTGACATTTCTGTGGAGATTGGGCTTTGGAATTTTCGATATCGAGCATGGCATGTTGATCGAAATCCATCAATTGTTGAAAATATTGAAGATGGAGAAGATGGTGATTTCGCTAACCAGGAAATGAATCTTGAATATGATTTTCAAGAATGGAAACTTTTCTCTCGCTTTGTTCCACCAAGTAATGTCAATGTTTCTGATCTTCACACCCTTGGTCGAAGGGATTTTGATATATCCTTTGACTGGAAAAGTACAACTATTTCTGATGATGTGGCTGAAGAAGCTATTAATTTTATAAGGAATGGAATATCAAGGGGTGATATTGTTGACCTTTCAAATAGAACATTTTCCTCTCCAGATTCATTGGCAGAAAAATGATGACTTGCTTTTGAAATTGTTATAAGGAGTTTTGCTAAATATGAGATTCGTGAAGCTCTTCTTATGATTGTTTAGGGCACTGTAGGCACTGGAAAGTCTTTCCTTATCCATTGTATTTCTGAAGCTCTTTCTAATTTGTCAAGTAATGGAAAAAGTTATTTGCTTCTTCTTGCCCCAATAGGAATAACTACTTTTAATATACATGAAATAACAATACATTCTACTCTGAAAATTTCAATTAAAGATATGAAACCACTGCAGGGTCAATCACTGGCAGTATTGCAAGAAGAAATGAGGCATATTCGATATATATTGATTGATGAAATGAGATTTTTAGGATCAAGGTTATTCATGCAAATAGATGCTCGATTACGAGAAGCTTTCTAGAGAAAAATAATTTTCCTTTTGGTGGCAGATCCATCATCCTTGTGGGTGAACTTGGCCAGCTACCTCCTGTGAGAGATAAGCCTTTGTATGTAGGTAATACAGTAGGGAAAGTCTCGTGGAAAAAATTCAACATTGTTTTCACTCTTGACACAATATTTATCCAACAAGGAAATAATGAGAAATAATCTTGTTTTCATAGAGTCCTTAATAACATAAGAAATGCAGAACCTGTTCTTGATGATTAGGAGTTTCTTATGTCACGGGCTAATATGAGGTTGCATCCTAGAGAAAGGGATTTATTTAATGCAGCAGTTCACATGTTTCCAACAAATAATTTGGTCTCTTTCCATAATAGGCATATGTTGAAATCATTAAATTCTCCAATTGCACGATGTATTGCTGTGAACTCAAGGCATTCAGAAAACAGTGGTGCCGATGATGATCAACTGGACTGTGAAGTTTTGTTGTGTCGTGGCCAACGTGTTATTTTGACATGTAATTTGTGGGTTGAAGCTGGTTTGGTGAATGGTGCACTTGGGTATGTGAAGGAAATATTTTATATGCCTACCTCTAAGCCCCCTGAGCTTCCAATGTTCACAACTGTTGTTTTTGATAAGTAAGTTGGTGTTTCGTTTGATGCAAGCAATCCAAACATTGTACCTATCACACTAGTGATAAGAGGAAATCGAAAACAAATTCCTTTAAAGATGGCATGGGCTCTTACAATCCACAAGTCACAGGGTTTGACTTTAGAACGAGCATCAATTGGTATCGGGAATAAAGAGCAACAAGGCTTGACCTTCATAGTCATATCAAGAATGAAATCAATATATGGTTTACGCATTGCACCGCCTTTCTCTTATCAGCATTATGCCAAGATGAAATATAGTGCATATGTTACAATTAGGAAGAAAGAAGAGGAGCGATTAAAGTCCATATCGTTATGACGTGTAAATATTGATACTTTTAGCTCTTTATAGACTGTTTTTTGAATTTCTTTTATTGTCCTCTTTATTTACTTTTAATATAATAATGATTTTGATATATTAATGAGATGAACACATTCATCAAATTCATAGTAGTATTTTGGAACATTGTTTACATCATTTTTAATGTTGTTTAATTTTCTTATTTTTTTTAAGTGGCTTTTGTTATTTTTCTTACAATGAACCATACAGAGATAAAAACCCAGTTATATGAGCCAATCATTAAAAATCAAGATGTAATTCCATATCACTATGACATGTAGTATTGTGACATATTTATAGAATGTTTTTTAATTGTTTTTATTGTCCTCTCTATTTGCATTTAGTGTGATAATTATTTTCATGTATTAATGAAATGAATACATTTATGAGATCCAATATAGTAATATTTGAGAAAGTTCTTACATTGTTTTTCATGTTGTTCAATTTACCTCCTTTTTTCAAGTCGCTATTATTCTTTTGTTTACAATGAACCATTCAGACATATACAACCAGTTAAATGAGCCAATCATTAAAAATCAAGATTGAAGTCCATATCCCTATGACATGAAACTAACAATATTTATCAATGTGGTTTGAAAAATATGTTGTGGTTTGGTTCAATGACAACATATTTATATTTGATAATAATATTAAACTAAAATTAATATATACATTAACATTAATTTAAATACAAATATAGAATTAATAACATTATTAATATTTGATTTTAAACATTAAGTTTAAAAATTCGTGATTTCTTGTTGATTATTGTAATATGGGTCATATCACTCATTTAATTTTATCACTCATTTCATGTGTACAATATGTGTTTCTAATGAGGTTTATATTTGTAGGAATTTTATATCATTTGGTGCATGTAGCGTTAGGTTATTTTATAGCATGACATTTTTAAGATTAAGTTTTTTAACAACAATACAAATGTGGTGTTCTATATATATATATATATATATATATATATATATATATATATATATATATATATATATATATATATATGAATATTTCTATCTCTTTGTGTATTAATTTTTATTTTGTCGTTTTTCCTTTCAAATGCAGATATGGATAATAATGATGGCATCTATTATAATCAAGCAGTGGAAAATATTTCTAGACTGATCAATTTTCTTTTGTATCTTCGAAACAAGCTCGATAGAAAACATGGCTTCCATCCTGCTTTTATTGATGAGCATCTTCGTGTGCTAGATGGAATGAAAATGAATGTAAAATACTTGTTGCATGTGCACATGAGGGAGGCTGGGAGAAAAATAAGAAGGGATTGGTTGGAAAGCGTTAAGTATTGTGATCATTATCTTGTTGATTTGAATTGGTGTTCCTTTTGTGGTCGGTCTGGTTGTGTTCTCAAAAAGGCTATTTGATAAATGACCTTTGATGGAGAGTTTCGAGTCCATTTTTGTAGTGGGATTTCTTTATGTAAAGACAACAAAAAAGATATGTTAATTTCAATGTTAGTTTTTTGGTTTCACTGATGGTGGAATTGAATATCACTTTAGTTTATTAATTCATTCGGTTTATAATATTAACAATCAGTATGTTTGATTGATCACTTGCGGTTTATCATAATAATAATCATGTGACTTTAAAATTCCTCTGTTTTTAAATACTGGGTTGTATTCTTTCTTAAGTTCTTGTGTTTTTAATATTGTTCCGTTGGCCTTATTGGTCCCTTAGGTTATTAATATTTTTCCCTTCGGTTCACCAATTCCCTTGGTTTCTAATATTAAACCCTTGGGTTATTACTTCTTTTGGTTTATAATATGAATAATACCTTGGGTTAATTATTAGTGTTTATTAATTTCTTTGGTTTTTATATTTTTTTTTTAATTAATTTTATTGATTCTTTGACTTTATTAATCACTTGAGTTTATTAATAATTTTTATTTCTAATACTAATTTTTTGGGTAATATTTTTCCTTTGGGTTCACCAATTCCTTTGGTTTATAATATTAAACCCTTGGGTTTATTAGTTCTTTTGGTTTATAATATGAATAATCCCTTAGGTTAATTATTAGCGTTTATTAATTTCTTCAACTTGAGTATTTTTTTATTAATTTTATTGATCCTTCGACTTTATTAATCACTTGAGTTTATTAATAATTTTTGTTTCTAATACTAATTTGTTGGGTTTATAATATTAATAATCCCTTTGGTTTATTGATGTTTATTGTTTATAATATTAATATTCCTTTTGCTTTATTGATGTTTTATGTTTATAATATTAATATTTCATTGTATTTGTTGATCCATTCACTTTATAACATTGATTCCTTAATTTTTCGAATTCTTTCGGTTCGTAATATTATTCCCTTCAGTTTATTAAATCCAAATATTGGGGTTTAAATATTAGTCCTAGAATTTAATAATAATGCATGGTCCAATGTCACATTATAAAAAACACTGACTCAATATGAAAATCAACCATTGGAAACCATTGTTAATTAGCGTTAGCCATAGTCCATCAATGTTATCCATGGTCAAAAGTCACATGCTGACAAGTCTACGTGTGAGGTATCCAGCATCTGCTGTTCGTACAGCAGTATCCACAACTCCTTTATGAGCCCCATAACAGGAAATAATATATTCCGTTAAAGAGAGCCCTTCGCGTAAATTCCTTCGAATGGGTAGATCGATGATTTGTCCTTGAGGATCTGACATTAATCCTCTCATACCTACTAATTGGTGAACCTGAGATGTATTTCCTCTAGCTCCTGAGAAAGACATCACATGTACTGGATTTAAGGGATCAGTCATGCTAAAATTCGTATTCATTTCTTTTCTCAAATATTCACTGGTAGCATACCATATCTCGATCGATTGATAAACCCTGAACAAAATAAAAAAACTAAATTAAGGAAGAATATGTAAATTCTAAGATTAGAACCGAGCAAGTAGAACGAAGAGAAAGTACCCACTAAAAGTTAACTATTGAACACATAATTAACATATTATCAAACCCAGTGTGAAATAAGAAAGTCAAGTAGAAGTGAAACAACGCAAATTGATTTTTACAACTGAAAATAGAAGCTGGAATTATAAATAGGTTTTTAAACTCAGCATCAATGTTTACTTAATTACTAATAAGTTTAAAGGAAATTGTATTGATAAAAAACTGTAGAAAAATACATACATTCGGTAACCCAGGGTATTAACAATACTCCAATAAATGTCATCGACACAACATTTGTAAGATAATCCCATAAAAACATAGAACTAGTTAACTCATTGGTATTTAATTTGTGCACATGGAAAATTGTTCATTAATCTAGGTACAAAATTTAAACCCTAATGATAGTTCCCTAGGTCAAGAATCACGCTTAACTAGCGTAAAAAACACAACTTTAAAACTTAGAGAAATTGTACATAATTTAGTAGAAAAAATTAACTTGCAAGTGATTGGTGAGGGGGTATTGGCAAGCCCCAACACACTTAACCATTGGTGGAAATTCCCAATTCATCCGCAGACCATCCCAATAGAGTACATAAATCTTGAGGAAACTGGTTTGGGAATGATATGGCCAAAGGATAAAATACCTGGAAAAAAAATAGTCTACAATGAGCCTGGGGAGAAGAGAGTCGATGGTTTCCCAGAGTCTGTATTTGGGTATCTCTTGGATTCCTATGCCATGGTGGAAAAAGAACAAATCCATGAGTCACATAGTAAAGAATTAATATAATTGTAGCCATAACCAAAAATATTCAAACATTCCTCTAATATCTATTGTAAAGCTTGTTGAGACCATAATGAAAACAACCTAGAAAGATAAGGAAGTAAACCATCTAGGGTTTCAAGGCACGAGGTATGGTAATAGTAGTAATACATGATGGGATTCAATATAGAAATTGGAAGAAAACATTCTTCATATCCGCCTATCAAACCAAATAAATATGTGTTAATGGAGGCACGCGTAAAATTCAATGAATGAATGCAATACAAATAGTTACAGGTTCTAGATAGCGAATTCGATGTGCATACCTGATAATAATGAAGGAATCAATGATTTCGAGTGTGCACTGAAGCAAAAACACCTAAAATGAAACCCTCTGCATGCAATGAAACACCATAACTTGAATAGTAACCCTTCGCATCACATGGAGTAACTCTGGAGGTGAGCAAGCATGGGAATGATTGCTGCTATGAGGTTTTGGGTGGGGTATAACCCTAACCATATCATCGACGATTTCAACTGTTCGATTAGTCTTAAACGAACAACGAAGATCAACACAAATGTCAATGGAATAACCTGCCACATGGCCATCGAGAAGCTTCAGATGGAGTCGCGCACATAAGGTCTTACCAACATTGAAATCTAAAGGGTGGGGGAACAAATATATATAAAGTCATTACATACGAGAATGTAATAGTAGGATGTTATAGGAAAATCATGAAATAATGCCAACAGGTTGTACCTGTTGTTTCCCAATTGGATACTTGTATATGTTTATATTCTTCTTTGACAGATGTGTGAACCATAGAGTTCCTCCAATTTTGATGCTACAATAGCTATGGATCCACTCCTGATTGTTGCATAGATTTGCAAAATATTGAAATGATTTCGTAACTCCTAGAATTAGCTTACACTTGAAAAAGATTGCTTTACATTTTTATGGTAATTAGCATAATTAGGCACTAGAAAAATTTATATTACTATTCAAGATGTTGATCTTATAAAGCACGATATATTAAATTCTTCGAAGACAAGGCTTCTCAATTATACTTTATTTCAAAAAAATGAACTAAGATGTGGAGTGCATTATGATATACTAGATTTAAGTGCTTGTGTTTATGCTAATATGATAACAACCCACTTGAAATCTACCAACATCGACAGTTGAGAATGTTAGGACATTATGCCTTTATAAGGCTTAGAAACATTGGTAACTTGTTCCCCTTCCTGTAGATCATGATTTGTCTTCTCCCTCTGTACAAAGGTTGCATCCAAGTGACCATTGATAAGTTATATGTTAGACATACATTATCTATAATTCACTGAATGCTATGCATAATATGCATGTTTGTAACTTTCAATAAATTAATAGCACGATGTTTCATCCAACATGGTATTCTTTCCTGATCTGTAAATAGGTGCTCCTAAACATCCAAAATGGAATAAGTTTGGGAGCCTTCCCGCATTTAAGTAACTATGCCCTTAGTGAAAATATAAAGGGTAAACTAATGAAAATGGGATTATTCCTTCCCTGCATCTCGTTATCATTATGGTCCTTCCAATAAATGATTAACTGCTTCACATGAAATGTATTTAGACCATAAAAAATGCATTTCAATGGTTTCAATTCTTGGCATATTTACTTCCACCACTATTAATTTTACGGTGCAATAAAAGGCATAATTACCACCCGAAAGGATATGTACCAACATAACCATTGTTCTAAATTTCTAGTCATAGGGAAGGCAATTGAGAACATGATGATCCCACCAGAAATAATTTGTCCAACTTCGGTATGGGGGAATGATAATTTGTGTCGTATCACGTTGGTTTTCCACCAATTTGTTTTAAATTCCATTCCAGTTTGAATGCATGTAATAGATACTTCTGAGCAACCTAAACTCGCAGTAATAGGTGACTACGAGGTTGCATAGAAATAGAGGATGATGAAATTTTACAATGTAAGCAATGGAAATCGTGTGGATATCCAAATATCTTTTAGTCCTGCAAGGAGGACGTGGTTGACTGGGTTTCAAGGATTTGTAGATCCAAGAGAGGAAGGGCTTTAAGTAGATTTTTACTTAACTGTGAGTGTGGTTACTCAATCGTGAGGGAGGAAGGGTTGCATACTGGTTTTTTCCTAACTGTTAATGTGGTTCTATACTGTTTTTCTTAATTACTACTATTGTAATTATTATTATTTTTAACTATTAATCTTATCACACATAAATCTTGAATCATGTAACACTTGATCTGACGTTGCAAATCAATACACAATGGTAACTAGGAGAGTTTTTTTCAAATAAGAACCCCTTACGACATAATAACAGTGATTTATTAAAAAAAAAATATGATTATAAATAAATAAATGTATTTGTATATTTGTATTAAATACCATTTAAAATAATGAAATGGTTAAAAATATTATTTTGGAGAACACATATTATCTTAATTTCTCATAAGTATCATAATAATAATATGTATGATCTTTATAGATAATATATTATTTTTATAAATAAAATGTTTTCATTATCAAAAGAATGTACGGTTTAGAGTAATTTTATACGTCAGCAATATTTTGGAGAACATGTTTTATTTTAATTTCTTTTTTCATTTAAATGTTCTTGACACTCTTTGTATAAGAAATATGGTGTAGGTGCACTTTGCGTTATATATATATATATATATGAAATATTTTATATGTTTATTAATTAAATTTCAATTTATAAATTATAATGGTTATGAATATGAATTGATATTTTAGATTATATGGTATTTTTTTATTTTCATTTTTGTAAATTGAATACTATTATTTCAAAAAAACATTTTACATTAGGAGATCAAGAACTTCGAAAAACATTTTGAGTGTTTTTGGTGTCACACATCAGAATTATTCTAGGGATTTTCTTTTCTTCCCGTTTATCCTACATGCATCAACCAAACCTACAAAATTATCAATTACAACTAACAATAAGGCCATGTCCTCATTTATTTGAGAATGCTCCATTGTTATTGGCTCAACAGGGCACTAAATTTCTTTATCACTATTAGAATGGTAAAAATCATGGGAGCGATTTTGTGTGCTACTTGCAGATACAAATAATGTCGATACTCATTGATTATCCTTTACCGAGATATTCTCCTCTAGTGATAGAAGAGGTGGATCTACAAATGGCTGCACTAGATCATGAGAATTCAAGGTATTCATATTTTTATTTTGCTATTGACAACAATCCTTCTTATGGCTTGCTAAGTTCTTGACATTGGTTGTTGAATTTTGATCCCTCCATCTGTGATTAGGTTTTCTCGACTCCTGTGAGTCGGGTATCCTTTTTTAGGCAGGACATGCCTTCTGAAGATGCCTGAGTTGCTGACAAGTTTTACACCTAGAAGCAATGTTTTAGTAATCCAAGGTTGGATACATTCATTTCCATCCTATTTTATAATGATCTTATCTTATAATCCTCCACTTAAATCCAGTTGAAGGCAAATCTGAATGAATGAGATGAACCAATTAGCCAATATTTCACTAGCAATTTTGATGAAGCAATCAATTGAGTTTCCAATAGATTTGAGGGAGTTCTATTGAATACACTCAGGGCGTAGGTTTGAGAGCATTACCCATGTTAGAGTGGCCAGAGACTCCATGGAAAGGGGGTTTAACTACGAGAACCATTGTTGAATCCAAATATATAAACGACCCAAGAATATAGGCAGTTGGTTGAAAACCATATGTCGATCTTCAAGATCCTTGAAGAAAGGCATAAAATAACAATCTAAATTATAGTCCATTTTTTATGGACCCAATCCTCGAGGGAAGTATCTGGGGGGAATAATCCATTGAATCAATAGTTAAATGCTTGTCATTGATAATAAAATATTTTAATCTTAGTAAAAAACTCATTCATCTGAAGCATTGAGGTGTCCGCTAAATGATCCAACACAAAATATTTCCCTACAAGAACCTTTGGGGGTTGAGGGTAGGAAATTGGCTTAAGGGCATATTTGAATGACATGGGTTTGCATGTTGGGGATTTCCCACATCCCTAGACACCACCTGATAGGAAATAAATGAGGGAAATGAAGGTGTCCCTTTTGACGTCGTAATCTCTGAGTTCATTTGTCAAAATTAATTTCCTCCATTCAAAAGGGAGTCTAGTCTCCCCCAGAGGAATAATTTTAAGCTTGTGAATGTTATCCGTGAGTGAAGAAACAACATATCTTTCACCCACCATGACACATAGAGTCTTTCCAAACATGCTATTAACAAAAATTGGGGTTTTTTTGGTAGCCAAGATCCCCACAACCAATCTTAAATGGGATGGATTTATGATCTACAGACCAAGGATCCATCTCATTCAAAACAGGCTTGGGAATCTAGTATAGCTAGAGAATTATGTTAAACAATTTATAAGTATAACCCCACCACTCATTAAGAGTTCGGTTAGACATATTGACAAACACTTTGTAGGTAGAATCCCCGCAAACAATTTTTTCCGACCCCAAATCATTTGCATGTAATGGGACAACATTGAAATTCAAACAAAAATGGACACCCAGGGTTGTTGAGTGAAGGATATATACCAAGAAGGATTTTCTATGGGATGCCATTGACACACATATTCTATATGAGTATTTTAGCTCGCATGTTGCTCAACCGACCATAATTCCAAAGAGCGAGGCAAGGTTGGTTTCCAAACGAACATGAAGGAAAATGGTCAAACCCATTTCTGAGACATAAAGTCACTTAATAGTTTGCGGTAGAAGGGAATTTGATCCTCCTATGTTCATTCGTGCTTAATTCCATGGAGAGATACGAATTTGTCTAGTGTTAGCTTATGACTTCCTTCTATGAAAAGGACAATGTATTGGATTGTGGTAGCGACATCCTCTAACAATCACCTTGAACACAAAACTGTATCCCTCCTCATAAGCTCCATCACTCTTCCAACATATCATCCATGGTAAAATGGATCTAAATTAATAAGTATTATTTATACTATATATATTTCATATCTTCTTTTTTTTTTTAATTTCTAATTATATATTTATTAAAAAAATATCAAGATTTGATATGTTTATTTATTACATGTTTCGAAATACCACCATTGGTAATATTAATCATAATTATTCAAATTTATTTTAATATGATATAAATATTATGAATTTTTTATTTTATTAATAAAAAAATTTAATATAATAAGTGGAGTTGGCCACGGAAAATTTTAAGGGCTAATATTCGCAAGTGAGCTAATATTCCATGCTTTAGCAAAAAAAAAGATTCTCCAATATCTATTTTTCTAAAAATGAATTAGCTTAATTTTATAGTATAATATTATTTTACCTTAAAAATCGCCAATATTATATATTTTATAATATAAAATAATTAGAAATCTAGACATTTTTACGATTATCACCAAACATTTTAAGATTCAGATATTAAAGACTGATAAGATTTGCTAAAATTATTAAACTTTTAAATAAACTTCCATCCTTAAAATTTTCCTTAAAATTAACTTATTATTTTTATTATTTATTTATTTTTAATAGAGACGAAATTATGTTTTATTATTGTTTTTTATTTAATAATATTACATTTTATAGATATAATAAAACTACTCCATACTACATTGTAAAACATCTCTCACATTAAATAATATTTACTTAACATTTAAATATATTTTAATTTATATAACCCCAAAAAGTACTTACCAATTATCAAGAATTTTTTAACACTCGAATATGATGAAAAATTGACAAAGGAGTATGTTGTATGTTGATTTTTGGATTCGATTGATCTCTATTTTTAATAGAATTGAACGTCAATATTAATATTCATATTACTATTATCGACACCCCACACATTTTTTTATAACCCTTATGACACGCTTTTTCAATCAAATATCGTTTTCTTTTGTCTCTGATTATGGGTGGTGAGTCCACCTAAAACGTTAGATGAATCTAAATATGAACATAGTAGAGATACAAGAATTAACATACAACATGAGGAGACGTGGAACCATACACACACAAAAGAGTAATTTTTTCGGATTACAACCGGGCTATACCTATGCATAAGCTATATTTACCAAAGTTTATATATTTTAATTTGATGACTTTGTATAATAAAAAAAATAGTATCATCAATAATTTGAATATTAAATGTGGGTAAAAAAAATATCATTATCGAATATTTAAAATTATATATATATATATATTTTGATTAATTATAATAATTTATATATAATTTAATGATTTTAAATATAATATAATGTTAGAGTTAATTGGAGGAATCTATTGCTCCAATGTATTCTTCTATATTATCATAATTTTAATGTAGGTTTTTAAAAACTTGTTACTTTCCAATCTAAGAGGAAGTTAGAGCTATGTAGGCATCATCATCATCCAAGTTTTTGTTATTATATACGCTATCAATCCCATAACTATAAAATAGGTGTTAGCTCCCCGTAATTTGCAAGATTGGCAAAGTCAAATTGCAGGGAGAACACTATTTCAACCACTTTGGGATTCTAGGATCTAGCCCTCTTGAATCTGGAGAGGGATCTCTCCAATAAGTGCAAAGATTGTTTTATCTTTAAAGCTTCTGGGTAATGATATTAGGCTAGTTATGAAGGCTGGGGGTTTGTTTTGTTTTTGGACGGTTGAGCATGATTATTACTTGGGTGGAAAGTCCTAAATGGAAAGAGTTTCAAAGATGTGAAGTTGCAAGCAATCAGAACAAGCTTTGGCTAAAAGATAGATATAATGCTGGTTTTAAGTCCATTGGGCTATGGAGTCATAATAGGGTTTAATTGAAACAACAAGGTTCAAGAGTGGTTCATGGGGCAAGTCATCTTAGATCTATGTCTAAGGATCTCTTTAAAGTTGATTTTATGGAATGAAATGATACAACAAGAAGGGAATTAAACAAATGAAGAACAAAGAGCAGCCTAAGATCAAGTAAGTACTTTGAAACTATCCTGCTTTCCACATACACTTAAGAAAGACATAAAAGTAATCTAAGATCTGGTAAGTACTTCGAAACTAGCCAACTTTTGATATACTTTCAATAGAAAACATTTTAAACACAAGGGGAAACTTTAAAAGTAATTGTTGGAGAAGAAACTAGAGGGTAGGGCTCACCATAAACTTCCCTAGCTCTGCTTTACTTAGTAAACTTTCAAGACAGACACATAAGATAACAAAGAATGGTCTAAGATCAGGTAAGGACGTTTAACCTAGCCTGCTTTCAATGCACTCTTAGAGAAACTTTTAGCTAGTTTTTGGGGATAAAAGTAAAGGACAGGGCTCACCATTACTTCCTTAGTTCATCTCTACTTAATATAAACTGAAAATAAAATTCAAGAACAACATTTAGCTTAGACAGTAGGACGAGGGAACGCAACATTCCTAACTGCTTAAACTGAATTAAATCATTCCCAAACAACACAATTTGGAAGAAAACATATAGATAAAGCTTATCAGTCAGAGAAGGGTATTGATAAAAAATAAATCCTAACTCTATGCTTGTTGTTTTTTATCAGAGAAGATGGACAGAGTGAAGACAGAAATAAAATAAAAATTTACAATAAGAAATAACATCACCGTTGACATAGACCAGGATCCCATAAATCATCTTGTATTGATGCTTCAAACAAGTTACAGCTTTAAGTCCAATGTTTCAGTTCAGCAATCATCTTCACTTCTCAGCCTAACTTATCTGATCACAAACAGAGCTTCAAGAGCCAGTGAACACTATTTACAAGTAGAAGTTTCGAGCACAAGTATATTTCAAAGTTCTGCAGCCAACATTTACAATGAACTCCTCAATAAGATTTATAGAAGGATGAGGAGCTCGAAAGAGAAAAGATGTAAGGGTTCAATTAATACAGATTTAGTACTTCTCGGCCTTTGAGGGGCTCAATGGAGAATTTTACAGATATTTTCCTGTATTAATTGGTTAACATTAAGTATTTAAGCTCAGTGGGATGATTTTGTTGACTTTGAGGCTCTATGTCATCTCTGTAGTAACTCAGTAGATATTTTGCAATAAGTTCTTCGGCTGAATTAACTACTCGGCTGTCGTGAGGAAAATGTCCTCTGTTCTTGTCATTACTCGGCCCTCTGTTGAATGCTTTGATGCTACAGGTGGCATAAGGTAGCTGAGAGGAATCAATTTTCCTCCTATGTGGTAGTGGAGGCATCCTCTGTCTGATAAATATTCTTGATTTGCCTTTAACTGTGCTTAATTGAATGGATTAGGCTTTTGATTTTCAATCTTAGCCGTAATCCACCCAATCTGTATATTTAATCTTTAATTCTTCAGTTTTGCTATGGTAGGTCTTCAATACTGATACTCTTTGGCTTTGATTTAATTGTTTGTGTCTTGTTGATATGCAGGTGCCGCAAAGGGCTCATATGGCATCAATGCCCATGAAGAATTGATGAAACGTGAAGTTTGAACCCCGTGGAATGATTTTTCTTTATGTACAAAGGTGTGGGAGATCGTCATCCCCGGCCCTTGGTTTCCCTTTGATATAGTTGAAAAACCATTCAACACCTGCAAAATAAAAAACAATTAAGAAATGTTGCATTTATTGGGTAAAAAATGCTTCAGAGGGCATGGCTAGGAGCATGGTCGTTGGATGGTAGCATCCAATGGTGGAGATTGCGTGCGAAGATAAAAAAGGGAAGCGGTTTGGAAGATACGGTGGAGATTTTAAGTTAGGGCCGTTGAACTTGTAGATATCAACGGTTGGGAGCGATTGTAATGAATAACACGAAGGGGTCACATTATAATTACAATAAGCAGAAATGCGAAGAAATACAAAGGAAAAGGGGAAAATTTCCTTTGGTGGAGGAAATATGTTAAGAATTGAAATTGGGGTTTCAGGATGATCGTGGGCCATCGGATGAGATCAGACCACGAGATCAACGACGGAGGTTGCACATTGAAAACCCTTTGGAAAAGGTGGAGGGAAATGAAATAGGGAGAAAATGATCTGAGACCGTTGATCTGCGGAGATAAACGGTCGAGGAGGAACGCGATATAACATAGTGTAAATGGGGAAGGGTGGTTTTGGTCCAAGAAACCAGCAGTATCACGCGGGGATAAGGCAGGGAGGCGGTATTTCCTTTTTAAACGCGATATGCATTAGGAGACAACACATGTCTTTTGAAAATGGCCTATATCTCATAATTTTTGAGAATTAACCTTTTCGCTTAAACTAACATGAAAATGCGCATGAACCATTAGATCTAGGGTCTCAGATCTGATGGCAAAGAGTGAGCATGATATTGGATAGATGCACGGGAAGAAGCGGGAAGGGCAGTTTGAATCTGAGCTGTTATATCTAAGATAAATGGTTGAGATGAAATCTTGAAGAAAGCATGACCCACAGGGGTCGGGCCTATCGGGGTTAATATGAGCTGTTAGATGTACAAGATCAACGACCAGGATTAAAACTGGGGTTAAAAAGAAATAATATACAGGCGGAGAAACGGTGAAGAAGGATCATTGATCTACAAATATCAATGGCTGGGATCGGCCGAAAAAAATTATATGAGGGGTATATGATTTTTAAACCAAATTCGGGATATGCGATCTGGACACGTGGCTGTTCCAGATGCAATCAGAGGCATGCGATCAATGGGGAAAGAACATTGAATGGCACCGATGCGATTGGTTGTGGGCCGTCGATCTGCAGCTCAGATCGACGGTGGAGGATGGATCGGAGAGTGACCAATCGGGGGTGGCATAAAATATTAACACGCCCAATGAGATTTTCTAATGCGATACAGCGCAATCCATTTGATCATTTCATGTCAATGGTGGAGATTGTTTCAAATACTGAACCTGCGGAAAGCCTTTATAAGATATAAAACCAAAATTTTTAACTAAAAACAAAGGTTTTGGCTGTCGGGCGGGTTATATATATGAAATGGCTTGGCGCCCGTCTGGGGGGGCCTGGTTTATATGGAAAACAAAAGGCCCGGGGCTTATATATAGAAAGGGCCAATCGAGATCGGGACTTCGGAGTGGGCTTTTCAATCTACCCATTTGAATTTATCCTATGCGATTAGCGCTTTGGGACTTTAAATCTCGGTCCCAGGCGTAGGTTTATATGGAGGGAAACGGAAGGCGGAGGTTTATACAACGAGGCTCAATCACATCGGAACAATGATGCATGACTTTTCAATCTACCCATTTTCATTAAAAAACATTGTTCTGGCGGGTTTTAGACCAAAACTTAGGAAAAGTGGGTTTATGAAGTTACACAGGGAAATATGCATCGAAGATGGGTTTATAGAATTTTTAGCACCCGATTGCGGGCCCAGGGTTCAGCGAATGAGACAAGGGGATCGGGAGCTTACAACCAGAGGCTAATCGCATCGGAAGTCTTATGAAGGCCCAAAGACTTGCGTTCATTGTTTGTTGCCAATGCGATAAGCGCCGAAAGAGTTTAGTGCTTGGTTCTAATGCTGGGGCATATGGTGGGGAAGTGGTTAGGACTTAGCCCAAAGGGGCTTAAGCCTATAGTCAAAACACTTATTTTTTATGAAAATTTTCAAAGTCTTTGATGGATTTGGGGGTTTTGGTAAAGTTTAAAAATGAGTTTTAAACCTTGTAAAAGGGATTTCCATGAAGGGAAGAATGGAAATCATGAAAAATAGAGGAATTTCATCGGGGAAAAAGGGAATAAAATGAAGGTTAGTTTTTGAGTGGAGGAAGGAAAAAATGGGTTTTTTGCAGCAATCTTTTCTCTATGAAAATAGCAGATTTTCAACATTTCGAAAGGGAAACAGTAGTGAAGGTCAAACAAAGGGCATGATGTCTTCATGAGTCTTCAAGAGATAAAATTTTTAGCAATAAAACTCGTTTCTTGAAGGCTCAAAAAATGATTTAGCCACTACTTGATATGACAAATTTTATAGGTGGCTAACAGTGGCTCCACTTGGGAATGGTGCCTTCTTGAAAGCAACAAGAACTTCAGACTTGAATTCTCTGGGGGGCTGATAAGTGCCTCATCCATTGGGCTGTAACTTTATTTACTTGGATGTTCTTTTTTTGCTCTGAAAAATGTTAACAGCCATGAAAAATAATGGATCTTCATCTACACAAGCCTTCTACCTACCCAATCCTACTGGTCTAACATTTTTTCTTCTTTAGAGTGCACTTGGATTGGAAAACTCTTTACAAACATTTTATTCTTTTGAAAGTAAAAAATCTAATCTAAATCTACTTCTTATTTCTCCATGAAATCATATTAAACAGTTGAGTTCATATGTTTCTCTACCTAACCTACTATCTGTTAGGATTAAACAGTCTAACAGATTTTTATTCACTAATTTCTAAAACAGAAATTTAAAAGCATACAAGTTAGGATTGAACAGTCTAACTTGTTGCTGAATCTATGGCATAAAAAACAAGCTGCACATAGATATTATTTTGTAGAAAATTAAATCAAAATGGAAGGCTTAAGATTTGAAAGTTCAACGCACGACCTTCATTCTTTTTCAGCTCTGTTTTTGAGTTTATTCGAGCTATTTTTCCTTGTTCTCTGGTTCAGATTTTGAGCTGATTAGAACCAGATTTACCTTTGTTTTTTATTCAAGAAATAAATAGATTTGAGTCATTCCTCTTTTGAACACTAAGGTTCAGATTTTGAGCTTGTTTGAACCTTTAATTTCTAGCCTAATCTACCTAACTGATAAGCCAAGATTAAATTGTTTAGTAAATAAAAATCACTAACCTATCAGCAATAAATTTAAAACTAGTTAGCCATGATTAGACTAGATGACCAACTATAAGTGTGTTTTTCAGAAGTGTCATTTAGGCTTGCACACTTTCAGACTTGTTTCTCTTTTTGGTATGGGGCTGTACCTTTATTGTTTTTACAATCTGCCCTCTTTTCTCTCTTCTATTGTTTTTGTATTTTTGATTTTTATAACTTTGAATGCAATGGTGGATGAAATATTTATAATGGAAAAAAGATAAAAAAGGCTTCAAAACATGACATGGATCAAGAGAAGTAATGTTTGAGCATCCTGCCATTGACAGGACCCCCAAACAGTTCAGCTCCATTCAACTCCTGTAAGAAATAAGCATTGTTACGAGCAGTTGAATGAATGAGATAATGGCCAAGCCATAAGTTGTCAAATTTCTCATGCTTGCCCTTGTCTTCCCTCCTTGAGTCCCACTTTAAAACTTTGTCCCCAATATTGAAATTGTTGGCTTTTGTTCTTCTATCAAAAATTATTTTGATGATGTCTTACTTCTGTAATGCTTTATTATAAACCTCCTCTCTGGTTTGCTGAAGGTGAATGGTCTAATTTATTCTTCTGATCATATCATTATCTTCAGTTTGCAACTCTTGAATCAACTTCATAACTGGCACACCAAGGCTAGTTGGAAAAGTTGCATCAGTACCATATACAAGCTAGAAGGGTGACATACCAATAGATTTCTTCAATGTCAATCGGTCAGCCCATAGTGCATGAACAAGCTTTGTGTGCCAAGACTTCTTGTTTTCCTCCAACAACTTCTTGGTTATGTTTACCAAACTTTTATTTGAGGATTCTGCTAGTCCATTACCTTGAGGATAATAGGCCGTGGAATGACCCAATGTTATCTAATATTTGTGACAGAATTCAACCATCTTCTTGGATCCAAATGTTGTTGCATTATTAATAATGATCTTGGTAGGACAACCAAATCTAGAGAGAATATTAGTCTCTATGAATTTTATAATGACAAAATCATTGGCTTGCCTACAAGGGATGGCTTCTATCCATTTGGTGAGGTATTCTGTGGCAGTGAGAATCCATTTATGCTGGGAAGATGAGGGGGGATGGATTCCTCCTATCAATTCAAGTCCTCACTGCTGAAAAGGGGTTTCAACAGTGATTGGATGTAGAGGTAAGGGTAGCAACTTTCTTTTGCCCTTAAAAAGTTAGCATTTATGATAGGCAATTATCATCTTGTGGACATCTAGAAAGAGAGTGGGCCAATAGTAACCATCCCTTAGGATTTTGTTGGCTGTTTTTTTCTAGTGGAGGTGGCCTCCACATTCTCCTTCATGAAATTAATGCTTTACCTTCTCTGCATCAAACTCAGGTAAACATTTAAGCAATATCCCACTTGCATTCTTCCAATAAATACATTTATCTATAATGCAATAGTTTACAGCTTTTAACTTCAAAAACCTTGCCTTTGTTTTTGATAAACCAGGAGGTGTATTCAAATTAAGCAAAACAAATAAAATATCAGCATACCAAGAGGAATTCATAAAATTGTCTTCAACAATGGGAGTTGAGAATTTTTTTTGTCATCCAAAGCATTTATCATATTAATATCAAGAACTTCAAAATTTGATTTAGCCATTAATCTAGCCAGACCTTGGCCTTTGATGAGTTTAGTGGGCTTGATTTCTAAATCCTATTCAAGAATAACAACTATCCACTTACCTCTCTTACCATCTGGGTCCTGTGTTAGAATGTCTTTCACAACTGAATTTGGGACAAAGGCAATGATGTGTGAGTGAAGGATGTACACTCTGAAGTCTTTTAAAACTTTAACCAAAGTGAAAGCTTGCTTTTCCATAATGTTATACTTCAAAGGAGAATCTCTCAATGCCTTGCTAAAGAATGCAATAGGCTGCTCTTGTCCTTGTGGATTTTTCTGTAAAAGGACAACAACTATTGTATGTTCTGATGCAAATGAAAAAATATAAAAATCTTTTGAAAAATCAGGACTTATTAGAACCGGTGTTTTGGTTAACGCTTGTTTCACCAGCTCAAAGGACTTCTTTGTTTCCAAGGTCCATTTTACCCCTTGCTCCTTCTTCAGCATGTTTTTCATATTCCTAAGGAGCTCAACCAAGTTGGGTATGAACCTTCTCAAGAAATTAATCTTTCCAATGAAAGATTGTAGTTCCTTGATGTTTCTTGGATGAGAGATTTGCAATATGGCCTCAATCCTCTTTGGGTCTATCTTTATACTGATGCAGGGCTAGCCTGCAAATAACCAGGATCTTTTTCGCTCATGCATATATAAACATGCGCCCTTAAACAATTTCAATTTACACGGCAATTTCATCATCTTTTGGAAGCAACAATGGTTATGAAACCACTACACATACACATCATCCCAAATTCAAGCTCACATACTTTCATCATACTTCATACTCATTTCATAGGGCTTTTAAAAAACCCAAATCTCAAATCTTAAAACATAACTTTATACAAAAGTTCAACTCCAATCCAAGTGTATACGCTTTTTAATATATCTATGTTATTTTGCTTTTTAACAAGATGGACAATGTTTAATTCACTAGACCACATGGAAAATTAAATGTCAACCATATGCAGCCACACATGAACTTACCAATACATATCAACCACAATTCATAATGCGCTTTCTCCTTATAAAGCAGGTTTCATACCTCAGCGCCTCACCTAATTGTCGCCCTTGAATTCTGATTCAATTGTTATGATTTAACCCTGCAAACTTAAGTTACATCTTTGTCAGCGTAATCTGAATCTTCTGCTGCAGGAAACATACCCTTGGTAATCACTTTTGATAACAAATGACTGTGTATGCCACTTACAATTCACACATCTGAAATTTACAAATGTATACATTGCTTTCCCATGATATTAACCGATTCGAATTCCGCATGAAGTCACACGCATTCAGAGAAAAAACAAATGTTTTACCAATTTGAAACTACATCCTCCATTAATCATTAGCACCATCAAATCGATGTTTATTGATGTCGATTTCTTCAACAAAATGTGCTTTACAATTCCGCACTCTTCCTATGCATCGAAACCCAGCGCTATTCAACTTAATCTCACAATCCCATACGCTGACATACAGAACCAGACTCGCTTTTTAAAACACGCCTTTCTATTTCATGCTCAGTCTTTCTGCTATAGCAATTACAAAACTCGAATTTATATTCAAAAGCCAATTAACAACAACCTACCTTCCATGAATTTAGCAGCGCTCTTACTAAATTCCAGCAGACTGCGTTTTGCCTTAGACCCAGTTTCCATAACTCAGCGTTTTCAGAATTGAATGGTTGAATCTATTTGAATACAAAATCTGTTCTGCACGTCCTTTAAATTCACTGCAGATTCTAAACTCAATGCAGAAATTAATACACATCGAACAATATGAAATTGCTTACCTCAGCTACTGTTCACTGTGCTGTCAGTTTGCACAAATTGGATTTTTAAAACACTGTCTATTGTTCACTGCGTTGCCTGTTCACACCAAATTGGATTTTTACAACGTTTTCTTTGCTTACCCATCTTTCAATGCTTCCAACACATCGATTTTCCATATTGTCAATCTATGCCAGGACTGAATTCGAAAGCTACTCCGGCAAACACCAATTTTCTACAACGCTCCTGCCTTCAACACGTGTTCTACTGAATTGACTTTCAAAAAAATCGAGTCTCTGCAATTGATACTCTGTTTCATCGCTTAGAAGGGTTTAAACAAGAATTCTGTGCCTACAAGGTTCGACTTCATAAAATTTATATGCAGTTCTGCCTTTGGTTTAAATCAATTTCATTCAACAGAAATTTAACCAACTTACGCCCTCTCCTTTTTTTTAACAGAGATTTAATAGTTTGCGCCCTCACAGATTTATCATTTATTAACTGCACAATCCGTCTTTTGCATAGATCAATTACTCCTTGATTCATCTGCGCTAGCACTCTTGCAAATGTTACATTTCTTTAATGTACTTACACTTCTCGAAAGAACAGCATAATTACTTGCGCTGTATAAATATTACCATCAGAAAACCAAGTGTGAAGTCGATCATCAATTCACTGAATTCCAACTTATATAAGAGAATTTACAACAAACAGATGAAACATTATCACTGTATACTGTTTCACACCTTTGAATTAGGCTCGATTCAACGCCTTCTTATACTCAAACAAATTTGCATTTAACAATATCCACATCGATTATTTAAATCGATCTACCAAATACAATTCATTCAGTTGTTTTGTTTGAATTCATAAATGCATCCAATACAAGTGCACATTAATCAACCCGCAGTTTCAGAAATTTACAAGAACCAAATGTATAATCCCAATCAACCAATATATACAATCTGAAACACACAAAATTACTTACAATTCTCGTCTCGGCCAGGTATTCGAAACTGATGGCCCTCTATAAACTGCCTGAAGGCATCCAACAGAAAACCTCTCACTCTCACACTCACACACTCACAATCTCAATGTATTTTCTCTCAAAACCCCCTCCTATTTATACAATTTTAAAAAATCATTTAATTAAATGCTCAATCCCTTCAATTCCTCAACAAACCCCTAAATCTCTCAACATCCCTAAAGGATAGATCTTTATCCCTAAAATCCTTCAACTAATTAAATTCCCTCATATCCTTTTATTAATAAAAAGATATTTACAAAAATCCTCACCTTCTCCTATTTTATTCAAATTCATTAATAAAATACTAAAAATTACCACACCCCCTTTTAACATATTTACAAAATAAAAAAACACCCTTGATGCTCCTGCATCAGACTCCCCATGTAAGAAAATTCATGACCACCTGGTCATAAGTCTGGATATTTCCTCCTGGATCCCAAATTTTATTTTGTAATCTTTCTTTACTTATCAATTGCTTTATTGCTGTTGTTAACTGCTGTTGTCCTCCAGGTTTCCATATTTTGTGTTGTAGTGCTCCACTTGCTCTGCCTTCCAAGTCTGCTACAGTCTTTCTCTTGTTGTTTCTCCTTTTATTTCTTGCTGCTGTCTTTAATCCTCCTTCACTCTGGCTTTCTTCAAGATCAATGATCTTCAATAACTCAGTGTATTCAAAAATTATTTTGCCATCCTCCTTATTCTGAATATGACTATGAGTAGTCATTTCTTCAACAGTCTTCAATAACTGTTTATCTTTCCTCAAGTCAATGTGACCTGCAAACACACAACAACCTTTAGTTTTCAAAATACAATACCTTCCATTTTCTTTTGATGCTTCAAGCACCAATCCTCCATCATAGATCTTTTGGATTTCAATGGATCCTTCTTGCGGTGACTTCAAATCAATATGAATTTGTTCTAGTTTCCTGAACTCGTTCATCAGCTTGCCATTCAACCTCTGTTGCAATAGCTTCCATTTCACCCTTTTCTTCAGTCTCCATCTGTATCTTCAGTTTTTACTTGTCTTTCTTTGTACTACCAGACCAATTTCTGGTTCTTCATTTTGCTGCCAGCTTCTATACTTCTGCAAATTGATACCTTCCTCATATTCACTCTCATGTAGCTGATCATTCCTTCCAAATTTCTGGTTACTTCCATCTTCATCTTGCCGAGTCAATATTTTTGTCTCTTTTATGCCTCCGAGGACATAACTCCGTTGTTGCTCCTGATCCTTCATCTCACCTTCAAATAATCGCTGCTCAATTTCTCTGATTTCAGCATCATATTTATTAATGCTGTCTTCGACACCTTTTCCTCCATCAGGTTCTGTAAGCTTCGCTTCTCCTTTAGGTTCCTTGAGTAATCTTTCCAAGAATTCTATCTCCTTATGAAATCTCTCCAGCAAATCATCACAATTTCCAGTCTCAGCTTCATTCTTTTCCTGACAATCCTCCTGAGTTGACCTGTTTTCCACATTATCATATTGCAAACATATTTCATCAATTCCATTAAACAAATTCATTGGTTTACCTTTTTGTAGTCCCACCATGGAATTGTCTTTAGACTGCTGGTCTATATCAACCTCATTTGACTATTTCACACCAAACAGGATTTCATCTATGAACTCTTTCTGTTGCAAATGATCAACACCTTCTTCCTCTAAAAAGGATTCTTCATCATACTTTACCTCAAGAGCTTCATTCCTGGTTGTGACAATTTCAATCGACTGTCCATCATCCTCTGCATATCCTGCAAACATACACAAACTGTAAGAATCAAAATCACAAGGCTGCATTGCCTCATCTGCTTCCTTTGTCAACATATCTTTGAATTGTTCTGGACTCTGCCGATAGTCCATGAGATCTTCAACTGACCTCTCACTATCCTCTTCCCCTAACATCTCACCCTGTTCTGGTCTGCAAATGGAAACTTCCAATTCTACCTCTGCTTCTCTGAGTTTCTCTGATTCCTCTTGAGCATTCAATATCTGCTCAATCTTTCTCAATTCTTCTACTATCTCTGACTTCACTTGCTGATTTCTCCTTTCTCGTAGCCTTGGCCACTTTACTCTTTTCCTCATGGTCCAAACACTTTTCTGCAGCATCTTCATCAATATTCCAATTTGGAAATCTATCTCATCTTTCTCTCGGTCAAACTCTTCTTGACTCATCCTCATGCCATTTGCTTTGGCATCTTCCCTTCTGCTGTGGCTTCTTTGTGAACTTCTGCTATGACTATCTGTAGTCATTTTCTGCTCCTCTCTTTCCATGAGCTCCTCGCACCTCTGCAACAGTAAGTCCTCCTTACTGCAATCTTACCTCACTAAGCTCTCCTCACTCAGTCTTTTGGTAAGCACGATCCCCTATCTGGAATCTTCTCCTGAGCAACACCTTTGCTCCCTCTAGGCTTCTGCAATCTCTCACTCTCTCTTTCGAAGACACTTCAATTGTCCTCTCTGTCCAATCTCTTGTTGGATTCTACAGGTTCACTGCACTCCTAAGGACTTTCCTTATTCTGCTTTTAAGAACGCATCTGGTTCTTCTCTCACGGCTTCTCTTGATTTATATTGCTACTCTTTCTGATGCTGTCACCTGTGCTTTGAATGGATTTCCTCACAGCTGCAATCTTGTACTAAACTTTATTCAAAAAACAAACATATTCAATTTCAACAGAGCCAGGCTCTGATACCAAAATGATGCAGGGCTAGCCTGCAAATAACCAGGATCTTTTTCGCTCATGCATATATAAACATGCGCCCTTAAACAATTTCAATTTACACGGCAATTTCATCATCTTTTGGAAGCAACAATGGTTATGAAACCACTACACATACACATCATCCCAAATTCAAGCTCACATACTTTCATCATACTTCATACTCATTTCATAGGGCTTTTAAAAAACCCAAATCTCAAATCTTAAAACATAACTTTATACAAAAGTTCAACTCCAATCCAAGTGTATACGCTTTTTAATATATCTATGTTATTTTTCTTTTTAACAAGCTGGACAATGTTTAATTCACCAGACCACATGGAAAATTAAATGTCAATCATATGCAGCCACACATGAACTAACCAATACATATCAACCACAATTCATAATGCGCTTTCTCCTTATAAAGCAGGTTTCATACCTCAGCACCTCACCTATTGTCGCCCTTGAATTCTGATTCAATTGTTATGATTTAACCCTGCAAACTTAAGTTACATCTTTGTCAGCGTAATCTGAATCTTCTGCTGCAGGAAACATACCCTTGGTAATCACTTTTGATAACAAATGACTGTGTATGCCACTTACAATTCACACATCTAAAATTTACAAATGTATACATTGCTTTCCCATGATATTAACTGATTCGAATTCCGCATGAAGTCACACGCATTCAGAGAAAAAACAAATGTTTTCCCAATTTGAAACTACATCCTCCATTAATCATTAGCACCATCAAATCGATGTTTATTGATGTCAATTTCTTCAACAAAATGTGCTTTACAATTCCGCGCTCTTCCTATGCATCGAAACCCAACGCTATTCAACTTAATCTCACAATCCCATACGCTGACATACAGAACCAGACTCGCTTTTTAAAACATGCCTTTCTATTTCATGCTCAGTCTTTCTGCTATAGCAATTACAAAACTCGAATTTATATTCAAAAGCCAATTAACAACAACCTACCTTCCATGAATTTAGCAGCGCTCTTACTAAATGCCAGCAGACTGCGTTTTGCCTTAGACCCAGTTTCCATAACTCAACGTTTTCACAATTGAATGGTTGAATCTATTTGAATACAAAATCTGTTCTACACATCCTTTAAATTCACTGCAGATTCTAAACTCAATGCAGAAATTAATACACATCGAACACTATGAAATTGCTTACCTCAGCTACTGTTCACTGCGCTGTCAGTTTGCACAAATTGGATTTTTAAAACGCTGTCTATTGTTCACTGCGTTGCCTGTTCACACCAAATTGGATTTTTACAACGTTTTCTTTGCTTACCCATCTTTCAATGCTTCCAACACATCGATTTTCCATATTGTCAATCTATGCCAGGACTGAATTCGAAAGCTACTCCGGCAAACACCAATTTTCTACAACGCTCCTGCCTTCAACACGTGTTCTACTGAATTGACTTTCAAACAAATTGAGTTTCTGCAATTGATACTCTGTTTCATCGATTAGAAGGGTTTAAACAAGAATTCTGTGACTACAAAGTTCGACTTCATAAAATGTATATGCAGTTCTGCTTTTGGTTTAAATCAATTACATTCAATAGAAATTTAACCAACTTACGCCCTCTCCTTTATTTAACAGAGATTTAATAGTTTGCGCCCTCACAGATTTATCAGTTATTAACTGCACAATCCGTCTTTTGCATAGATCAATTACTCCTTGATTCATCTACGCTAGCACTCTTGCAAATGTTACAGTTCTTTAATGTACTTACACTTCTCGAAAGAACAGCATAATTGCTGGCGCTGTATAAATATTACCATCAGAAAACCAAGTGTGAAGTCGATCATCAATTCACTGAATTCCAACTTATATAAGAGCATTTACAACAAACATATGAAACATTATCACTGTATACTGTTTCACACCTTTGAATTAGGCTCGATTCAACGCCTTCATATACTCAAACAAATTTGCATTTAACAATATCCACATCGATTATTTAAATCGATCTACCAAATACAATTCATTCAGTTGTTTTGTTTGAATTCATAAATGCATCCAATACAAGTGCACATTAATCAACCCGCAATTTCAGAAATTTATACGAACCAAATGTATAATCCCAATCGACCAATATATACAAACTGAAACACACAAAATTACTTACAATTCTCGTCTCAGCCAGGTATTCGAAACTGATGGCCCTCTATAAACTTCCCGAAGGCATCCAACAGAAAAACTCTCACTCTCACACTCACACACTCACAATCTCAATGTATTTTCTCTCAAAACCCCTTCCTATTTATACAATTTTGAAAAATCATTTAATTAAATGCTCAATCCCTTCAATTCCTCAACAAATCCCTAAATCTCTCAACATCCCTAAAGGATAGATCTTTATCCCTAAAATCCTTCAACTAATTAAATTCCCTCATATCCTTTTATTAAATAAAAAGATATTTACAAAAATCCTCACCTTCTCCTATTTTATTCAAATTAATTAATAAAATATTAAAAATTATCACACCCCCTTTTAACATATTTACAAAATAAAAAAAACGCCCTTGATGCTCCTGCATCATATACCCTCCTCTGAAATAATGTGCCCAAGAAGTTTTCCTTCTTGGAGACCAAATGGTGTTCTCTTAGGGTTTAAACATATCCCAAACTTTCTGCATTTCTCGAATACTGTTCTCAAATGTGCTAGGTGCTCTTCATCTGTCTTTGAAAACACAGTAACATCACCAAGGTAAATAATGATGAAGTAGCCTAATTCTTCCGAGAATGCTATGTCCATGGCTCTCTGAAAGGTTTCTCCAGCATTCATTAGACCAAAGGGCATTTTCACATACATGAAAGTGCCCCAAGCTGTAGTAAAAGCTGTCTTTAATTTATCATTAGGGTGGACTAAGATCTGATTGTACCCTGAATAGCCATCAAGCAAAGAAATTCTTTTTGAACCAACTACCCTTTGTAAAATATGGTCCATCTTGGGTAAAGGGTAGTTTTCCTTCAATGAAGCTTTGTTTAAGTCTCTAAAGTCTATACAAAGCCTAATATCTCCTGTCTTCTTCCTAACTGACACCAGATTAGAAACCCACTCAGAATATCTAATAGGGACAATAATACCAGCTTCATACATTTTCTTAATCTCCTTCTCAACCAAAGGTAATTGAATAGGGTTTATTTTGCGCAGTTTCTGTTTGAATGGCTTTTGGTTTTCCTTGAGAGGAATTTTGTGTTGAATTATTTCAGTGTCATAGGAATTCAGATCTTCATAACTCCACGCAAAAACATCTGAAAATTCTTTAAACAACTCTATGTATTTGAGTTTAATGTGAGATGGTAAAGTCTTAGACAGTTTAATCATCTTCGGTTTTAGTTTACTGCCTATATTACACTCTTCCACTTCAGTCTCTACAGGCTCCAGTTTTGGCTTCTTGGCCACGTCGTTGAAATCAAACAACTCTTTTAAAGGGGACAGGCCCTTTAGCAAACTTTCATCATTAGACTGTAGAGTTTCTAAGTCCTCTGTTTCTATCCCTGCAATCATTTCTGTTTTAAACACTGTTACTGATCAAATAGGTAACCTAACCTCAAAACGGGAACTATAGCCCAAAAAGACTCAAAAAACATGAAAAAACACCCCAAAAACAAAAAGTGTGTATTCCAGAACGCACTTCGTTTTTTTTTAAGGTCAAATTTCAACATTTTATAAAATTATGGTAAAAAAAAAATTGTTTCTTGGAAAAAGGATTGAAAAAACACCCCAAAAACAAAAAGTGTGTATCCCAGAATGCACTTCGTTTTTTTTGAAGGTCAAATTTCAATATTTTATAAAATTATGGTAAAAACAAAATCGTTTCTTTAAAAAAGGATTGAAAAAACACCCTCAAAACAAAACCAGTTGATGCTGGAATAATAAAAAAAAAAAATTGTGTCATACTTTTGGCATTTTTAAAAATAGAAGTAACATTTTTTAATTTTTAAAATTCAAACATTAAAAAAAACCTAAAATTTAAGAAAAAAATAAATTTAAAAAATAAAAACATTTAAAATCTTAAAATTTAAAAATATATGAAGATAAAAAAATAAAAATAAAAACAAAATAAAAATTTTAATTCAAACATTAAAAAAAAACCTAAAATTTAAGGAAAAAAAAACAATAAACAAAAAAAATTTAAGATTAAAATTTAAAAAAATATAGAAATTATAATATAAAAATAAAAACAAAAACAAAATATTAAATTAAAAAAAAAAAAAAAGTTAAAAAAAGAAGGAAATTATAAAAAATAAAATATAGAAATTAAATTTTAAAAAAGCAAAAGAAAATGCCTATTAAATAAATAAAAAATAAAAAAAAAAAATTAAAAAAAAATAAATTTAAGGAAATACATTAAATTTTAATAGATTTAAAAATTTAAAATACAAATATAAAAAAAACATTATTTAAATTAAAAGTAAAAAATGAAAAATTAATTAAAGGTAAAAAATAAAAATAAAATACAGTGAAAATATTAAATTTAAAACAATATATATTAAAAAAACAAATAAACTATAAAAAATAAATTAAATTTAAATTATAAAAAATAAAATATATATATGAACTTAAATTAAAATATGTATATATATCAGATTTTATTAAATTAAAAAAAAAATTAATATTAAAATAACAAATTAAATTTAAAAACAAAAATATTAAATTTTAATAAATAAACAAATAAACAAATAAATTTTGAAAGAAAAAATAAATTTTAAATATAAAAGAAAAAAAAAAAACATTGTTAAAATAAAAACTTTAAAAATCAATTAAAAATGGAAAATTGAAAAAAACAAAAAATAAAAATAAAAATAATATTAAATAAAAAAAAATAAAATAAAAAACAAACTAATTTAAAAAAAATAAGTTTAATTAAAAAAAAATCTAATTTTAAATACACAATTTTAATTGAAATATAAAAATATAAAAATTTTATGTTATTAACAAAAAAAAAATATTGATAACAAAGTAAAACATTTAAAAAACAATAATAATTCAAATAAATTTAAAAAAAAAATACAAAATTTATTAAATTTTATAAAATAATAAATGAAAATTATTTAAAAAAAAAATCAATTAAATAAAAAAAAAAGCAAAATTTAATAAAAATTACTAACAAAATAAATTTAAAAAAATAATTAAAACAAAAAAAATAATTAAATAATAATAATAATAATAATAATAATAATAATAATAAAATTATATTTTATATAAAAAATTTAAATTTTTTGAAAAAAAAAAAGAATTAAAAAAAAGAAAAAAAGAAAAAAAGAAAAAAAAAAGAGGCGGTGGTGGTGGTGGTGGGGGCGACGCCACCCGGCCGCCCGCCCAGGCGACGGCGGAGGCCGACCGGTGGGCGGGCGGGGTGGCTGCGCAGCCCCTCGCCCACCCATCGGCCAGCCTCCGCCGCGGCCTGGGCAATGAGGGCCGATTCCTCCGCCGCCACTTGGGTGGGAGGCCGGGTGGCGCCGCTGCCACCACCACCACTGCCACCATTTTTTTTTTTTTAAATTGATTTTCTTTTTTTAATTTTTTTTTTTTAAATTTGATTTTTTATTTAAAATATAATTTGTTTTGTTTTTTTTTTTTTTAATTTTGTTTTTTTTGTTTTTTTTTTTTAAATTTTATTATTATTATTATTATTATTTTAAATTTTTAATATATATATATATATATATATATATATATATATATTTTATTTGATTTTATTTTTAATTTTTAATATTTTTATTTTAATTTGATTTATTTTAATTTATTTTAATTTCAAAAAATTATTATTATTATTATTATTTTTTAAATTCAATTTTTTTTAATCTTAAATTCAATTTTTTTATTTTTTATTTTTATTTTTATTTTTTAATTTTTATATTTAATATTATAGATTACTTATTTTTTAAAATTTAAAATTTAAAATTTATTTATTAAATTTATTAAATTTTAATTTAATTTAATTGTTTTTTTTAATTTTTTAGTTTATTTAGTTTTTCATTTTTAAAATCTATAAATTGTTTCATTAAAAAAAAAAGCACTAAATTTATGTGTATTTGTTTTTTAATTATTTGCATGTGGTTTTTTTCATTTTTTTTGTTTTTTAAAAATAGTTTGTTTGTTTTTTTTTTCCTTCTTATTATTTTTTTTAATTTAAATTTTTTAATTAATTAATTAATTTATTTATTATTTTTTTTTAATAAGTTACAAAAAAATGTTTTTGATGTTTTTTTTTTTAATTTTTTTGGTCAATTTTTGTTTTTTTTTCTTTAAATTATGTGTTTTTTTTTTCAAATTTTGTCATTTCCTTTGATATAATTTTCAAATATTTTTGTTTTTTTAAATTTATTTTTGTTTAAATTTTTTATTTTTATGAGCTATTTTTGTTTTTTTTTACATTTTTATTGGGTTTTTTTATTGTTTTTATATATATATTTTTTATCTAAGTTTTGTTTTTTATTACCAACATGAAAATCACCACTCTAAAAAAAAAGGTTGATGCAGCATCAATACGTTTCAAAATTAGCATGAAAATCACCGCTCTAAAAAAAAAAAGTTGATGCAGCATCAATACGTTTCAAAATTAGCATGAAAATCACCACTCTAAAAAAAAAAGTTGATGCTGCATCAATACATTTCAAAATTAACATGAAATTCACTAACATTTTAAAACAAATATTCATACTTGTCAGAGGTTTTATTGTTGGGAGTTTGCTGATTGCTTTTACTTCTAAGGTCATATTCCCTTTGAGATTCTATGATGACATTCTCCATGTCTTGATAATAACTTTCATCATTATCTCTTTTGTCATCATGAGGTGTGTACAGACCTTATTTTCTATCATAATGAACCTCAAAGTCATCATTATCTACTCCCAGCATGTTGATATCATCTTCCTCTATTTTCTCATCTATGTATTCAACCTCACTCACATAGTTTTTATGAAAGGGAGGAGTGATCTATTGATCATCTTCCCTTGGTCTATTTTGAGGCTGGTTCCTTCTGAAATTTTGATTTTGGTTCTGGTTTCTATTTTGAGGAGCAGTTTGGTTTTGAATTGCTTGTTCTCTCTCAAGAATGCTCATTTTCTTCATCATCTCCTCCATCATTATTTCCATCTTTGAGCTGGAAGTAGAACGTGTAGTTTCCTCTCTGAAGGATACTCTCTTCTCATTCTTCATTCTTGCTCTTTTCTCCATTAAGTTAACTTCCACAGCAAGAGCCCCTTTTTGCATATCTTCAAGGGTTAAAGGGTCTCTTTATCTCAGTTGATAGGCCATTTTAGGGTCAAACCCTTCAGGAAACTTGTTTAAAGTTGAGCCTTGTGGAGGTTTTAGATCTGGGGGAAGTGCATTATACACACTATTAAATATAGTGCAATAAGATTGTACACTTTCCCCAGTGTTCTTGTGGAGATTTTTGTAATCAGAAAGTATTTTAAGAGGGTTTTTTCTCACTTCCCATTTGTTTAGGAATGTATGATGGAAGGCTTGGAGATCATTTATACTGTGGGGGGTTAAGCCTTTAAACCATTTTCTTACTTCTCCCCCCAAACTCTGAGCAAATAGTCTAATATTGACATAATCCTTATCAATTTCATTTCTGTCAAAATAGTCATTCATCTTATCCACATGTTGTGATGCAGTTGTATCATTACTGGCATCATACAATGGAATTTTGGACTGATATTCCTGTCGAAGATTGATTAAGGGTATAGGAAGGACTAAGGGAGCATACCATGATGCCATGATAGGAGGTGTGGGTGGATTCACAAGAGGTGGATTAACAAGAGGGAAAGTGGGTTGGAGTGGAGTGGTTTGAACAGTGGATGTTGGATGAGCAGATGTGGACGTACCAGCAATAGATTGCTGAGCTGATCTTGGATGAGAGACACCAAAATTGTGAAGGAAATGTAAATCAGGCAGTGTTGTTTCTCTACTACCAGGATATTCACTTGTTTCTAGTGATGAAAGTGAAGACTCAGAGTCTATCTGAATTATATCATCAAGTGACCTAGTTCTAAATGGATTTATTAAGTAAACTTGTGATTGTTGTAGAGCTGCAAGATTTTCAGGAACTAAATTAGCTCCCAAGGGTGATCTGAAAACAGTTGAAAATTTTATCTTAGGAGACTTCCTAAGGATACTTTTCGGGTTATCAACTATCTCAGGTAGGTTTGGGCCAGGATAGGCTGTAGTATGAATCTTTCTAGGAGCCACTATGCAGTGTTTTCAGACCCTACTAAACAAGAAAATTTCAACTAGATATGACAATCTTAAAGAGGTTAACTGATTTTATAATAAGAAAATTTTTAATCCTAAATTCCTTTAACTGAGTTTTTATAATGTTAATGGTTCTTCCTAGTGGAGTCTTAAGGTCTGTTTAGGATTTTTTGAGTCGCCAAGTGGAAGTTTTTAGCTCCTTTGGAGGTAAAAGATTTTATGGTCCACCACCATGTTTATTGAATACCAATCTGAAATATTTTTGGGTTTTTTTGAGTTATTTTTCAGTCCTATTGGTTCTAAGAGTGTCCTAGATCTGTTTCAAAACTTAGCTATGATTATGATACAAAAACAGTCTACTCTTCTGGCTAAGCTAGCTGATATTTCAAGGTTTGACAAGGTCTTATGAGAATCCTAGGGTTTGCCTAGTTTGTCATTGATTCTAACAATTTTTATGATGATTACCGTTTGCTTGGTAGTGCTTGAAAGGGCTGCTTTTTCTCACTAAACAATGTTTGTTCACTAGTAAAAAATGATGAAATTAATGACTAGGAGACTAAAAATGTTAGTCACCGCAATTATTTCAAGTGAATTACTACTAAATTTGAGCAATTTTAAGTGACCGAACTAAAAATGACTAACTTAAATGACTAATTTAGTATTGAAATAAAATATACGACTAGATAATAAGTGACTAAACTAAAAGCGACTAACTTAAACTACTAATTTAGTCTAGGGATAAAATATATGACTAGATAATAAGTGACTAAAGTAAAAGTGACTAACTTAAATGACTAATTTAGTCTAGGATTAAAATATATGACTAGATAATAAGTGAAAAAATTAATAATGATTAATGTAAATGACTATTATAGTCTAAGAATAAAAATATGGCCAAATAACAAGTACAACAAGTATATGAATTAGTCATTTATGTCAGTTATTTTTAATTGTGTCACTCCATATATGGAAAATTTCAATTTTGGTACTGAAGTGTTACATTTCACTATAGCCGGTGTCTCTGGATCCATTTGCAGTGTTAAAATTTAGAGACAAGGGGGTCTATGAATTTATAGTGTTAAAATTATGAATACCCTTTGGTCTCTAAAGTTTAACAGTGCAGATGGATTCATCTACAATTAACATAATTGCATGTATCATCTATCAACTTTACACTAATGCCTTCATTATAATTTTAGTAAAGGTAATATTAATTAGATAGCCAAACTAATATTTATATTTATATTTAATATTTGGCCATAAAGTTTAATTTTAAACTTCATTGATTTATGTTAAAAGTGTGAGTTGTTTTAAATCCAAGGTTAAATTTTCATATTTACATTTAATAACTAGATAAATATAACATTTCTTATGTTAAACATGTGAGTTCATTTAAATCTAGTATTAAATCATCATATTTACATTTGATAAATACTAAATAGATAAACCTACAATATATATTTATAGACCTATTTAGTATAAAATAGGTATGAACATTTATTAATTTAAGTATGAAACTTAATTAAATTTTTAATGATGTATGAACCTTTGTTTTTTTGTAAGTCAATTTTATATTCATGTAGGAAAAAAGGAGTACATATAGCTAGTTACAAAGTAGGTGATCTCACCTCGACTTGGTTTGTTGACAAAAAATTGCACCAGATGCAAAAAAAATGCAAAAGAGGGACTAGGGACATTGTCCATAAATGGTTGGGCCAAAGACACAAAAACACATATAAAACATAAAGAACACCAAATAGCATACTATTCGTCCAACGTTATGGATGCAGGGTTGTCCGGGGTTGTTCCTAGATGCAGTGGAGGACAGAAGTCACACTGACCGTGCCCTTCAAAGTGCGCCAACCAAGTCTCCAGCTATTATACTTTCTCAATGAGTTGATTTTGGCCTCGCCAAACAACTACTAATATCTCTCCTGGACTTGGCACTGTAAATAGTGCATTCAGTCCAATGTTGCCATCTTCTCTGCATGCTCCTCATGACATAATCTCTCAGTTTTGTCCACTCTTTCCATAAGGTTGTTGATAAGTGCGTGATTTTTCTCTAGGAAAAAATGTTGGTTAACCTGCCCCTCATTTACCTCAAATTAATCAAACCCACGATTCCCCTTGCCACCACAGCCTCCTCCATTCTGATGACTCTGTTTTTGAACCCTCAAACCCCCACCTATGTTATCCCCCCACTTACCTCCTCCACCACCCCCATGCGCACCCACACTAGCGATTTGTGCATGCCCCACAGTCTTTCCACCCTGGTGTGGAGCCGCCATGATTATTTATGAGTCTGCCACCCCCATAGGGCCATGGATGATAGGGGAGAGAGAACACCCACACCACACCAGTGGCTTCATAATTCTCCAAGGTCGAGGAACCCTGTTGTGTGCAGAGTCGAGAGACCAGACCCCCCACTATAGAAAACAAACACCAACAGTGAGGGAGCCAAATGTCTTCTCCCACCACCACAAGGAAGCACAGAGACACCTCCCACTACCAGATAAATACTTCCACCACCAGCAAAAGCAAATACTATCACCCACCAAACTAACACAGGAACTTCAATAACAAATGATGAAAAAATAGCTAACACCTGAGCATAACTCCCCCACGGCAGTGACCAGCCTCCAAATTATCCACATAGAGACCACACACCAATCCACCAAACACCGTCACACCCACGCTGGAAGGCACGAAATTTGGAAAAGAAACTAGTTTTCTACCATCACCCTCGAGGTTTCCTGGACTACAAATTCTAGCTTCCTCTCCTATCATGAAAAAACAGGCTCACTAAAAGCCAAGAAAAATGGAAACGAGTGATCTCACTTCCCTTCAACTTCCTATCCTCAACCCAGATGTAGTCAATGGATAAGAAATTGAACAACAGGGACCGATTGAACACACTACACTAGTGAATTCCCATGAAAAGCACACACATTAAACCACGTGCACTCCTTCCATAAACCTTACTGCGACGTTTACGCTTCCTCTTCATAGGCCACCATCAAGACCAACACTAAACCATATTTAGGATTTTAATGTTGGGCTCCCTCATCTTCCCTTGCCTTATCCTTTCAACAGATCTGAACTCCAATGCACAATTATTTTTCACACGATTTGCCAAAGTGAAGCAAGTAACTCTCAACCCATAACCCATTAAATCCTCACCCCTAACCCCTAAAATCCTTAACTGTTAAATCCCCTAACCCCTAAGCCCCTAATCCCTAATCCCAGCTTAACCACTAACTCATTATTCACCTAACCCCTAACTGCGCCTAAATCCCCTGACCCATAAGCCCCCAATCCCTAATCCCTTAACCACTAATTCATTATTCCCCTAACCCCTAAATGTGCCTAAATCCCCTAAACCCTAACCCCTAAAACCCTAACCCCATAATCACTAACTCATTATTCTCCTAACCCCAATCCCTGATCCCTTAACCTCTAACTCATTATTCCCCTAACCCCTAAATGTGCCTAAATCCCCTAACCCCTAACCCCTGAATCCTTAACCCCTTAACCACTAACTCATTATTCCCGTAATCCCTAACCCTAAGCCCTAAGCCCCTAATCCCTAATCCCTTAACGAATAACTCATTATTCCCCTAACCCTTATAACGGTCCTTAAAACTCATTGAGACTATCCATTCCAAAAAAGAGCAAGTCTAGTTGGGACCTACGATCAGGTTAATTCCCCCATGTTGGCAAGATTAAAATGGTTAATCTTCGATATAAAAAATGTAAATCTAATCTTTCATTAAAAAGAGTGAACCATACCCTCTCTGCCAAGCTATTACTATCGGTTGCTTGGCCTCTTCTTGCTCTCACATGAATGTAATCTTGCTTGAATGGTACAGAAGAAGGTTTCACATTATCAACTATTTGTTTGGGACAAATTTCAGTTGTTTCATCACTATTACATTCTTCAAGCTGATCCTTTAAATCATCCTAGTATTTTGTACTCTCTCCAACTTTGTAGTGCTTTCCATTCTTCTCAGTCTCATCTATTTCCTTGGTTTGTTAAGGGACAAGATAAACAACATTAGGATGTTTTTGCAACAAACAAGGGTATTTCCAGGACACAATCAGGTGGAGCAAGAGTATAATTTCCAACTTTCTCATGAATGTGGGACACTCGAACTTAAGATTTTCTGTATCAGTCATGAGGTGCAATGTGGTTATTGAGACTTCATCAGATGTCCATTCTCTGGACTCAAATTATGTGACAGAACTGTGGCTAAGTTTAAAACTGGATATTGAACATACATTTGGTTTAATTGCAGTAGACATTTTCATCAATAAATGTAAATAAATGGCTAACAAATACTAGAAATTAATAGATAGAGAAGACATGGCAACAATCAACAATACCTAAAAAATTGTTACATTGAGACACAAAGAATAAATAACTATTGTGCACAAACAGAGACCAACGAAACTATCATCTTAATCCATAACCCCTTGAACACTAATTCCCAACCCTTAACCCATTTAACCCATAAACCCTAAACCTCTAAACCCTTAACCCCTAACCCCTAAACCCTTAACCTATAACCCATTTAACCCCCTGAACCCTAAACCTCTAAAACCTAAACCCCTCACCCTTAAACCCTAATTCTTAGCCCCTAACCCATTTAACCCCCTAAACCCCTAAAACCGTAACCCATTTAACCCCCTAAACTTAACCCCATTAACCCCTATCCCCTAACTCGTAAAATCCTTAACTGCTAAATCCCCTAACCCCCTAATCCTATAAACCCCTAACCCATTTAACCCCTAAAACCTAAACTCTAAACCCTTAACCCCTAACCCATTAAACCCCCTAATGCAACAAGCAGATGCCAAGCCAAACTGCATTACCTTTTTATTCACAATGATGTTATTCATTGACAAGATTTATTCAAACCAAAAATTTTTCCATGGCGTAGGGTAAGGATTAACTCGAAATCGATGGCCTTTTAGGTGTTAATATGTTTTGGTTGATTGGATACTGCGCTTGCCATGTGTTGATTTAGAGAGAAACCACTGCAAGTAATGATATGGTCCCCAAAACACAGAAGGACCCATGAATGCGACTCTGTGTTTTCCATGAGAATGAAGGAAACCCTTTGAAACATGCAATAAGAAAACACGTGGAATTGAAATGTCAATTGAGGATAACATAAAAACGAGGTTGTAGAGAATTTGATGAAAGACGAAAAAAAAAATGCTACTGTAATGAGGCATCCTTTTCAGTATTTTGGGAAAGAATAAGTTTAAGAAGCTCGAAATAACTCTTGGATTCATGTTCAATGAGTGACCATAAACTTAGGGGTGTTAGAGTGGCTAATAATCATAATTTATGGTGGATGATATTCACCATACATAACATTTGTCGTTTAGGTCATTTGTTTGGTGGTCAATGTTGGTGAATCAATATATTATATCATGGCATCATATATTTATTTTTTAAAGGAAAAAATCTATTGAACATGAAATAAGTTGCATCTTGTGTAAATGTTTAATGTCGTGATGTTGTGAATGGTTTGAACATTATATGTATCATATATTTGTAATCACTTCTTTCAATTTTACTTTAAGAAATAAAGGAAGAGGTGCAGGGCCTTACCATAAGAAGGAATTTCACGTCTAACTCGTCTCCTCATATCATTCAAACATTAGTCCATAAATCAAACACATACCCTAATTTCTCTAATATGGAAACCCTTGGATGCATATGATAATGAACTCCTCCCAACCGCTAGTTCTAACCCAACTATTGAATGTCTTTGGTTGGCATGTGTAAATGGCTTTAATGGATCTATGAATATGTATGAAATCCAATTTTGCATTGAAATGATACAAATACCCAAATTAACATGAGGTATAGAAATTTCAACCTTACAACTCTCTCATCCAATTTTAAATACTTCACTAATTAGTGAAGGGGTAATCTACTTAACTGTATATTTATTAAAAGCACTCACAGTAACATAAGAAAGTAATAATATTATTTAATATAAAGTTATAATATAGGTATATGCTAAATTGGCATGTGAAACCCCCTTGTTCGTGGGACAATGGATGCCCTTCATGTAATGATTCAAACCTGTGACATTTAAAAGGGAAACAATTTAACACAATTCTAACAAGTAAATACAAACTTAATTTGTATATGTATCAAAGTTCATCTAAGTGTTGCATGACATGCTTAATTTTGCACAAAATCAACAGAACTCGTGAAGGGTTGATCACAATAGGCATGTATGGTCGATTCTGATTATCATAGGTATATTAGTTTGGTTTTCCCAATCCACAAATTGCACACATTGTTACTATTTTTAAAGGTATGCCATGTTGGTTTACTTGTTCAACATCATGCACATTTGGCCGTGTTCATTAAAGGCATTTTAGTTCATTGAAAAAACCAATATCTTGTCAAGATGGTCAACTTAGATTGGTGATGTATTAGGCTGGTTATTAACATCTATTTTTTATTAACACTATCTAGGAGAAAACAAAATAACTTATAAATACAATTGCCTTTCTTTTTGAAAAACATCAAAACATTTATAACTTTTAATAACTAAAAAAAATTGAAATATTTATTATATTCAAATAATATTCTAAAAAATAAAAATATTTATTATATTTAAATAATATTCTTTTTACATTGGCCTTTTTCAATTGGAATTTCATTTTCCCGCCAACGAGGATTGCCATGAAAATGCCCACAAAACACATTGATTCAGAATTCGGTAATGCTATCGACCTCGGTACCTGCATCATCAACATCTTGCAGCAAGTGCAAGCGAGGCCAGTGGAACGAAGCTCTGGGTGTACTCCATCAAATGCACCAGAAGGGAATCTCGGTCGATTTCAATACCTATGCATCTCTTTTGTAGACCTGTGGCAATGCCAAAGAAAAACACAAGGCTACGCCCAACATGGTTTTCCCGTTCCTGTCATCGAATTGGTTAGTATTCTACATTTGTCTCCACTTCTATTGGTTTCTATTCATAAACCTATGGTCGTATCCATGTTGGGTTAGCTTTGATAAACGCCCTCTCTGGTTTTTTTAGGTTTACATGGCGGTTGGTTGTTATAAGTACAAAATCCCAATTGATATTCGTGGAAATCGCTGCTATTTTTATTTTGTTGCGGATAAGTTTCAGGTTAAATATATTCTAATGCATGGCACTCTGTTAGAGTTTGGAATAAGGGGAAAATTTAATTAAGGTTTGATTAAATTATGCATTCTCAAAGAATGTTTCACAAGCTGTCTTGAATGTCGCATGTTTGCGTTTTTTCTTTAAATGATTTCCTGATGATGGGATTATATGTGGAAAGCCCTGCTACTTTTATTTTGTTGGAGATTAGTTATATTCTAATGCATAACATTATGTTAGAGTTTATGATGAAGGGAAATTTACTAGAGCTTGGATTAAATTATGCACTCTCTAAGAGATTTTCTCAAGATTTCTGGAATGTCTTATGTTTGGGATTTTTGTTTTAATGATTTCGTGGTAATGGGTTTTGCAATTTGGTCCTACAAAATGAAATCTTAAAGTGATGTTTTAAAAATTTGTTATGACAGGGTATTGGTTTTAAGGCTGAATGGATGGTTTTTTTTAATTATGAAAATAGTTACTCTGAATCATTATTGTTATTATCTCAAATCACAACCAGCGGAGTGGAAACTATTCAACTACTAACAACGCTTTGGTTGTTGAATTTGCAACCAATTCTCCTCATATCCTGAGCCTACCAAACTGATCTTACTTAAAACCATAATTTCAACAGCTGTGAAATACCTTTGCTTAGCCAGGTGTTGGCAACTTGTAACATGAGTGAGAAGAAGTTGATCCTGCACCAATCGTCCCTCCGGAAGCTCTGTATGTATCTTTTGGTTTACAGAGATTTATTAAATATTAAATTTGATCCCTAATCACTCCAATGGAGGAGGATGAGCGTGCTCACTTCTTTTTCTAATAGATAAAGAGATCAGACCATCTTAACATATCATGACCACCACCTACCAGTGTCATTCTCAGTCAGTAATAGAAGATTGAAGAATTAGGATTGTCTAATACACATCAAAATCAACTTACAGGCCAAAGTGAATCATTTTTCTGCACAGGAACAAGGTTGCAAGAAAGTTCGCATTGCTGACAATTTGGCTAAAAGAATGTAGTTGTTGTTAGTCAAAGCTGCATCCGAAATATTTGACCATGCTATAAATAGGATATATTAGATGGAACAAAATTAGAATGCATTATGTAATGGTATCTTCAGGCAGATGGATTGTTTCTGCCAAAGATCCTTCCTCTTTTTTCAAGCCGTTTCATGGAAGTAGACTCTATGAAATTATCCACAATTCACTGAATGGTGCATGATGAAGATGAAGAAGCCACAAACAGGGTTATAGTAGAATAATAAGAACTCAAGCTGTGAATCCACCTAAAGAGAGTGTTACCATTTACACCTTTTGGAGCTGAAGCAAAGAAGATTGCTAGGAGTGCTGGAAGTTTCAGCCACAACGTGTAGTTTCCTTAACAAATTTCCAAGACTACTCCCAAGGTTTTTCTTTTTTTTTTAATGAGACTATCCAAATGATGCTTCTACAATATTCAACAAGGATGTTCTAAAGGAAGTGCTTCAATAAACTTCAACAATACTGCTCCAAAGAATTCTCTGTGTCAAATCCAAATGTTGCTTCTAAAATGTTTAGTGACTATTATATATGATGACTTTGGGAGTGATCCAAATAGTCTCTGAGTGATACTCCAAAAGAACTGTCTCAAGACTCCAAGTAACATGAAGTGCCTAAGTCCATTTTTTTTATGCTGCTATAATCTGAATTTAGTTGTTACCACAGTCAAAATTAAGATGCCTCAAAACTTCTTCATGTCAAGACTTCTTAGCACTTTGAGTTGAAGGACACCTAGCATGGGAAAAGCTTTGAATGGGGACAATATTGAATACTTAAGAGACTTAAATAGACAGATCCAAGAGGAAAGTTGATATTAGATGCAAAAATCACATGAGCTGGAAAAAGAACTAGCCAAACGCCAAGACTCTTTCACCAACATGAGGTAAGAATTATACAAGAGCATCTTGTAACTCTTGCAATTATGAAGTAAATTCATTTAGCTAGGTAATTGGTAAGAGGAGAGGTTCACCGAAATGACTTCTTAGTTACCAATGTTTGACAACAAAAGATGCATTGAAGAAGCTACAAGAAACTTTCCAAGAGACCAAGCAAGCCCCATTCAATGCCATTGCAAAAGCTACCATCATGACAAAACCAATCATGATAAACTCACCTTCCAAGATCCTATCAAAATATCCCCTTAGAGATTTCCAAAAGTAGAATAAAGACATTGGTTCCAAGTCATTGGGTCAAATCATCTACGATGACCAAGGGTTTCTACGCAAGAAATGCCAAGGGTTTATGTTCCTTGTTATAGCTCAATAGAGGCTCAAGCATGAAGTCTAGGATTTAGTTGATAAAAATCAATCACCCGTGCATTTTAAAAATATTCATCACCTCTCCAATGGTGTCCCAGGGACTACTTTTAAGACATAAAATTTTACCATTTTAAGAACTTCTTATTGATATGCTTAAGGTCCCTCATGACCATTAGTGACATTTATAATTTCGTGATCCTATTTATCATTCTCATTTTCCACTATCCTTGGACACCGAAAATTAGTGATCCTATTTATCTTTTTACCATAAGTACTGTATTTATAAGTTAGGGATTTTATTTATCATTTTCCCACCATCCTTGGACACCATTTTCTGCAGCACCATTGAGAAAAAATTTCTAATCAATTTCCTTTGACTCCAGAAGTGTTCTGTCATATTCTTGCACAATTATTCTCATGAAAACAAAAGAATTATTGCAAACTTCACAGAGCCTAGACAGAAAGATGAACAAACACTTGAAACCCATGTCTCAGTTTTTCAACATTTATAGAAATCAATACATAGTTTCTCTACAAAATATGTTTGATATAAACATGACAAGTATTTGAAGATATTATTATTTTTATAATGCTCAAACTTTATTTCCAGACCTATTTTTTACTAGATTTATTTTCAAAGTAACATGTCCATCAAGTTCTCCTATGGTAGTCTGGTAGCTCTGCTTGTAATCATAGCTATGATAGTTGGTGAGTTTCCATGTCTATTAGTCATTACTAAATTTTCACATGACGGTCATCTACCAAAGATTATAAAGATACAAGGAATTGTACAACTTTGACAAGAATTTTTGACTTGTAATAGATACAAAATTTTATAACCAACTTAAATCACACATGAGACAGAAGGATTGTCTAATACACATCAAAATCAACTTATAGGCCAAAGTGAATCATTTTTCTATACAGGAACAAAGTTGCAGGAAAGTTGGCATTGCCAACAATTTGGTTAAAAGAATGCAGTTGTTTTTAGTCAAAGCTGCATTTGAAATTTTTGACCATGCTATAAATAGGAGATATTAGATGGAACAAAATTAGAATGCATTATGTAATGGTATCTTCAGGCAGATGGATTGTTTCTGCCAAAGATCCTTCATCTTTTGTCAAGCCTTTTGACAGAGGTAGACTCTACAACATTATCCACAGTTCACCGAATAGTGCATGATGAAGATGAAGAAGCCACAGACAGGGCTATAGTAAAATAATTAGAGCTCAAGCTCCAAAGCCACCTAAAGGGAGTGCTACCATGTACACCTTTTGGTGCTGAATCAAAGAAGATCGCTAGGAGTGCTGGAAGTTTCAACTACATGCAGTTTCCTTAACAAATTTCCACTGAACTCCCACCTATTCCACTTTCACTTCTAGCAATCTCCACTCAAAAAGAAATTAGGATTTTCACCAAATGCATATTTCAACCTTCTAGGAACACAGTGAATAAACCAAGCTCCACTGCCAGCATTTACATCATGAACAGAAGCAGGATCAAGGACTATAGTAAACCAAATATCCACTAGATTGTATGGATGATAGGAGAGAAGCCAGGCACAGGTCAATAGTACAATAGTAAAAACTCAAGCTGTGAAGCCACCTACAGAAGGTGTTACCGGTTGCACCCTATCAGAGATGAAGAAAAGAAGATTGAAAGTAATTCTTTATTTTTTCAGCCACAGATTGTAGTCTTCCTTGACTAACATCCATTGAACTCCCACAAACTCCACTTACACATCCAACAATTTTCACTTCTTTAGCTACTCTTTGTTTATAGCTCTCCCAATCCTCAGTACAAGGCCCACTGGCACATCCATGATGACTAACTTCCATGCTTAGAAGATACATGCTTATATTTTCACCAAAAGCATATTTCAATCTTAAGGAAACACATTGAAGCAACCCACCTGCACCACTGGTAGCATCTACACGAGAAAAATAAGCAAGATCAAGGAAAAAAATGAGCTTAAAATCCACTGCATTGTGTGGGTGATCATAATGAATGTTGCTCTTTGACAAAGCACTGGCTGATTTATCTGAAAAATCCAGATTTGCATTGTCTAGAGACATTAGTGCGTAAGAATTCATCTGTAACTGATTGTCTAAGCATAATTCAACACGGGGCCTTTCTGAGGGAACTGTATCAGCACCCTAATCTTGAGCTATCCCCTGCTTCCATGCAATGAGCTTCAAAAATTCTCGAAGAACTCATATTGGCATCAATAAAAAAGTGACAAAGGAAGCAATTTTAAATGCATCATATGGTTCCAATACAACTCGCCTGCTAAAAAAGTCACATAGTTCACCAATTTCCTGAGATTTTAGTTCATCTTGGCTATTTGTTTGCTTTTGTGGTAGTGGTTGGTGTTGCTACTGCACTAGTGTGTACAGGTTATAATTATCCACACTCAGACCTTGCATATGAAGTTGAATTGGAATTTTATTTTGTCCTCCTAAATCAGGAAAACTTACTTCATACACATGGCCCCTGCTAAAAAAGTCACATAGTTCATCAATTTCCTGAAATCTTAGTTCATCTTGCCTATTTGTTTGCTTTCATGGTAGTGGTTGTTGTTGCTGCTGCGCTAGCATGTACATGTTATAATTCTCCACACTTATACCTTGCATACGAAGTTGAATTGGAAGTTTATTTTTTCCTCCTAAATCAGGAAAACTTACTTCATAATTCATACACATGGCCCCTGACACGAAAAATAAAAGCTGGATCACAGAATAAGTAATCAACCAATTCTCCATCTGCTTTCAAAGTCGAGCGCATAATGTCTAGTAACTGGTAAAATGACCATAGAATTCCAAGATACTTCGCAATGCCGCGTAATTTTTTTTAAAGAGAAGCAAGAGAGACCCAACCACCTCCATAACCACTATCATTCCCAAGTTTAACATAAATAGACCTCTCTTCATCCTCATCCGCTGGCAGATCAGTTCCTGTAGTCTTAGGAAACTCAACCAAATTCATTCCCGCTTTATGTGCCGCCAGACATTGTGTTTCCAACACATTTTTTATGTTAGTTACTCTATTTAATATAGTGTCTTCTCTTCTGGTTAATGGTGCTACTTGAGAAGTTCCAGGAGAAACGGTGCCCATTTCATTGGCACTACCAATGGGATACTGCCCAACATTCATACTTGAATTATCTGAAGTTCCTGGGACCCCTAAATGTGGATTAAGATGAGTTTCCATAGTATTTAATCTGAAATCAACATACCTCACGATAACTTGCTGAAATTGTGGATAGAGCATTGAGTCTCCTTCAGGAGCACCACCCTTAGGTGGTATAGTTGGCTGCATCCATACTTGATCACTAGCAAAGTAGCACATATCAACTGCAAACTTCTTGCGATAAATGATACGAATCCAATAGGGACTTTGTAATACAACAGAAACATCAGTAGGCAATAGAGAACTTGGCACTATGGCTGGCCCTCTACCTGTACTCGATACAATGGATCCATTTTGTCTATTCAGATTGCTACTAGCCCCACTACTAGGTGCTACACTAGATATACCCGCAGTAGCTTGAGGGTCAGAGGAAGATTCAGTGCTTTAAGCCAGCCCTTGAGACACCATCAATTTATTTGTTTTAGCAGTTATTGGAAATCCTAATGGTACTAAACTTAAGCCAGTGCTCTTCTTGTCCATCAAAGAATTAGGATGTCATCATGATCACTTCAAAGCTTAATTTATCATATGAACTCCAGCTACAATAAGTATCCATAAAATAAAAACCTAATAAAAGACATGACATGTGCTTGCATAGTTAGTAAACCATGCTATAAAATGATTGTTAATCTGTCAGTAACCTAGAGGACCATGTCTCTAATAAAGATAGTTGGTTCTATCTTGGCTACATGGTTGTATTTGGAGGCAGAGTATTTCCTGTGAACATTAATAAGCTTCCCTTCCCCTACCTTCTGATGATAATGCACCATCATCTTGGCAAATTCCCAAAGTTGCATTCAATAATTCCATTCCAACATGGAATTCTTTTCAAGATACATTGTGCAGTATAAACTATGGCCGCCACAAGCATGGAGTGTTGATATCTCAACATAGCGTACTCCACCAGGAAAAGCTCCATGCAGAAAAAAGACAATCTTTTTGTCTCTTCATCAGATTGAGCTACCTTCAACAATCTCTTCATGAAGACATAAGGAGTTGGCATTGCCATATTGAAGTGCAGAGTACTAAGTATCAATCTCTCCATTTGTAAAACTTATTCTTTAGTGTACGCATTGTCAGAGATAAGAACGAAGTTATCAACCACATGAACAAAGGCCTCCTCATACTTGCATGCCAAAAGCATGGCGGTGACACCTACAAGCTGCAAATGCTTTCTCATCACTTTCTGTCTTGAAATTTGTCTGTCAACAATGTTGACAGTCAAAAATAGAGTTTCATCCATGAGCTCAAACTTCATGTGCAACTCAATGAGCCAGACAATCAGGATAGCCCTCATTCTCTCATTTATGTCTGATTGCTGGGACATGTAGTCATGTGGAACACAACTAAAATTCTCCCTAGTTTTATACAAACTGTAAATGTCTTGTATATATTCTGAAACAGCCATTGGGTCTCCTGCATCAGACTCGTCGATGTTTGACATCGGATCAACAGAATCTACCATTTCCACTTCATAACTTTCCTCAGTCTGAACCATAGAAGGTATAGTCGGCTCTAATGTCATCTGATCTTCCATATCAATTTCATGTGCAATTTGATGTTTATTGTTCCCTGTAAATGAGAGTGTATTTTTTGCTTCGCTCCCACCCACAGATTCTCATCAGGTCTATTCACAGGTTGGGAATCCTGTACAAAATGCTGATTGTTTGCTAATGTGGCAACATATTTCCTTGTCACTGGACAATTGAACAGAAAACAATTCTTTAGAACCAACAACACGTGGATTCCTTTGGGGCATGGCAGAAACAACATTCCCAATGTAACCTAGAACTTGAAGACCATTTTCTTGTCCTAATGGCATTGTTTCTTTGTTTCCTTCCATTTCAGGAGGACCTTTAGTGGTGGTGGCTTTGGCCAATCCACGTTTGTTTTCAGCAAATCCTACCATTTGTTGCCTCGTGTAACATTGTTTTGAAGAAGGGTTTGATGGGTTTTCTATCTAATTCCAATAGAACAGATAGGAAAATCTAGACTCTACAGGGAAGATTCCTTGGACAAACAAATATGAAGGAAGAATATTGTATTTACATCAAAATGGGGAGAAGCCCAATAATTTCATTTTCAATGGGTGTAATCAAATTTATCAGTCTCATAACTCAAAGAACAGACGAACTACACAGCATGGTCGATCTTATACTATATAGACATTCTTTATCCCTGCAACATGAAAAGTAGTGATAGCAACACCTCCAGGCATCATGGGTACTGTTACAATAAGAGAATGAAGATGTCTGGCTGCACCTGAGCACTGCTCAGCTATTTATCAAACGAACTGGTTATGATGGAGACATCTAGTAGAGGTATTGAGGGTGAAATCTAGTAGAGTTGTAACTCCTTCAAGGCATTGGCAGTAGTGAAATGTTACTATATAGCATTAAAGGTTTAGTTGTTCACACATTTAAGCCATGTGGCTTGTTACAAAATTTCCATGGTGTATGCTATAATTGCAATCCATGTATATCAGAGCATAGGTTAGGACAATCCCAACCAAGAAGAGAATGCAATACAACTGAGAAGTGAGATATTCTACCTTGAAAGCATGACTCATTAGGTATGTAGCTGAAATGAGAGATAGCACAAGAGATATTTTTCCTCTGGGATCCTTACATTGACTATGAAATTTTTTAGTAAACGTTGAGTTTTCATAGTGACATGATTTTTCATAGGAGTCTAGCAGTTATTTGTATGTTAGAATAAGAGGCAGCTCGAAATTTTTAACAGGAATTGAGTTCATCGAAATCTAGCCAAATCAAACAAGAGGCCTAGTATTGACTTGATTCTTATACTCTGAAAAACAAAGAGTATTGTTGTAGCACCACTATAAGAATGAAATGCTAAACTTGCCCGTAGTCCTGAAGCAGTCATTTGGACCTCCTTAAGGAAAAAAGGTTTTGTTTGATCTTGGATTCTTCATTTTGTATGTCTGTCACTTCAAGTGGGTATGCTCTGAAATATTTCGACTTTTGGAGAAGTGATAGTCCTATTGTGGTGTGGGATTTGTTGCATACATGAAGGTGTATTAAAGACTCTAAAGGCTTAGTCTATAGGAATTTCTTGACAACTATTTGACACCTGGCTATATGAGTCATAGCTATACGTTGATAAGACTTCATGCATGTCCAAGTTTTAAGAATGACTTCAGCTCATGTTGATCCAAGTTTCAAATATTGCAAACCATTCTTATCTGATTTTTAATGGAAGATTACAAATATAGGTACAAAGGTTCTTCTGTCCGAGTTTGAGGATTTATTTAATCACTCTCTTCTGCCCTATAACAAAATGACCTGTCTTGTGGATTGTTCACTTGAAACAACCTCAATATAGACCGAGATTTATTTGGCCTGAATTCTCTTAAATTTGATTCGAAGTTTTGAACCAGATTACAGTTTGTTGTTGTTTAAGGTTCTCATAAGAAGTTGTTGGAAATTTATGGCCCCTCCTCTACTCTTTGAACAAGACTATTAAACATAAGTATGATAAATATTTGTTATTAGGATTAGGGCCTAAAGAACAGAAGTGTCATTGGCATATCTCACTTAAGTTTTATGCATGAATATTTTACTGTTTGAAAGGCTAGTTGTCTAAGTATACATCTGATGTAGAATGAGTTCAAACTTGCAAGAAGACTTCTCTAGTCCAAGGGTTTTCAACAAAAGTCTTGATCAAGACTCAGTTCCTAGTAAGATCATCTCAAATATTAGCTCTCCAAGGACTTGAATTGTGAGCAGTAACCTATTGTGACATCTCCAAAATTTTGATCTTCATAATGACAAGGCAGACAACATACATCTTCAGGACATCAGAGGTACATAAACTTAGTTTGATTTCTATATTTTCTCATTTGAAGAAATTATCATCAGTTGAAGTAAGTGTAAGGCTGGGTACAGGTCAGATTAGCGACATCCAATTCACAGATCCTTTCAAGAATATAAGTTTCACATTTCTTGAAATTACAGGACATTTGTCCTCTAAAAGGTAGAAAAGCTAAGATATTGAACAACGTTCAAAACCCATCATGACCGTCATGATCTAGTCAAGGACCTCTCCGTCATAATTTTTAGGGTGTCTGAAGCAGATCATTTGATTTTGAAAAGTGCATCATGCAAAGTAGTGATAGCAACACCTTCAGTCATCATGGGTACTGTTACAATAACAGAATGAAGATTGCGTAAGTCTATAATGGAAACACCCTTATTCGAGATTGACTATGAATCAAGCATTCTTGATCCTTAAAGCAAATGAGAGGCAGAAACACCTTATGATTTGAAACAATATTTGTTATGGCTAGTTAGTTGAGGAGTTCAGAATGATGGTACTATATAACCTGGAAGTGGCATTTTCATAATGACAACTTTCTTCATGAACAAATTTGTATAACAATAGATGAATTTTAAACATGATTATGACCTCTAGGAATAATATGTGGTCCTCATAAGTCTAACCATATGTCATTATAGTAATAGTATGTGATAAGTAATTGGATAGATCATAAAAGTTATTGAGGACAGTTCACTCTATGATGATTACATATACTAAAATCATGAGCACTTGTTTACAGAGTTTATACTCTGAATGGAGAACAGGATTGTGTCATAAATTTCGTCATTGTGTTTTAAAAAGTAATTGAGATAGTTGTTTACAGCACACGATATTTTGAAATTCCAAATCCACTCTTTCTTGATTTCATTTTACTGAACTTGATAGGATTACAGTGAAATTTCATTAGCCTATCGACCATCTCATGCGGATGCCACATATGAATTCAAATATGGTGTTCGTTCAGTTCAGGTATGCTTAAACATGCCTATTTGCTGAGTAGTATGCCTCTCTTTAAATGCTTCTTGCTTTTGAAGATACAACTTAGTGATTTATGTGTTATAACTGCATTTCTGTAAAATGCATGGAGGTGGAAGATCTTCAACACGGGAAACAATTGGAAGAGTAGCAGCTGGGGTTGTGTCAAAGAAGATACTTGAGCTAAATGTTGGGACTGAGGTACAGTCATACTACTTTCAGTATTGCAATTTGTAGAAATGTGTTGAGGCTTCTCGTATACTTTTTTCCTCTCTAGATGAACTAGACATTTTTAATTTCTGGGAACATTATTTCTCTACTACCTTAAATATATATTGTTGATCTTTAAATTTCCAGAAAATAATATAGTGTGGAATACCTCATTTAATTGTAGAAATTTCCAATTATTGAAGGCAGTGCTGTGAATTCCATGTCAAACTGTTTTCTCTGTTGGTATCTATGTGAAAATGGCTATAGATAATCATTAAAGGACTCATGATAGGCACGTGGTAAACAATATCATGTACGCATAATGATATTTCTAGGATGTAGGAATTTCCATTTTGTAGTTATTCATAGGATGCGAGCAGAATAATTGTTTGAAGAATTGAAATTATGCCAAAGATATGAACTCATGAATTTTACCATGCCCAATTTTAGGCATGTGGCTTGGGAAATACTAAATATTAAGTTGGATTTCATTGACACTTAAATTACAGAATTTGAAAATTAAGACATGTAAGTGCTCTAAAGCCATTAGCTTCTAGCCATCCTCTAGTTAACCAACAAAATGAGCAATGGAAAATTAGTGGAAATCATGAAAACTAATGAAAATGCATGTTATCAAAATGTCCAATCTGATAGTATCTGTTAAAATTTCTTTGAAACCACCATCCTGGAAATTTACCACCTATCAGATTACAAATCTACTAAATAAAGATACAATTGGGATGTTAAATTATCCTAAAACCAACTATCTAAGAAAATAGATCAAATCTAGTTACTTGCTGGAATTATTAACTCAAAAAAATAGTTACTAGTGTTCTTAAACATTCATCACCCAAAGATATATCACGGCCACCCATTTCAATGTCAAACACATGGCTTCCATTTTGCTAATTTAGGGAACAATTCCTTGTAAGAAAGGAGGAAGAGGTGAGAATAATACTAGGTGACAAGTGGCAAGTGGGAATGTATCATAGTGTATTTGCAAACATCTAATTGAAACTCTCATGTTTAGGAGACAAACAACTACCAATGAGCCCATTGATTTCTCCAACAATTGACTTCATTATATTTTGGATTTTATGTACTACAATATATCTGCATTTGTGGCATTCCTCTTTTGTAGTCTTCCTTTTATTTTTAAAATGCCACTTATATTACTTACACTTATGTAATTAATTACACTTGTTATCATCATCTTATTTTCATAAGTCTTCTCATCTTTGTTTGTAAGAACATATAAGATATTGGGCAAAATCTTGCCATCTTTTAGTAACAGTTTGATCTATTGTCAACTGATTAGCACAAGCTAATGTGCATCTTTGACCCATCCAAGGTAATCTGAGTTGGGATGAGTTGAGGTTGGTAACTTAAGTTCCTTTTCCAATTGAAGCAGGAAAAGGTTATTTTGGTTGCCATTATCAATGACCATATATGCTAGTTTGTGCTTGATTTGACAGTTTTATGCACAAAGAGCTTTCTTGTTGCTGGCAAGGCTATCTTGGGGCATTAGTATCAAGTGTGGGTCAATATAGTTGGGATTGTTGACATCAACCTCTAAGTCTCCAACCTCTCAATAATTTTTATAAAGGAAGTATTTTTCCTTTTGGAGCTCTTTTGGCACAAATGTTTGACATTCCTCATTGGAATGGGCAAGCTTCCTATGATAGGTGCCATATTTCTTCTTTCCACAGTGGGTAGAGGATATGGTATTGGTTTCTCCTTTTTTCTACCCAATATTGTTGGGCTGAGTAATTATTAGAAAGAAAATGAGGATGAAATTCCCTTCATCTAAAATAATTGAATGGTCTTATGTAACTTGGCTTCAATCTTGGAACCAATTTGCATAAAATGCCCTGAGGAGGAAATAGAAGAAACTCTAACTTATTTTTAATACTAGGGAACAACCCACAAAATAATTTGGTGTAGAGGGTATATTTTGGGCCTTTTGAGACTCTACCTTGAGTTAGGAGAGAGGTCCATTTCTGGCTCTCCATAATTATAAAGATCTGGTCTCCTTGGGTCATTATGGTCGAAGCAAATATTGAGACTTTAGTTCCAATGTTTCTGGATCAAATAGAGGAAAATTTTTATCTTGGCCATGAACATCAGTGTTGCTGACAAGGGGCTGTTTTGTATGGGAAATTAGAGATAACCAAATATAATTTGTAGTTAGGAGAACAACCTCCTTTGAAGATCAATTATCATAACTATGAACAATAAGATACAAACCTGGAAATGATTCTGCTCACTATGTAAATAAATTATGGGTTTGCGGACGTCCTCTTGTATTCCTGGATATCGATTAGTTCTTCCAATATGACAAGACTGTTCATCTTCAATAAGGATGCCTTCAACAAATGGAATTGACCTTTCTTCCTTTGTCTCATATGGTTCACAAAACAACTTGATGATATGATCAACGTTCTTTTATTCCTCATTAGAATCCATGTCATATGTAGGATGGTGTAGGATGGATGTCAAAGAAAAAAATATAGGATATTGCACTATTCTATTCGAACTTAATAGGTAATTTTGATTGGAGATGCACATCATTATGGGTGCCAAAGTTTCTACCATATTCAAAATCGTATATAGGACTGTTGGTCTCTTGAACCTTAGGGGATATTCAAGCTTTCCCTTCATTAATGAGTTTATTATTACTCTAATTCTTAGAGAAACTAGAACTATAGTTTCATCCATTATCTCCATATGCACTCAATATTTTGTCATATGTTGGCTGAATTTCAATTTTCCAGTGTATAAAAAAGGCATGGCATGATATCCCTGTCATCACGTGCTAAGTCTTCTCGGGTGATTGCAAGATTGGTAGAAATTTTTTTCCTACCCTCCTACTGATATGGGTGAATCAAATGAAGAGAAATGTCCAAGTGTAGAAAGCCAGCTGAGCAGGTCAAAAAACTTGTAGGAAACTGTTCTTTGTCTTCTTCAACAGGGTGGTCATTAGCACTTGCCTCAAAATGAGTACTGGCTAGAATGAAGCATCCCATTGTTTGCACTTCACAATATGTCTTAGGAATAGACCTCTCTTTATCTCTAAGACACTCATCATCGACATCAAAATGTAGTGTAGGTGTTATATTTATTTTTTGATCAAACTTGGAATGCAATTTTGAGCTGCCAAATGTGTTTCCAGGAATGCCCATAGCTGTATTACCCTCACAGCCACTTAATTTTTTAAATGCCACTTATATTACTTACACGTATGAAATTAGTTAAACTTGTTATCATCATCTTATTTTCATGAGTCTTCTCATCTTTGTTTGTAAGAACATATGAGATATTAGCCAAAATATTGCCATCTTTTAGTAACAGTTTGATCTTTTTCAACTGATTAGCACAAGCTAATGTGCATCTTTGACCCATCCAAGGTAATGTGATTTGGGATGAGTTGAGGTTGGTAACTTAAGTTCCTTTTCCAATTGAAGCAAGAAAAGGCTATTTTGGTTGTCATTATCAATGACCATATATGCTAGTTTGTGCTTGATTTGGCAGTTCTATGTACAATGAGCTTCCTTGTTGTTGGCAAGACTATCTTTATGCATTAGCATCAAGTGTGGGTCAATGTAGATGGGATTTTTGACATCAACCTCTAAGTCTCCAACCTCTCAATAATTCTTATAAATGAAGTATTTTTCCTTTTGGAGCTCTTTTGGCCTAAATGTTTGACATTCCTCACTGGAATGGGCAAGCTTCCTATGATAGGTTCCATATTTCTTCTTCCCACAGTGGGTAGAGGATATGGAATTGGTTTATTATTTTTTCTACGGTCTACCCAATATTGTCAAGCTGAGTAATTAGTATAAATAAAATGAGGACGAAATTCCCTTCATCCACAGCTTCTTGAACCACCATTTTTTTGTTGATGTTTCTAGGTTTTGCATTGCCAGATAATACCCCAACTTAGTTAAATAATGTCCACTTGAGGTGTTATAGGACCAAGAAATTTCATCATTCGAATCACTTAAATGAATGTGGGCCTTGCTTTCTTTCATGTCCCAAATTCTGTGCTTGGACCCATCCTTATCTCCAAATTTTCATTCAATTGACAACAACATTTCTATTAAGTGTACATTGACGTGTCTCTGGAATTTGAACAATAAGTGTCTCTAGTAGGAAGACATTGTCCCCAATCACAACTTTTGCATCTGTGCCAATTTTGACCCATGGGCTTGAACCTAACTTCCATGCTAGGTATTGTCCAACTATGAGAAAGGCTAGAGTTAAAGCCTTCCATTGGTTTGATACATTCTGGTATTTTTTTGGCTGTTGCAGATCCAATTTGAACTTGAGAATTTTGAGGATTAGGCTTTAAGAGAGGGGGTGCATTTTTATGTTATTTTTTTTTGGTTTTTATGCATTTTGGTGCTCTATGGGTTGCCTAGTTTCAAATGGATGGTTTGAAATTGGATCATAAGTGGGTAGGTATTGTTCAAATCAGTTGGTGGTTTAACCACCCAAAATAGTGGTCTTGTCAAGGTCTTCATGAGAGTAAATATACAAATGAAATATGACTACAGAAAAATGCAAATCAGCAAGCATAAAGACACTCAAAATACTAGACATAACTCTTCGAATAGCACCAAGTTGACTGATAGGAGCCCTTACAAATTGGGAGGTGAATAACTTGCTATAGACTTTACTAAATGGTTGTAGATGATAAAGTAACTTGCTGTTATGCACCTCTAGATCTGAGAAATGCAGTAAGACGTGGAAAATAATAAGCTAAACCACCCCTTGGGGGCCACCCACAAGTGTAGAGGCACTTTTAAGTGTTGGATCTATGGGTAGAGAAGCTAGGGAAATGAATAGATAATAACAAAAACCATCCCATAATTCAGAGTAGATGAGTAAAGCTAATGATAATATAATTGATTACCCTACAATTGGGGTCAAATCCTTATAGGTTCAAAACCCAATTTTATTTTTATTTACACTTTTTTTATTTACCCAAATTTAAAATTGTTTAACACTTCAAATGATGATAAAATATAACGCGGAAGTGAAGAAAAGAAAAATGATCATGAATACATACCTTTTTTTATCAAACCTTTGAATGAAGGTTTCACTTACATAGTAATTAGTACAACAACATTTGTTGTTAAATATATATAAATAGGGGACATGCAATTTAAAAACAATATTTTAGGGGCAAATGGCACAGATATTTCATTAAGAATTACAGTTATTACATCCAGGAGCCAAAAAGTAGTCAAATAAGAGTTTATTGCCTACAAAACAAATAACAGTTAACAATCCTTGACCCCAACTTAAAGACTACCCACATATTACCTAGAAATGGCAATGTTGGGCAACAATTACATAGTTAAACTTGATCTGAATAGTAAATACATAAATTTCTTCCAAATTGAACAAAATGTTCATCTCATGAAACGTTTCCTGACTGTGTCACTTCTATAAGTAGGAAGGGATTGTTAGACAGATAACATCCCATAGTTCTACATGCTTCTTGAACAATCCATTTGCTCCCAAATAGAGAATTATTCCAATGAACACAAGAAATAGAAAAATTAAAGATTAAAATAGAGATTAATATTAATGGCTTTGAAAGATAGATTCAAAGTTGTAACATGCCATACAATAACCACTCGTTACACCTCTTACAACATAATATTTTGGAGCATGTATGATTCGTTTTGGAAAGCAGGGAAATAGATTCTTAGTGGTTATTCTTGGTCAATAAGTCATGTTCAAGACATCAGAGGTCTTTCTATGGGATGCCTGGCCACCATTAGTTTTTCTGGGCAACAAGATCTTCTCTCTGTGATCTGTCTATGGTGCACCCAAGCTCAGACCATTGGTTAAGGAAAGGTAAGGCTGTGAGGGGTCCTTTCTGAGGCACTAAAGCCAAACAGGAGGTAGCGAGGTTGTTCTCAACCAAACAGGAGATCAGTAGGTTACTAGGTGGTTTTTAGGGCCCAGTTTGAATCATTAGGGCATCACCTGTAGGCGGCCTTCCTCCTGAGTGTATTTAGCGCCACAGAAGAGATCTATTTTAGGATTCTGTGATCAAATGAAGCTTTGAAACCATTCCCCAATAATTAGAGGCCTCCAATTATAGGCCAACAATTACTAAACATCCCAAGCAGGCCTCCAGAAACTATAGTTTGTTGACATGATGTAGCAACAGGATAAAATCTCCAACCGCAAGTGAAATTTGGATCAAAAGGGGACTGTCATAAGATCTAACCAGCCATTTGACCAGGTTAGGAGACTACTTCAACTGCAAATTTAAACTCCACTAAGAAAGGGTTGTCACAAGCTCTTCCTAACAGCAAACAAGTTTGGAGGCAGCACAATTAGACAGTGAGCTGTTAATTAGTATATTACCAACTAAACTTGGATAGTGCTAGTGTGGGTCACAGTTGGAATATTTATCTATTGAATATTGACATTACAGTCAGAATTATATTGGTGTATTATTGGTTTTATAGTTCTACTGTTCCTTAGGCAGTTAGCCCTAACTTGTGGTGGTTTGTTGAAGAAACAAATGACTGTTAAATATCTCTTATATCATTAGTGAATTATATAGAATGGTAATTACTGTTATATGAGTTGATAAATGTGCACTGTTGTTATGATTATTTTCATGATTGGAAAATCCTAGATGAGGATTGAACCCCAAGGCCAAAAATTACCTAGGGACATTGCATACTTCCATTAGAGAAACAGTAAAAAATGCATTTCAATCTACTTGGATCATAAGCTATAAGCAAAGATGTTGTATTTTCAAATCCATGAGAGGTTGGGGTAGGATGATGGCCCACAAAAGGCAGAAAGGAGTTGCAGCAAGGTAAACTTCAGTAGGTGTGCATTGCTATTGAAGTGGATCTCCATAATGTGTCCCTCTATGGTGAGGATGCATGGTAGGACATAATGGTTCAAAGGGAGGTGAAGCAGAGGGGAATATATTGCCAAGGGTGTCTGAGTTTTTTTCAGGCTGTAGTGGATTAATAAGGGATATGAGGGCTCAAAATTCTATTTTGACTTTTTGAAAATAAAAGTGGCAATGAACAGGATCTTGGATTGCTCCATGCAAATGGTTCTTTTTTTGGCGCTCCAATTGACATTATGTTCAAATTGAAATTTCAAAATAATTTTCAAATGCCGTGGAAGGTTGTCTAACGATAACACAAGTTTTGTGTACAAAGAAGTAATATAAATACCATGTTTTCAACATGTAAAACCTTCAAATGTGCACAAAAACTAGCCAACAACCCCTTTTCTTTGAAATTGAATTTGACAAAGCTTTTGATTGAGTGGATTGGAGTTTCATTATTCAGATGTTGACTCATGTGGAGTTTGGACCTAGATGTGTGACTATGGAGAACACATTTTTCACTAATACATTAGCTTTTATATACCAAATAGTGCTTAGATAAGTTTAGTTGATGATGCTCACGCTTGTTTAGACATAATCAACCTGGCATCAAGTGATGTGTTTAGTGAATACAAATTTATTTTTTTCTTGGTGGGGTTGGACTCTCTTCCTAACTAGAATCCCTTAGCTTTGACATTTACCCCACCCTGGATGGTTGTTAGATATTTGTGTATTCCCTTTAGTCTAGATCTTTTGCCAATATCCATGTAGAATTGGTAACTTCAGCAACTACAAAGGAAACTTCCTGTTTAGCATCATTGAGACCTTCCCTTTACGAGGAATTTGACCATGGTTTCACAATCCTACTAGACTTGCAAATATATTATGTGTCTTGTTGGTTGCATAGCAAGGCCCGATATCAATAGTAGAGCAGATTTTGGGATTGTAACCATGGTCTCAATAAAACAAAAGAGTCTTCCATTGGCCCCTTGGGATGTGTTACTATTCCGAAGGATGTCAAGGGGATTGGTTTGATCAAGTTTCCCACTCAAATGTCTATTTTGGCTACCATATGAGTGTCAAGGGGTCTAGAGGGTGATGCTCCATGGCAGGTTCTATTTTGACCCGTAGGATGTCAACAAGCGGGGAAAGGGCAGGGGGATTTTTCTTTGTGTGATATAATCTCCTTCATCCTCCCCCTATTTATGATAGTAGCACCAGACAGGTACTTCCAAATAGATTTGAGTGTCTAGACTTTAGACATGTGATTGGATGAAAAGGGAATTTCATCCAAGTGATATGTTTTGAAATCTGCAATGCAGCAGAGTGATTTCTGTAGCAAGGATCATTCCCAATAAGGTTGTACACCAAAAGTTTGTAGATCATCCAACAACAATGGTATAGTGCGTCCATAATCATCTTGAGAGAGAAACACGAGTTGTGTGGAGGGTTCAAAACAATAATGTGTGTTGCATTAGGGACACATGTGCTGTGCAAAGTGAGCAGAGCAGTTGCACATGCCACCTGAAGCAGTAAACTATTTCACTTGTTGTGGGCAAGGGTGTAAACAATCGCACAAGTGACAGAAAGGCTACACTGTAGGTTGAGCAGATGGCAAGTCGTGTGGTTTATTAGGAGAATTTGGGTAGTAAAACCTGCACAGGTGCCCATAAAATTTCTATAGTTGTTGGAGATTGTAATTTTCTACAAAGGACCATTTTTCCAGTAAGGAAAACCTTGTACGATAAGATATTATTTAATGAACACCAAATTTTGATGTGTAGATTTTCTGTGTATGCATGTGTGGGATTGGTGTACAATTTGCAACCGCTGATTTTATTTTATTTACTTGTTAAATCCCAATAGTGCTTTTTATTTAGTAAGCTGAAACTTTAAATAATCTACAACAAGTAAATTTACTAGAAACTAAATTTGCTAGTTGCTAGGTTTAAGAAAATTTAGCACACCAAATTCCAGGTCTCAAGCTCACTTATTTGAATTTCCTAGAGTAATTGGTTAGCATGGAAAGCAATTGTGGGCTTGGCTAGGTGGAACATGAAAGACAAATTGGGATCTGGCACGCAGTCCATTTGGAGTTGGAGACGCAGGGTGATTTCCTTTGATAGTTGCGCCACCTTCATGCTCTCACATTCAACAAGAAAGGCATCCTCTCTTGGGGATACATGTGAGATGAAACTAATTGATATTAGATGAATTGGTAGTGCCTATCTCAAGAGAATGACCTTCTCGGCCCTAAGAAAGATTCAATTATGGAGTTGGTCAATCCACAACAAGATCTAATGAAAATAAACATTGAAATGTCAACTCCATTTTAGAAGGATTGGGAGTGGAGTTTTGGTAAGCCTTTGTAATAATATTTCTCTTCTCAAATATATTCAATATTGCATCAACAATATCCAATATCCCCCTGAGCTCAATGGAAATAAGTTTCCAGTGAATCATTCTATTGTTCGATATCTTTAGTAGAAGCACTGCTTTCTCTTGTAACAACTATAGTTTCTTCTTCTTTTGGCTGCACTGCATTATGGGATGTGGGTTTAATGTCAACTTTGCTCCCTCTTCTCAAAGATTTGGATCCACAACATATACACTTGGTAACATCTATTGTGCATGTTCTTGAGCCTTTTATGGACAATAGTAATCCTACTGAAACCTCCTTTAGGGGTTTTGGAGCCTTCGACAACACCATAACACATTTGAAGTCTGCCATCTTGAGGAGAAAGGAAGCAGAGTGGAGAATCATAATCATGTTCCAAGGGCAAGTCTCCTCTTAAAAATGCTGCTAGGTTAGAGGAAATGCAAACTTCTTAACCTGACACATTGTTTCCTTATCATAGAAGAATTATTATGAAGGCTTTGCCTTGGGCTCTATCTCTTGGCACATATGCTCCTGGAAATACTACCAAAATATAAGATTTGAAGGGTTCTTTGCCATTTTTCTTGTGTAATATATTCAGAAGATCAAAGGACTTTGGTGTTGGGGTATTTTCACTTGCAGCTATAGTCACAAGTGATCTTATTTACAAATATACAACTTGCTATTCTGCTCTAGATGTTGTTGTTCTGCCTACTGATTTTTTGGATTTCATCATGGTTGGTATCCTCCCTTCTGCAGATGCAGTAGATTGTATACCATAATGCTTAGATGGTTTGTGACTTAATAACCTCAGACTTCAAGCTATTAATGATTGTGGTGCTCTTAAGATCTTTTGTGAATTTTTTTACATCAAAAGCCTACTTACGGGCTTTGGCAAGTGACACTCTTAGTTCCTTATCATCTGCCTTGGATGAGATGATACGACATGCTCCTTATTTGAGGGGGCATGGGGTGGATGTATTGATTGAAATATTAAATACTATTGCAAAACTTAGATTTGGTGCTGAAGTGTCTTCCCTATTGCAAAAAATTGCCAGCTCTTATGTGCCTGTTCCCATGAAGACTGATTTAGAACAGCAAACAATTAGTTCAGTGGATGGAGATGAATCATCGATGGTGACATTTGAGTTAGGGGTTGGTACTTATGCTGAAAAATTGTCTTCAAACATGGAATTATTTCTCCCAGATTGTATAAGCAATGCTACATGTCTTTTAGAGAATATTCTACATAATATAGATACATGGGTGTTTATTGAGGAAAAGGGTATAGAGGCTATGCTTCAACTATTTGATTTATGCCTCTTACCATTTTCATTTCAAGGTGCCCAGAATATTGTTGTTGCATTTAAGAAATTTTCACGACAACACTCATCTCCTCTTACAAGGGTTGTTTGTACTACTTTGAGAGAACACATGAAACCTGCAAATGAATTCATAGATTTGTAGGCTAGAACAAAGTTGGCAGATATTGAGGTAGCACAACACATATGAACTTTGAGATGAATTTCAATTCTATATGGTATTTTCTCCTTTTCAACACATTTACTGAAAATCACAACAATAATTATGCCTGAAATTGGTTCTGGGGATGCAAACATATTGAAGCATGTAGGGATGGTGTACAAAGAAATAGTTTGGTATAAATCTCTTGTTAGTGATTCAAAAGTAGATGCGAATAAAGAGGTTGAAAAGGACCTGCAATCGAAAATTTGGCACCAAATGCAGCAGCTACAGAAGTTGGTAATGAAACTAACACAGTTTCAGTTGTTCGACATGTGAGCCCAATGTCTATGAGGAATGGGCTTGCTTCTCATTAGTCCATTGAACCCTAATATATTTTTGTTATAGAAAAAAGACAAAAACAGACCATGGTATCGAAGGGATTTCAAGAATGTGTCTTGGTCAGCTTGGGTGACATGCAAATGCATCAGAGGATGACATTGGAGGCTCTGTAAGTGTAGGAGAAACATCTCAAGCCCCAAACGTTAAAAGGATGTCATTTGATCTCTTGGAATTTGAAAATATGAATAAGGTTGTGTCTGCAATGTGATCATATTATGTGACTCTTGTGAAGGTTTTTGTAGTTCACAATCGACGTCGTGATGATATAGGATTTCTTAGTGCAGCAACGAAAAATGTAATACAACAATGGTGAATTATTTCTATGATCATGGTATAATTTAAAGTCTTTTTGACTACTTTTGAAGCAACAGTTCATTTACTCTGGATAGTACCATTATCTCGTAGCAAGGAATGGAAATAAAAAATGACAAAGATATTGAAAATGACAAGCAAGAGCATGCACCTTGGTAGTGGAAGAAGCTTTAGAAGTTCAAAAATCTTCAAAAAACTAAGTGACTAGATGCATATATACCTATGAGCGATATCGTATTCAATTTTAAATACTGGGCTTTGAATAAAGACTTAAAGGGTTGTAAGGCATTGCGTCTTATAGTGTTTTGATGTATTTGGCTTGCCATAAACTCTGATATCTTTCAAGGTAAGTATTAGCCATTGTTTCATTATGTCTCCAAGTCATGACTGAGCTTTCAAAGTAAAAAAACCCCTAACACTGGTAAAGGAAGGACATTGATCCATATTTCTATTGTTAAGAGTGGGAATGGTGTTATTTCAATTTTCAACAATGCCAGTCAAGGTCAACAAGCAGAATATGTTGTAGGAGGTATCCTATACCATAGTGATTCTATTATACTCATATCTTCAAAAATTAAAGCATTTATTGGTACAAACTCTAACATTTCTGATGAAATAAAGACACTAAATTTTTTGTTAACAGTAGCAATAGAGGAGAGGTGACTGAATTCTAGGTCTTTGGGGATTCCTTGGTTATCAATTGGTTGAATGGAGGTTTAGGATGGAATAATTTTTTTCGCAACCCATTCTAGAGTAGTTGAAGACCATCAAGTCACAGTCCTTGAAGATATCATTCCATCATATTTCTAGATAATTTAAGTCAGAGGCTAATGGATTGTCTAAAGAAGCCTTGCTAATGACGCAAAACGATGGTTTAACATGGGAAAGTAGTTATGGTGTAAGACTCTAGGAAAGGTCATTTTAAGAACTAGGCCCATGACTTTATATATATATATATATCACCTATAGATCTCAGTCAAGTATTTTCTTGTGCTTTCATTCTTTAGTCCCTCAGGTCCATCTTATTTAGTATCATTTCAAACATTTGTACAAACTTTGTCAGTTGATAGGTACCCCAATAAGAAATTGACAAGAACCTTCAAATTATTAATGACACCATTGTGCAGAAATGCAAATATTGGGCATTTAACACATGCCTCAATCTTGATAGAATATAAAAATTTGAATGATTGGTTTCATGTAAATGTACTCCACAACATGCTATATTGTGATATGTGTATGCACATATTTTCTCAAGCTCCACATAGAAGAAGGTTTGAAAACTAAGGGAAAATATTTATGATGTTACTTGTTTACAAATTTGAGAAAGCCTCAAGGGTTACAATCAAAATAAAAAAAATTTGTTTCCTGGTGGAATGTGGGACATTCTTGGATTTGTATAGTTGTTCAATGCTTGTTTAGGATATAGGTAAGTGTGAATGAATAAAATCTTTCTGTCATTGTTCTATATTGGATTCCCATTCTCTCTAAGTTATCCAAGGCAAGTTAAAACCTGTTTAGACTAAGGGACAATATATTCCATTGCCAAACTTTAACCTTACAGGGAAGTGCACTACACTTGTTTGATACTTCCACACATTTTGAGGGCATGCCAATAGAAATGTCAATGTTACTGGATACACGGGCGTTAGTTAGTTTTAGAAAAGTTCTCTTTGTCAAATATGTTGTTTTCATGAAGTAATATTTCCAACCAAGAGGATAAAGACTTGGCATGTCTAGGACATAGTGGTGTTATTTCTTGCCTGTATTTGTGATTTTTTAGTATTCCACCACTAATAACTTCATTACGTAGTTGTCTGTTTAGTAGTATATTACAACAATGACTTATTAAAGGAAAACGATTCTAGTTTGTTTGAATATCATAAACTGTAAGGAAATCTAGCTTTGAATTAGAAAAATGGAATATATTTTGAAAAATATGTTTTTTGATCAAATATAGGCCAGTTCCCTAATCATTAAAAAAAACAATCACGAAAATAAACAATGATTTTGGACACAATGAATTACAGAACTCTCCAGCTCAAAAACAAGTTAGCATATTCAGTTTTGTCTGCGTTAGAGAAAAATGAATGAGTAACATCAAGTTTTCTTTGAATATTTATAGAATCATTTTAGAGATTCTAAATGGAAATTGTGTGCGCTAATATTGCTCAATTAATTACAGGGAAAACAAGGGGAATACATAACTTGTTGGCTTATGGGAATTGGATTCCTTTTCCCTTGGAATAGTACGTTGATAATTGAAGATTACTATATTGAAGCTATATTCCAGGTTAGTATCACAATTTACAAAGTCTTGTCTTATTCTTTTTTAGTTTCTTATTGGTAATCTCGTGTCAGCAATACTTTGCTGCACCCATTAGATTTCTACTAACCAGTTTTATTGTTGAAGTGTCACTACTTAGAGATAACTAGAGGAAATGATACAACTACAAAAGTGGAGCATGAGACATTCTTATTAGAAATTGCTAGCTTTGTTGTGTTTATTTGTGACGTTTTAATTTCTTTGTTTATACAGGTCATCTGGCCACATAGTGGCCACTATTTCCCAACTAAAGAAAACTTGTTCGAGTTTCTTGCTTTTATGGGGAAAAATGACATTAACAATATTGCTGATGTTGAGGTATATATCATATAGATCCTTTATAGTCTACTTTAGTTTATATTCCATTGTTCATCAACTTTCATGTCTTATACTTTGCATTGTAACTTTTTTTGTTTTCTTTTTCCAGAAAATGCACTTAGTATTGATGGTAAGAAGCAATGATTGAAGAAAGAGGGGAACAATAACACTAGAGTGACAAAGAGAGAGGTGTATTGGTCTAGTGGTACTCGTAGAGCCAATATCTCGCATAAGATACACACATAAAGATTGATGGTCAAGTTTTCAGAGTTGGTGAATTCACTTGCAATTCCTTGGCAAGATAATGATAATGCTTTGAAATGATCAACAATATTTTATCTGTAAATTGTACTCCAACCAATATTAAGTTGGAAACTCATATTGTAATACTTGACATTTTATATAATATAATTTATGTGGTTGGAATTATTTATAGTTGCACTTGATATTACTTGGTATTGTAATTAACATATATAACTTTGGGTTTTCATATTAGATGAACATATAATTTGTATGACATTTTTTTTAAATTTAGTTGCAAATTCATCCTAGTTAATTTATGTTGATTAATAATGAACACATAAAATCAATCTAAAACTATTAAAATATTATTTTATATTGATTAATGAAGAATACAAATAAATGAATATACAATTAAATTAGTCATTTATAATGATTATTAGTGAAAGTAAATGAAATAAATATAAACTACTAAATTAGTCATTTATATAATGAATAAATGACTACTACAAATGATAAATTTGTGACCACAAATGACGACTAAATTTTGCATATATACGACTATTAGTAGCTAATTTACAGTATCTTATAACACGACTAAAATTTAGTCATATTTTTTCATTCATTAATTGATTTCAAATGATGACTAAAATTTGCATATATATGACTATTAGTAGCTAATTTACAGTATCTTATAGCACTATCAAAATTTTGGTCATATTTCTTTGGTCATTAATTAGTTTTGTCGGGTGATCGTATAGTAATATATTTTGTTGTATATTTGGTTATTAATTGTGAGAATTAATGACCAAATCAATGGCCAAATTAATGACCAAACCAACGACTAAATTAATGATAAAAACAATTACTAAATTAATGACCAAATTAACGACCAAATATACAACTAG